>JAVJAQ010001353.1:332272-932272 GCA_032362365.1 Zygogramma bicolorata
ACAGCGTTTCAACGGAAATAAAGAGAAGTGAACTGATGGAGTCAATATCACAGTGTTTATATGCAAATGAAATATTTAGCAATACCAAAGATCAGTTTACCGGCAGTTATGGTCGGTTCATACACCACACTTATACTTTTACTTTATCTTTTACTTTTACCTCATGAATGGAATTGGACCGTTCATACAACAGTGTTAAAGTAAATAGGACGCATTCGCAGTGATCAAAAACAAACGAGAAAGAAGAAGTACCCGTGGGTTACGTCATAAAAAACTACTGCACAAATGACAACTGACCGGTGACAATAACCAAACTGTATTGGATATTAACAGATATTTCACAGAATACCCATATATATCATTTCTGTAAAATATTCAGAAGAACAGGGCTACGTTTCCTTATAATGTTGGTGGCACTGTTTGCTGTGATGACTTCACACGCACGCATGCACAGCCCCTAAAATCATCTCATTCTTGAAGTAAAATTTCTCATCCTTAAACTTACGAAAAATTGCCGTGTGTGAACGCTTCGATTGATTTAGATTGTGACAACTTTCTTAAAGTAAAAGTAAAATATAAAGTAAAAGTGTGGTGTATGAACCGACCATTACTCTAAGTGACAGCCTTTGTTACAGCTGCAAAATGCTTGTTATGCTTCTGATTATATAAAAAAATGATACTGAGTCTAAAAACTATTTCTCAATCCAAAGTGGTACTGGAAAAAACCACCTGTGAAGGTTTTTCTTGGTCCGATATGGACTTCATCTATCATTATTCTGATTAATTACTCAACAATAAACTAAAAGGGGTAGGCCCTTAGTCATCATTCATACTACTTTTAGATTCTGCTATTTCTAGACTCTCGAATGGATCAAGAGTCTGATTCTATCATCATTGACCACAGACACTATGCTGTGCATGGCGATCGAAAGCTAACTGTAGTCTTCCAATCCAATGAGATGTATGTCCAATAAGCCAACAAAGAATATTGAAAAACCACCTGTGTCATTAACTGACAACCAAATAGAAAATGCAGCTGTTTCAAAAACCACTTTCCTTAATGAATAATAAAATGGTATGAGTCATTATCTTCACATGTGCTGCCCATAGAGATGCCCATTTTGAACTTCCATAAAGTTCATCAACTGATAATTTTTCTTCAAGGATGCAGAAAATTATTGCTACGAATTATCCTTTGGTTCGTAAGTGAGTAAAACACCAAACAACACTGAACTTCTTTTATTATATCTCTCTATCACAAAACAATACAACACAATCGCTCCAATAACTTTCCAATGCTCGGTACTTGAAATCTCTGTACTAAAAATTCTACACATCGACTACTTGCACTTAGCAATAAAAAATATCTCTCCATTTAGCTCTACTGAACTCGCTCCACTTAGCTCTGAATACAAACTTCCGAATAACTAACTCTCTCTAATACAAATTCTGCCGTCGAAGTGAGCGGCTCCCGCTTAAATAGGCGCTCATACAGTGGAGAATCATCCAGACAAATCTTGACAATCGAATATTCTGGGTGAGCCGCGATCACGCAGGTATAATCTTTCCTGGAACTGCCGCACCAATTCGCATCCATAGTCGGCAGGGCCGGCGCCAGCACATTTCGTTACATTATAGTCGAATATTCGCTATTCAGTAGTTTTGGTTTTCACACAAACGTTTTACATATCGTATGAAGCAATTATAACTCGTCTACAAAAATTTTATTGGCATCATCAGTACATCAAGAATAATGAATCCATCCCTATCAAACATCGTGTTCCAGATTGATTCTGCAAATGAATTTCAATTCAGGTCTAGAATTCACTAGTATTTTTCAGAAAATCGGTCAGCCTCACAAGATTTTCTATCACGGCTCCTACTGTTTCTTCTTCGCCTCCGCATTCAAAGTGGTGGCAACACTGACAGGAACAGCAAACAGTGTCTGAACCGACGAGAAGAAGGTCATAGGTCGCAGTAATGAACGAGATGGTAATAAAGGGAACAAGGGAATGCCCGTTGTTGTTTTTGCCTGTTGCTCTTCTGCTTGTTGCTGGTATAAGGTCATGGGTCGCCGGAAAATTTAATCCTTCGGAAAGCGAGTGGGTCGAGTAATAACGTTCTCTCGGATTTCGGAATGTCAAAAGGTCACAGTCCATTGACTTTCGAAAAGAAAAAGTAAATTGCTGAAAAATATCTCGTATATATCCTTCCATTTTTTCCCACGAAACTGCCTTAAATGAAAATTGTCCCCCCCAACTAGAACATATTATAACTAACGCAAAACAGTGCAAAAGGAATCGAACTACATTTCATTAATATGGAATTAAAAATAAATTTTAACGAACCCTTCAACATCATACATCAACTTGGAGCATACCCAATCGTGGATGGTGTGTGACAACTAGCTAAAGTCTATACTAAGTCACTTGGGGCAGCATAAATACTGCAATTCCATTTACAGTCGGCGCACCTTTGATGAAACACAGGCGGTGGATCATTACTAATCCTATTAGATGGCATAGGGTTCTGTGATATAAAGACTATACACGGATGGAAAAGAAAGTTCTGATAGCTTTGAGCTACTCCATGCAGAAACATATAAAAAAACTACAATAACAGCTTTGAGATGCCTAAAAACCCTGGTTATTTCGACTATTTTTCCAGCATGGGGCGTTATTTTTTCATTTTTTAAAATTAATGTCAATTGTCAAATTATTACTTCGACATTGTGTGTCCATTCATTGTTTTTGTAGCTCATAAACAAAAAACATTCTTTCGAAACTTGTTTTATCGCATTGTAGTGAGATTTTTGCAAAAAATATGGCGTTTTTGTAATTTGTCTGGATAGTCTACGTCTACAAATAAAGATGATCACCTTCATTCTATAACCAAGGTGATTAAAATTGACTATTGGAAATCAATATTCTGAATAAAGCGTTAGGTTCCGTTAATCAAGCGACATAATGAAAATTATCAAACTGTGGACCACAAATCTTATTGAAATATAGCATGTTTTTCAGTCGAACATTTGTTGGACACTTTTTCCACCAAAGTTTTGATTTGATGTTCAAAACAAACAACACTATCAGTTCTTCTGAATTGCTTCTTTTGCATTGATGACTCCACTATGTTTGTGAAGAATGATTTCTGCAAACTGCCAATCTTTTACACTAAATAAAACTGAGCAGACTGTCACTCTTCATTAATAACGGTATACTTTGCGATAAATTCCATCAACTCTCCGACGTATTCGTAAAAAAAAGTTTAGTTTTTCCGACTGAGCATTTTCATTTGGTGCGAAGTTAGCTACAGACAAGACTGACAAGAGAGTGTCGATATCTGTACGTATTGTACGGAAACCTCCAAATGCTCAATCATCCACCAAAAATCAAGCATCGAATTTCTCCCACTTTAAAACAAACTTTTACAGGCATAAGTGAACATACCATGGTTTCTAGGCATCTTAAACAGCTACAACACATTTTCAGAATTGGGGTTAGCTCTTTGGTAGGGCTGGAAGATAAAAGCGTAGATCAAGCCATATGTGATTATCCTGCACTCTAATTAAAGAGAAGAGCCATGTTGGTTGATACCTATTCGAAATGATAAGGTGAGATTTTCAGAGAGCTAGCCCATATCCAGATCAACTGCGATCTATTGTGAATCTCCTTGGTTATGAGAGCTCATTTTCTAACTTGAACTTTTGACATGACTCCATAGTCTGGACACTGACCCCCTCATATAGGTATTAGCCTCTGGTTTCTACTCCCCGCATCTCGTGTGTCTAAGCATCGCTAACGATTTGAATTCACAGAGCTCGTGTGGTGCCGATTCTCACTCTTCCTACATTGCTCATATGTTTTTAGAGCAAGGATCTGTTCCTTGGTAATACGAAAACGCAGAAGTCTAGATTTTGCGAAATCAGTTGTCAATATTGCAAAAATACATACATTGTCCAGAGCCGATGAGCTATAAAAACCCGTTTCAAAGAGCATGAGGCGCACATGAGATACAGACAGGTAGAACAGTCTAGTGTCGCCCACCATGCTCTAGACTCTAGACAATGAACACAGCATTGGTGGGAAAAATAAGAAGCTGGTTGAGGATGTACATGACACAAGGCTACTCGATTCATTCGAGAGTCTAGAAATGGCAAAATGTAAAAATAACATGAATGGTGACAAGGAGCCTATTCTTTTCAGTCCGCAGTTTAATTTATTGTTGGAAAATCAATCACAATAATTAGTACTAACAGGTCATGTCCATATTGGACCAAAAAACTTTGCAGTTAGTTTTTGCACTACCTTATATTGTAGAGTATGTGAATAGCTTACCCGAGTCTTTAGATTTAGTATCAATTTCCTTCTCCTGAATATATTAACCTTGTTAGCGAAACGCGCTTCGAGTGCAAATAATGTCAGTTTGGTGTTAGGGGATTGCTCTACAAAAAGTTTATCAGATCTCAAGTGAGACCTACCATCTATCTATATGCTAGGTTGGTTTATTTTTGCAATACAACTAGAGTTTCGTTAAAACTTGAATCGACTTTTCCTTTAGTCTACATGGTTTAGACCAAGATGAATAAAAACCCTGGTGCGTTGACCGATATGCTTTTGTTTAGCCAATTCCTCCCGACCTGAGAAATCGAGGAGTAAACTTACATTTTTTGAAGGTAGGTGGTGTTGAGGTGGTGATACAAATGCGATTTTCTAAGGGTACATTTTCATTGAGGCGGCAGCTGACGAGCGATTTTCGATACCGGCGGTCTCATTGGATAAAATCTTGCGGGATCTTTCATTCACCAATAGAATTATCAGTATATAAAATACTGGTTAGGTTAGGTCAAGTTCGTCTAATAAAAAGCTATTGATTTTTTGAAATGTTTGACAGTTCGATTTGAATTTGAATGCATTTGAAGGTTCCATTAATATGCAGAATCTTTTACCTAGTTCTTGTTTCTTTTCACGTTTTTCTTGTTTATATTCTTTTTAAGTGTTTATCGTTGCTGTTCTTGTATTTGTTAGATTTTATAGTGAAAGTTAGATTTATTATGAACCGATTTACAAAGCTCAAAATAAAACGCTTGTGTGACGTGTAGGTATTACTTATCCCTCATATCATCGGCTCGTAATCACATTGACATTGCATTTTTTTTACACTATGGAGAAAAAGTATTTACCTATCTTCGGTTCCTCAGAAAGTAGAAAGATAATATATTAATACTTTCCAGTTTCACCCACAATTATTGTTTCGGAAGATTCAAAATCACATCACAATCACTGACTTTTTGATTTATTTTTCATCAATTTGAAAGCAAAAGGAATACCTACCTAATAATCAGTCAAAATGTGATATGACTAAATAATTTCTAGCATTTCGCGGGAAAGCAAGAAATTGCATGCAAAACATGAGACCATGAAATAAACATAACCTATAAATCTATAATCGAATTGCCGTCGAGCAGACGGATAACGGATATCATGGTATCACAGATTTAATTAAAATCACGTAAGGTGCGCCTCTGCTGGCAAACTCTCGGAGGCATCTCTTCAGTTAAAATTGATCAAAATCAAGATAGCGAAAAGTCGAGAAAATTTGCTTACAATCTATTAGGTATCAGTTAACACACCAGGGTTTTTATTCATCTTGGTTTAGACTAATCATGGTACATGACTTTTGCGTTTGGTAATTTTTAATTTTCCACCAAATAGTGGGATGGATTACGTATAACTTTCAGGAAATGAATAGAAACTAAACAGTATAATTAATTCCATTATTATTAGGTACACAATATTCCACTGCTGGCCAATGTTTCACCCACTACTGCTGTGAAACTGTTTACCCACAAATTCACTGAAAGCACTCAGCAGTAAACAACGTAGCGTTGTCAAACTTCATTATAGCCAGTTTTCAAACAACTGCCATCTATACGACATCCTTGTGATATGATATAATTTCTATTATCTATCTATCTATTCGTTTTGAAAATTTTCTACGACACAGAACAAGATTTGTTAGCATTTCTTTACACTTTTCGTAAATTTGGCATCATCAATTTGTATCCTATGATGATTTTCAGGATTTCGTATCTTTCAAATTCTCATCACAGCATTTCATACAAAAACAACTCATTGAGTTCGTACCCTATTTCGGACGAATGTAGGCTGAGACTGGAATTTTATCTCGATTGTTTATTCTATTTACTAATGAGAAATATACAAAATGAATACGTTTCATTGTGCACAATTTTCTCATGACCGTTTCATCGAGCGTACGACAAATTATTGTTCATGATGAGAAATATTTTTTGAACCATATTTTATATGCGTGTTCGGTTGACATAGTGAACTACTTCACAAACCCGAATTGAAATCCATATTTTTTACTAACGGTAAAATATATTCCTTGATACCATTTACGAATGTTGTTTTCGTTTTTAGACAGTTGTTCAATTCAGGCTGATCCCCAACAAATGATTAGGTTAATTTTGACTCAATCATTGGTCAATAAATACCAAATAATTAACTCATACTAGTTCGATAATGACGTATCTACTTCAGTTCACAATAATATATAAACATCCCATAAAAATCTGCTGATCCAGGATTAAGATGATCTGGGAATCATCCTAGACTTAACATGGCCCATAATTGTCTGCTAAGTCCTCAACCAGTCAATAGAGAAGCCCCTGAACAATACCCACACACCTCAAGGCTATAGAATAGCTTTTTGTATAACCGGGGATGAAGTTTACTTATTCAAGGGAGGAAAACGCACTTTACCCCCATGTTATACATATGATTTTCCACTTCCCCCAAATAACAAGTCATTTTCGAATGATTCATTCATGAAAGTAACATAATTTATTAAAGAACTAAAACTAAGAAGTGGGTACATTAAAGCATGCTTTATCTTTACCTTCGAAACAAAGCGCCCTATCGAAAACCATCCAAGGACAAAATATCCCTATAACAGTCCAAGGAAAAGTTTCTCAATTTTTTGCCGCATGTTTAATAAACACCCTGCATAAGTGGCAATTCTATACCACACAAGTTAAATATTAAAGCATGTTAAAATTTTACTCCACAGCATTTTACGTATGTTTAAAATTTTGACGTGCTCCTAATTTTAACATGGTCATACAGAATTACCCCTATAGTGGTATTAAGTTTATTCCACTGATGACCTACCATGATGTCACTTTTACTTTTCTTCTCTAGGGAGGGAAAAAACCACTTTGTTTCCTTCAATGAGGCCAGGAAATGTAAACTTTGGATAGAGGTAGGCGGAAATAGCTATTTGTTTAACATGTTATACATATGATTTTTTCCGCCTCCCTCGAATAAAATGTCATTTTTAAAACATTTATTCATGAAACTAACGAATAAAATTTATTAGAGAACTGAAACTAAGAAATAGGTACTGTATAGAATTCTGAAATTCCCAAAATTAGGAGAACCTACAAAACAAATAATTGAAAAAAAAGTCTCTACCACGGATTCGAACCAACACCCATTATTGCTTTCAAACCTACATGAACAATAAATGTTCCATCAGTTCGTTGCGCTACAGACGCACCTTCATTTTGGGTTCAATCATGAATTTGGGTATTTTTGGTTGTTGAAGCAATCTATCGACAAACAATATTCAAATCATACAGTCTGGTCTATTGGAGGTAAAACAAATGTCTTTTTTGTTATTAGGTGCACAATCGATGTTTGAATACCGCCTAAAGTTAGTGCATGGTTGACAATAATATTGAATGCACTAAGAATATCTTTAAACCGAACAGTATGTAGGGCAGGTCGAAGAATATCAAATTCGTTTAAAAAATGAAGTACATCTCTTCTTTCAGAAAAAAACGATGGAATGTCGGTAGTAATAATTGAGTTAAACCATCGTCCTTTTCAACAATTTTTCCTCATGACAAATGAGAGATATAAGGGCGAATAAATGGAGCAAGGTTGTCCATTTATAGACCAATCAAATACTTTACAGAGTTCCGAAATTTATGGAGAAAAAGACAAAATTTCAGACAAAAGTTTTTGAATGTTCCTGGTTTCATCTAATGAAACTGTCCAATACATAATGGTGGATTGAGGTTTCCCTAATCGACGTTTCGTCTCTCGGTGACCAAAATTAACTTTAATTTTTATAATGAGTGCTTGTTTGAATTTCAGCTGTACAAAAGATCAACTTTTTTTATTTCCAAAGAAGTCTCACCAATCACTCTAGCATATCACACGAAAGAGCAAATAATTTTTTTTGGTAGTAGGTTTTGTAAATAACAATTTCCACGGTCCAGCTTTGTTTGTCAGTATTTCTTGTTTACTGGTTGCTCGGCCAAAGAGGTCGGAAAGTAATGCACTACCAACGCCCAAATTACTTACCGACGCCTCCATAATATATTATGATGAATTCAACAACCGTTTATGTTTGTCAATGAAGCTAAATGTTGTCATGGAAACGTGTCCGAGAGTGATTTTGACAATCAGCGGATAAACGTAGCACGAATATGAGATGCCTAGAAACCCTGGGGCCTGTTTCAACAAGTCTTGTAGCTACAAGAGAAATACAAAGAAACACGACGCTAAATAATTATTTTTCACTCGTTTTTTACCTGTACCTACATTGTGTTTCTCTTGTAGCTACAAGACTTGTACTTTCATGAAACAGGCCCCTGTTTACTTATTATACCTGTGGAAGTTTGGGATGAAAGTGGCGAAATCTGGATTGTTCTTTTTGGTGGATAATTGAGCTTTTGGTGGTTATTTGTGCGCTCTTGTCACTCTTGCCTGAAGCAAAATTTGCACTAAGTGAAAATAGTCAGTCGGGTTTCTCCATTTTGATCTAACTGGCCAGTGAGAAGAGATCGCAACATGAAGGATAATGGGTGGCCAATCAAATACCAGAAAACCAATAAAAACGTTTCAAAGTTTAGAAGCAACAATATCGATAAAAAAACACACACGATAAAAATATCGTTACACATTAAAGACAAAATGTCGAAGTGATATGACAATTGATTTGACAACAAATTTGAAAAAAAAAGGAACATAACGCCCCCTATCCAAAAAAAAGTGGAAACCTCCTGAAGCGTCGATTGTTTTTTTTTTTCGCCACAAAAATCTTATTTAGCGCGTCAAAGTGCACCCGCACGGAAAATTTTACGATGCGCTCTAGTCATTAGCTGCATACTTACATTCAAAAATAAGATGATATGTTAATGACAGTTTTCTAGAATCGCAAATTGTTTGTACATTACCTTCGCAAAGAGGTAAATAAAAATACATGTTTTTCTCCGTTAATCTCTAAAAATGAACGTTTCTCAACTATATGTGTTTTTCAGGTAGATTCAATGAAAAATAAATGTTTTTTCCGCCTACCTCTATCCAAAGTATACATTTTCCGGCCTCATTGAAGGAGACAAAGTCGTACTTTTCCTCCCTAGGGAAGAAAAGTATAAGTGACGCCATGGTACGTCATCAATGGAATAACTTAAACTTATAGAACATTGACGACCTAAACTATATTGTTACCAATGTCCTAGCGCCGGCCCTGACGAGATCGTAAACGCAGATGAGGGATCGCGTCGTAGCGAACGTAATTTTTCCAGGAACCCGTAAGTCGCGTGTGGAGAATTCGCGAAGATTCTTCATAGGCGTACGCAGGTATATATACGGGAGAGACTTCGTCGCGGACAGAGCTAGTTATTCGAAAGTTTGTATACAGAGCTGAAGTGGAGCGAGTTTAGTAGAGCTAAGTGGAGAGAGTTTAGTAGAGCTAAGTGGAGAGAGTTTTGTTATTGCTAAGTGCAAGTAGTCGAAGTGTAGAATTTGTATAACAGAGAATTTGTATCAGAGAGAATTTATCAGAGTGTTTGGTATAGAGCGTTGAAAAGTTAGCGGAGCAGTTTGAGTGATTGTATTGTATTGTGTTGTGACAAAGAGTTATAATAAAAGTAGTTTAGTGTTGTTTGGTGTTTTAATCATCGAACCCAAGGATATATCGTAACAATATTCTATCAGAAACTTCTCTTAGAGATCTATTACTCTAGCACCAAACTGATATTTTTGCACTCGACGGGCGTTTCGCTAAGATTTATGACCTATCATCTAAGACGGATGGAACATAGAAATAACATGGAAACTGACAAAAACACTTATGACTTAACATTTTACATTTAAGATTCAAGAAGATGGTCAACTTCAAACTTAAGAATGGTTTGATATATAAAATAGGATGTGCGCAAGAAATTTACGCATCTACTATTTTGTTTTCAAATGTTGATAAGAATTGAGAGGTAAGGTTATGCTATAACAAATACTGAAACCATGGGAATCATTACCAATTGAAGTATATTCATGAAATCTGCGTTTGGATTCCATTCTCTCACGATAAAACGAAGTAATCTGAGATTCAAAATGAGCCGTTTTATTCTTCTACTCAAATGTTTAGATGTTAGTATTGATAGATGACAACTAATCTCTTAAATCTTATTTTTTTTATAACTGAATCCACCATCCTTCTACAATTTCTTCCTTTGTTATACAAATAGCTAATATTTGACCAACGTAAAAAATGCTAGATCGTACAATAAACGTTACAATCATCACGACAGTTTAACACTACCGATTTCAGAAAATAATTGCTACGCTCTCCATACAATTGTACTCGATCAGTAAAATATGCTATATTTATTACTATTTGATACTTTGTTAACCACTCTAGTTGTCACTTGAAGAGACAAAATGTATTGTTCGTTCGATTAAACACACGAGCCCCCATTCCAAAATTCCTCTGATACGACCTGAAAGCGACCTCCACACATTCCATTCACAAACGCATCAAAAAATCGTTTTACCTTTGACGAGACAAGAGAGTCCCATGACGGAAAACAAGACGACTTTGATCCTAGCGCAGAAATCGCATCGCTCGGAGCGGCACAGAGTCATACCAGATCGCGGAGCATCGCGTGGATCCAGAACGCCGCCATTACGTTTTCACATTTTCCAAGGGGCGTTTCGGGTGCACTCACCGTCGACCGGAAATAGTCAAATTCGCGATATAACGAAAGAGAGTTTGAATTTTCGGTAACAATAATATTAATTCTTCAGAAGCAGAGCTAGAAACTTGAGATGGATTACATTAAGTACTGGAATCAGTTTTACTTCCTACGAATATTTCTGTGACAAAGTAGATGGAGATAATAATGATAAAAAAATTATTATTATTATTATTATTATTATTATTATTATTATTATAGCGGACACCATTATGTCCAAAATACTACAATACAGAAGTGACGATTTATTCAGAGAGGAGACACAATAGTGGAGCCCAAGCAGGGATTTCGGGATTTACTAAAGCGCGGCAGATTGATATACAAGGGGATACCTTAGTTAAAAAAATTGATCATAGGAAATTCTTGAGCGCGTCAAATAAAGGTAGGGTGAGTTAGTCACATCCTGAAACGTATATATTCCACTAATCTGACAATTCGAGAGTGACCTTAAGAAGGAGGAGGGCTACAAAGTTGTAAAAAAAACGTCATCTCGACATTCTCGAGCGTGGCTAATTTTATTTTCATTTTGAAGGGAATAAATTAAAAATTACAAAAAATATAAAATCTGACGATTTCCAGAAGACGAAATATTAAAAATTCATCGATGAAGCTTAATGCGTGAAATTTAAAAAATTTAATAGCTTATAATAATTATTTTCTTATAAATACAAGTATTCTACAGAAAAAACATACACTTTTTTTATTTGCATGCTTTTTCCTGAGATTTTCAATTACTTGAGTTCAATGATTTGAAAAAAAAAATCAAATCGGCAGAATAGGCGAATCCCTCCAGATAATCGTCAAATTATGAGACTGCAACGTCTAGGGCGTAAAGATGAACCATATATATCTTAATCTGACACGCTTGTGTTTTTCGATTTACGAATTACGATTTTTCATTCACATTCTAATGAAGGCCGCGAGTCTGCGTCACATCCAAACCGTCAGATTATTATATAGGAGCTTTTTTTTAGGTTCACCTAACATTCCCTCAGAAAATCTGACGCGCTCGAGATTTTTTTTTCCATTTTCAACCCTTACGTACCCTTACAACCCCACCATGGAAACAATCAGAATGTACATACGTACATTCTTAAAAATATGTAGGACATAAATGATATCAATATCTGACGCGCTCGAGTATGTCCATGCAATAGTTTTTTTTTACATTTTTGAAAGTCTATAGCCGCTCCCCCCACCGATGAAAAGGTATACATTATATAACTTTTTTTTCTTTTTATCATCTAAGCTTCACAACCCAATAGGTCTCTATGACGCTCGAGTTAATCCCGATTTAGCATCGTGGGCTCTCCTACTAACAGTACTGGATAAATCAACTTTTTGCACAAATGTCTACGATGTGTTCTTGATAGTTGATAAACTAGTTCGTATCAGTTTCAGTTATGTTTCAAACAGCACATCACTCATAGTTATCCAATCAAAAATAAATCGTCGTCTATGAGTGTAACCCGTATGTTGAAGACAATATGACAAAGGTTTCATTTATATCTGGCACCGTTCATAACAATTATATTACAACCTATTTGAAAACACTCAACTCGACATCTCCGCTCGAGGCAAAAGTCAGAAAATGGTTGATGATTTCATCACGGAGTGAATTTACTCTGAAGTTAACATCAGCTAGCTCCAAATTCACCAAAAACGAAAACTGAGTACAAGTCCAAGTGGCTTTCAAGAAGAATCTGACGAGAAATGCATGTGACTCCTGTCAGATCTTTCTTGAGCGTCATTTGAAGATCAAACTCGATTTTGCTTCTTGTAGAATTCGGGTCTTAGGCATACAAGTGAGAAAATCCGATGTATGTGGAAGTAGTGTCTATTATGTAATTACGCTTACGTTCCCTCACATCACCAGATATTCTATTGATATGTCAAGTTATTTCATTCAAATTGAAATCACGTACAAGCGATAGTTCCTTGGAACTAAAGCTTGTGTGATACTCTATGTTCATTTAGATCATTTCATTCATACATATTTTCTCTCTGTGAAAGAACATTATTATTATTCACTTCCCACACTCAGGCAACAAGTCGATAAGCCTGATGTAGTCTTCCGAGATCACAGTAAGATGATATTCGTTATAGAGTTTTAACTACGGGTGAAACGAATACTGTACAAAAAAAAAGGAAAAGCGACATAATATCGAGATATTCTAGACTATATTCAGGACATCGTGTTAAAATATTGGTTTTGAGTTGGAGGAGTTTGGTCAGGACACATGATTCCCGAGCCCATTCCTAACTAATGTCGATTGGGAAATATTTACTCTATATGGCTGATTAAAAAATGGACATTCAAAGAGATGTTGATTCAACCAGTTCCTTTCACTAACAATTTTGAGCTAATATCTCACAAGATTTAAAAAGTGAAACGTTTTCTCCCCTCCTCTCCTCTCTAGCAGACTTCGAAATCTTCATTTCTTTAGTAGTCAATATTTATTACGGACAAGTTCCTAGAAAAAATCGTTAGATCTCTATAATGAAAAGAATCAGCCGACCCTTGCTCGCACATGGCTAAGCCTTCTAGGCCCAATGTTTTTTCTAGATTGTTTGAAATTTGAACTAGGGCATTAAAGAGTAAAAATTACCAAATTTGGTATTGAATAACATATAACAAATGTCGAATAATGGATGTTTTCTAAATGAAAAATTGAACTAAATCGAACCTTTATCTACACGGAGAGTTAGGTTTAGAATTAATATCTCTGACTTTGTCACAGGAATATTCTCTCGAAAACATCTCTCAAAGGCATCCACACATTGAAAAAGAAGTATTTAGAAGTTGATTTTCCGTTTGGTGTTATTGTATATCTGACGTCACTCATTTCCATTTCACACTGAAATTTCACCCTCGGAATATTTGATAATTGTGAGACACCATCAAACTCCACAGGAATGAAGCAGAATAAGACACTGCGTTGAATAATCTGTCATTCTGGACATCAGTGAAAATAAATTTATAATTAGGAACTTGGTATTTTCGTGGAAAGAATGAATGGAAGTTTGAAGAATCATTTTTTAGCTTTCTTCTTTTCCGAATCGAAAAATAGACATCACACTTCTACGAAAGGAGTGAAATCAAGAAATGTACAAAGTCTTTCTGTTGATAGATGTTTGTATATCTGTCAAATATATTCGATTCATTCACAAAGTCAAACAACAACTCCAAAACAGCTACTCCCCTGCCTTTATGGACGATGGGCACTAGGTTACATAGAAATAAATTTTTCTTGCACAATTTGTATACCAAGCATATGAAAATTGAATGAAATAGATAGCTTACACAGAAAATATCTACAGAAAGAAAAATAGAGAACTATTATTATTATTATTATTATTATTTGTATAAAACATCTCACCCACCAAGATAATATTTCATTCAATTTGAATTTGAATTTTCATATGGTTGGTATACAAAATGAGCAGGAAATAGTTATTTTTTTTACTAGGAAGCCATGTAGAAGATTGACTGCCACGGCTGAGAGTTCATAGTTTATAATGATATATGTAGGATATTGTATTTTCAAATTATTACAACTCTCACATTTCATTTTTCCCGTAGCGATAAATTAAAACAAAAGATAGAAATCGCAAGTGTTGGAATAGTTGTTTGCTATCAAAATGTATATGTCATAGTAATTACAGTTTGTTGATAATTATTATTAATGTTGATTGAGAATCATCTGATATTCTCCCAATAAATGCAGGTGTTCCACAGGGTTCAGTTCTAGCGCCTACTTTGTTTCTGCTTCATATCAATGATTTGCTCGAGAAAACATC
The DNA here is from genome assembly GCA_032362365.1 of Zygogramma bicolorata. NCBI lineage: Eukaryota > Metazoa > Arthropoda > Insecta > Coleoptera > Chrysomelidae > Zygogramma > Zygogramma bicolorata. The sequence continues at coordinate 347,142 of JAVJAQ010001353.1, forward strand.
TTGTTCAATAAATAGTTTTGCGGACGACAGTACTCTTCATACCAGTTTCTTTTCCAGAGTCCCCATAACAGCTCGAGAAAAAAGAATTCAAAGAAACATTCACGTCAATAAAATTAACGACGACTTGGCAAAAATGATAGAATGGGGTAAGATAAACTTGGTGGAATTTAATGCTACGAAAACCCAGGCATGTCTCTTCTCAAGAAAAGCTGATCTATCATAATCAAATATCCAGATGTCAGGAGTAACTATTCCTACAAAATCAAATATCTCGATGTTAGGAATTACGATCAGTGATAATCTCTCATGGAAAAACCATGTGAGATCGATCGCTAAAAGTGCTTCCCAGAAACTTGGATTTCAATTTCGTGCGAAGAAATACTTCAATTCTCGTCAGCTTCTACTGATCTACAAGGCACAGATGGAATACAGTTCTCATGTGTGGAGTTCGGCACCAATACATTCATTGAGGCTTCTCGATTCTATTCAGAGAAAGGCAATTCGTCTTGTTGGTGATTCTTCGCTCACAGACTCGCTCACTTCATTGAAACATCGTAGAAGGGTCGGAGACTTGTCTCTCTTCTACAGATACTTTCACGGTCGATGCTCTTCCGAATTGTTAGCAGTCGTTCCCCGCTTGGCAATATCTACACGGATGACTCGACGAGTACAGAATTCCCACCCCTTTGTTGTGAATTTGGAAACCTGTCGAACCTTTCTTGCTAAGGGATATTTTTTCAATAGAACAGCTACGGTTTCGGACTCCTTGCCAAGAGAGGTTTTTCCTGAGGCTTACAAACTTCAGAAATTCAAAGTAAATGTTAATTTGTATCTCCTGTCCCTTGATTCACGCGGTGTTCTTTGAACATCACAGGGCTTCCCTTTCGTGTGAATCTGCATATAAAAAAAAAACTTATGAAATTCTTGCAGGATAAGTCTCGGATTTCCATTGACAATAATGATTTTGCTGTCTAGGCAGCAAATTCCTTACTTTGCTGCCTAGGTGGGAAAGTCATTACTTTGCTGCCCAGACAGAAAAGTCCTCGCTTTGCTGCCTAGACAGGAAAAGTATTACTTTTCTGATTGGTCGGCAAAACTAGCTGTCAATTGGAGAAAATAGTGATTCCTATGTAATCTAGTGCCCGTCGTGTCATATAGGCAAGGAAGTAGCTGTTTCAGAAGGACTCCTTCGTCCTTTTTGTGAATGAATCAAACGTAATTATCAATGAAGAGTGTTTTAATTTTTTTCATTTTACTTCATTATTAAATCTTTTTTTCATTCGGAGAAATATTTTCTCACAAAAATTTTACCCTATTGTTCCCTAATGCAACTGTGTATAAGGGGATATAATTCTACACTGAATATTTTTCAATCAAACTCGAGTCTACGCCACTGTCAAATCCGAACGTTCTCCCCCTCGAACTTGACTTCAAGGCGTTTTTTCGTCAAACGAAACACACAAAACCACCCACCAGAAGAAACTCACACCCTCAACGCGGACACAACGCGAAAACGCGACGTTTCGACCCGACGCGCCGTCACTCTCGCAGCGAAATTCTCGAAAAGACTGTTTTCCGTCGAACGTAAAGGCGAATGAATGCTCGCCTAGCAAGTTTCGCGTGCCATACTTGGATTCACATCGGTTAACAATGACCGGCGGTTCCGATGTGAGACGAAAAAAAAATAACACACAACGACGAAGTCTATTGTTTCCTCGGCGTTAGAACGCAGATTTGAGCGAGACCAAACATAATATTATATACTCTTGCTCTTAATCTAATTTGTAAGGTCGAGGAAAGACTACTTACTAGCCGACGCTGATTTCTTTGAATAGCGCGAAGCGAGAAGGAAGTTGCGGACGGACCGGGGAAACCTCAAGAAGTTGAGGGTATCGGGTTTCTCGGTCAGATATCGAAAACGGGGAATTAGTCGATGAAAGATAAGCCGATTCGAGCGATGTTGCGTAAGCTCTATTTTCAACCACCTACGAATCCGGCGATATTGGATCTCTACGAAAATCACTGGGCAGCAAAGCAGCTAAGAGTTCAAGCCTATTCCTATCGCACGAGGCAGTCATGTTAGTTTTATCCAGAGGCGGTTGTCCCCCCCCTTTGGGGGTATTTTGTTCTGAACAGTTTTTTGCTTTATTTTTCCTCTTGCACCCCTCTTTTGACGTCCAATCGCCGCCACTGATTTTATCAATACACATGCAAATATATATCGAGCCATATCGCCATGGAACTAAAGGTGGATTTGGGCAACAGTTGTTTCAATTTGTTCCGTAGTTTTCTGGGTTTCTAACAAAGTATAAGTTTTGAGAACGGAAGCGAATTTTTCTTAAGTCTCAAATCGAAAAGGCTCCTCGTGCAAGTTATTTTTTTGGAAACTATTCACATCATAAAGCTCTCTATTATATACAAATTTATTTTTATTACTGAACACATGCACACACAGCTCAAACACAAATAGACCAGGAAGAGTAAGTATACCCAATCTCTTGAAATGTTCCTTACATGAGTCAGTGTAGCTCAAGCCTAACATGCTTCTCAGAACATTCTTCTGAGTAAGAAACACATCTTTCGAGCTGGTAGACCAACCCCATAATCCCACGCCATATCTCAAGCGAGACTCACAGTTCGAATAATATGTTGAAACAGAGTTTAGTTTGGATGTGAGATCCTGACAATGGCTTTTCCAGCTCAGAGTCTCGTCCAAGGTTACCCCTAAAAACCTAACAATGCCCCCCTCAGGAACGTGTCTCCCATTTATATCAATGTTCAGCTGATTTGCACGATTCTGATAACAATGAAAACGAATAACCTGAGTTTGTTCTACATTAAGATACAAAGAATGTTCGGTAAACCATAGATTGACCTCATTTAAAATTGATTGGCATTTGAATTCCAAGTATTTTCCAATCTATCAGATATTGTCATTGTTCCATCATCGCAATAAAAATAACTATTACATTCTGGAAGCAAAAAATTTTCAATTCCGTGGAGGTACAAAATAAACAATTTTGGTCCCAAAATTGACCCTTGCGGAACCCCTGTATTCATTTCAGTCCGCTCAGAATTGAACTTGCCACGATATTTCCCACTCGAATGAGTTATTGATACAAATTGCTTTCTGGATGACAAGAAGGACTTTATCTATGAAAGAGAAGTACAGTTAATTCCATTGAATTGAGTTTCATAGCCAAAACACACAGTCGAATGTCCTGCTGAGATCACAAAATATGCCAGCAGGGCACTCGCCTGTCTCCATGTACTCAACAATTTTCTCAAAAAATGCATACATAGCTGTAATGGTGGATCTTCCGCCGACAAACCCGTGATGATTTGCTGGAATAATATCAAAAGTATTCAGATAGTTGTCCAATCTATCCAGGAAACAATATTCCAGAATTTTGGAGAATGTTGATCTCTGAAATCTTATTTATAGGAGTATATGAATGGCTAACCGTACTGTTTAGATTCAGTAGCAATTTTCTTCTCCTGAAACTGCTAACACTAGCGGAACTCGCGTGGAACAAATAATATCAGTTTGGTGTTGGGGTAATAATTGATCTCTACGAAGAGTTCAACTTTCATATCAAAGGTTTACAACTCATCGTTTATATACTTTCGTATTGAATAAATAAAGAAAAGTATACATACAACAAAGCTCCCCAAACCATGGAGAACTGAACGCTACAGAAGCAGCAATAACTCGGTTACTGAACACAAAAATCGCACCAAGCAGCCAGTTATAACACGTTTACCAGGTAGATAAGAACTAATTTATTGAAACATCGAATATTTTCAACGACCATACCGACGACGCGTTTCGAAGCAGATAACAATAATAACCAACGAGCGAACGTTTCGAATGACTAACCGGAACGATTGACGTACGAAACCCCTCGAAAAAAAATAAAACAATATGAAAGCCCCCGAAAATATGCGGCGGCACAAACACAAATCTCCAAGAAAAGACGGTTCGCGCTAAACACCTACCAAATCAGCAGATCGTTCCCGAAATAAACCAATCTGCGAAACAATCGGCACGGGTACGTTCCAGGGATGAGTGAAACAATAATAAAAACTTGTTTCCGAGCTATTTATAAAGCGTGAAAAACTGCGAAAACGGATTTCAGGAAATACGGCGCGAAGTTGAATGGAATGGAAGGAAAACACGTGTGCCGAAAAATGCGATTCACCGATATTGTCGGATGAAACGCTAAACAATCAGATCAGCGTACGCCAACGCGTGTATCGATGTACATAGTAGTGGGTTTACTATTAAATAGTGTGTGTTTTCACTTGGTCATAAATTATTAATATTCTCAAGAAACGTAGAAAACCTGTTCTACGTTCTACTGATTTCCAAGATAGTCTCCAAAGGAGCACTAATTTCTGATTGATCCTGAAACGCCGAAGGTATTCCCTTCTTCAAGAAATGATAATCCAGTGAAGATGTACATTCGTGCTTGCAGAAGGTCCGATCGTTCTGAAAAATCCGAGGGGTTGACCACATGGGAATTCCTGGGGAATTCCGAAAAATTTATAACGAAACTATAGGGATTATTAGTAGCTAACTTCAATTTTTCGCGCAATAATAAAAAAGTATACAGTAAAATTTCAATATATAAAATCATAATTCAAAAACAAAACACCGTTGTGAAGTAATCCACTTCCACTGGACGAAGAAAGTTAGGAGCTTTGTTTTGAAAGGGTTAGTGGCGAATTTCCAATTTGAAATACATTTTGTTAGCGAAAAATAAGCCTGATGACAACAATCTTCACGATCTGATAGACATAATCTGAAATGTCGTGAAATAGTACCTCATTCTGATTCGAATATATAAAGAAGGCATGTGAAACAACCCAAAAAACTTGTTTTATAGTTTGTGCGGCCTCGAGAGGGGTGTGGTTGGGGGTAGTTTTTTCAAATAATCCGATAACTTCTTTCAATGGAATAGAACCTCATTCTGATTCGAATATATATGAATTGGGCATGTGAAACAGCCCAAAAAAACTCTGTGTCGTAGTTTGTGTGTTTGTTTTTGGGGTCAACCCGAGGGTCAACCTTTGCGACTTCCATTATTTTCCTCAATATTTCAAAAATGACGTGTCTTGAAATTTCACTCTACAAGAAGAAGGGACACCCTTGATTGTGGAAGAGAGACTAGATCATAATTGGCAGACAAAACACAGGTTGTCATATTGTTGCCAGCGGTTACCGAAATTGAAATAAGACGGTTATAGCTCGCGTTATACGATCTGAGTTATATAGTCAATGACTGCAGTCTTTGTATGATTTCTGAAGTTTCTTTGCAGCTCCATCATGTTATTTGGACGGTTTTATATAATTTATCGGTTTTTTAAGAAAAAGATGATCGAATATATTGTGGTTCAGTGTCAACTGTTCTCATTTGAGTTTATACAGGGTGAACACACCGGTGAAAAATATTTTTTATTTTCCTAGTAGGTAATGTTGAAGGATTATCAATAATTTTTGATATTATGGAATATACGTCTTTAGGAAACAGTTTATTTTCGCTATATAAGCGATGACAAAAACGTATAAAAAGGATTTTCTCCACAGATTGGGTATCCCGTAATCATTCAGCGGTTGAAAATAATAGAACTTACTCAACAGACCATAAAATACCGTATTTTTTTCAATGACAAATTGTATTTTTTCGATACTTATTTATTCTAACGGATTCAGAACTTGATTCTATAAGGAAAAATCTCAGGAAAAATGATGCTAATAAAACAAACCTGAGTGGAATCAGACGATACGTTCCCTTCATTTTACGATTGTGACATGCATTATATAGATGATTTATTTTGTTTCCGATATAACAAATACCAGCCTCAATGAAAATGTGAAAAGTTTTTATATGTAAAATCCGATATTATTCAGATTGGGTCATAATCATGACATAGTCTACTTGAAAGTCTAAAGTTTATGTTCCATTCAGAAATTAAAAAAAAAACTCTGTGCGAAATTTCCGAAATATATCTGCCATATTTCGTCGGGTACCCTCGGAATTTCCCCGGAATTCCCCGGAATTCCCAGTATTTCCGTCATTTAGTTTTAAAATTTTATCGATATTTCTTCAAATTGGCATTTTTTTTTTGTAGGAATTCCGGGGAATTCCGAGGTAATTCTGGGGAATTCCGGGAAATTCCGAGGGAATTCTGGGGAATTCCGAGGGAATTCCGGTTTACGGGAATTCCAGTGTACACATTTTTCCTCAGTGGTCAACCCCTCGGAAAAATCCAGATTTGCAATTCCAGAAGTGCTGTGCGAGCGGCAGTTTTAAACAAAAAAATGATTTTTTTTTTCAGTTTTTGCTCATTGTCTCCATGAAGGAAGGTTATGACTGACAGACTGAATCTGCTACAATTTAAGGCTAGGGCGAGCTTGGTGCAGGATTTGGTTCCCACGATATAGTTCTTCGAAAATAAGTAATTTTTTTTAATACATTTTTTTCGAATGAGGTCACTCATTTTTTGGAGTATCATCCAACGTCACATATTGTATGAAATGAAGTTGTAGTGGATTCAATTGGCTTTCATTTGATACCCAATTGGTACACCTGTATAGGGTTGCCATGTTAGGCTTTATCTGGTCCTGTCCGGCCAAACATATGACTTCCAAAACCTGTTGAGCCCCCACAGACCTCGTGACTGTTTGTCGGTTATCGGTGAACGCGACAGGCCATCGTGATCTACCGTCGCGCTCGATGAAGGCCCAGACCTCGTGATTAGTAGCAGGTTTCGTGATGAACAAGACACAACTTCAGGCAGTGGCGGCGGCAGCCGCAGTTTTCAGTGAAAGCAAAACATAAAAAGACGTCGGACTTGGACGAAGGAATGGTTGCTCAAAGAAGAACATTTTCACACATAAATTTATTGACCGACTTGAGACTTTAAGCTTAATTTTTTTTGTTTCTCTCTTCATATTCACTTGATTTTATGGGCCACAAATAAGGATATCCCCTGTAGGCTTCGATTAATTGTATAAGAAACTCCTTTTCCGATGTGTTCAATATTATCCATTTCTTTACTTTAATTCGAGAATGTGTGATTATTATTAAGTGAAAACGTCATGTGAAACGACAATGAATTTAAACTGTCACGTTGGAACGAAATACCCACACACCCCGGTTTTTCCTGTCAACCGACGAACCGTCGCGAACTCCTGTAGTTAGCTGGATATTATTTTGCAATTACAGGTCATAACGCTAACGTTGAGAGAGTTTTCTCTTTGATAAATTCTCAGTGGACGAAGGAAAGAAATAAACTGCAGAGACAATGGCGACGATGATATTTACCAGTACATTGTGCAATTTTGATCAAACATGTTCAAAATTTTACAATATGATATTTGAAGAGAGCGAAATTTCAGATGAAATTTGTGGAAAAAATAATACAACCAACTAGTTGGAGAGTTATTCCCAGAGAAATATTATATTTTGTTTTTGTGCGAATCATTAATTATATCAGAAAAATGCTAAAATTTGTTAGTTTTTTTGTAATATGGTATCCGAGAATCTTATGTACGGTTTCATATAGTCCAAGTCTATTTTGACAATTTGTAGGGTGGCTATACCAGTCAGACCTTTCCTTCAAGGAGATGTAGAGGAAAAACTGAAAAAAGTCCCAAAATTTAATGTTTTTTTGGGTACACTGCCTCTAGCACAGCACTCTGTAATTGTTAATATAGTTTTTTAATACTGGTTGCGACCCTAACAGAATATGAAAAATTCGAAACGGACCTTTTGCAAGCATGACCCTTGTCATGCTGGACTTCGAGAAATGACATAGAAAAGACGTCTTAGACGCATTGGTCTACATAAATCGTGCATTAGTTACATGGGGATTTCTGTTACTGGATTCGGATTCTACCGTTAGTTGTCTGCGATCATTAAGTTTGCTTTGCTAATATATTAAGACTGATTCAGAATCGTTCCGAACCGGAATCGAATTAATGTGCAGAAGACTTTGGTTCCATAACAGTTCTCAATTATGAGAAATCAAAACAGAAAATCGTGAGTATTGAGGAGGAAACGATGTTTTGTTTGGAAAACTTATATCAATGACTTTCATATACAAATTAAGATAGGACTCATGCATTATTACATTTTCAAAAGTACTTTCAACGCAAAAATATGTCGTTTATTATGATTTGTATGAGGCACTGAAATTATGATAATGAAGGATTTGGAAAAACTACTGTCATTTGGACATACTTTATTATTCAGTTTCATGAAATGTATGAAGTAAAGATTAAATATAAAAGTTATATAGCAAAAATAAACTCAAACTAAAAGTAGTGATACTTTAAATAAACTCAGTTTCGAATAAATATATTTTATTGCTATTTTATTACAAGCAACAATATGTCGATTACATAATCTATACAACCGGATAAGCAAATCAAAATCCTAATTGATAGTCTCCCGTTCATTCTGGAATAAGTAGTAGTAATATGGCAAATAGCAGGTACATATGGTATAGTCGCTAGAATTAATGTTTCTAAAGACATGCTTGATAAATGAAACTTATGTTGGTGGGTGTAAGTACAGGTTTCATGCGCGATATATGCACCTTCAGCCAATATTTACTTCTGTACTTTACCTGCAGTGTACAGAACTGGTAATAATGTGCGAAAAAGACTAGCGTCATGTAAAAAACTTTCCGTGGAGATCAATAATTACCCTATCACCAAACTGATATTATTTTAATTTTTTTTTTAAAGTTAGCATCTTCAGAAGAAGAAAACGTACATAGGAATTATATATTGTCTTTCTTAGGCTTTGTCTCACTTCCCTGAGATTTTTCTCTCGCACAGGTTGAATTTTCTCATCTGAATTTAAGAGTACCGCATTACCAATTCTTTTTATTCCAAGATTTTTTTGCAAAAAAAATTATAATTACTAATAACCAAAAATAATCGCTTGAATTTGTTGATGAAACCAATAAAACATATGAAAAGTTAGGCTATGAATCTGAAACTATAAAAAATGGTGCCCCACGTGCGAATCCAGTTCTCACCAACCCTGCTCCAACGTTAGAACCAATAATTACAGTTCTGGAATAGTACCGAATTTGATATTGAAAAAATAACAAAACACGTTGAGGACGATTCTGGAACAGTCCCAAGTGAACCAAAGCACATGCTCGAACCGTTCAGGACGGAGAAAAAAAACTAACCTCACAGGAATAGGTGAAAGTTTGTTATCCCCACTCCCGAGGCTTTCGAGAAAAGTTTAGGTCTTACTTGAGTGCTGTCATTTGTAGAACACAAAAAACGCAGCGCTCTTCCTTAGTTTGGAAAAAATAGCCCTTCAAAGTTAAGAAAAAATGCATATTCTTCTTTTTTTCTTTCAACAACAACAAAAAAGATCGAAATAGATACGTCAGATACCCTTTACATATCATTCACCTTCGACACTTTTTTTCGAATCCATTTTTCATCATGAAACTCGAACCGAAATTTTCGATAAAGATTTCTAGAAATAACGAAAGAACGCAAGTCTCAGTAGGCTTAGCATTTTCAAATACATCCCCGTACAAATATGGAGGGATATAGGCGAGAAAAGATACGCAAACTTGATTGAACTCGCAGGAAAACGCGTTCGATGAAAAATGCGATTCACGGATGTTATGAGATTGAAGGCAAAACAATTCGATTAACGTACACCAACGCAAGGTATCGATATACGAGTGGGTTTACAACTAGAAGATAGTTTGCGATCCCACTTAGTCATATTCTCAGGAATACGGAGTTTTATTGGGATACAATATGTGTAGAAATAAAATCAAATCTCAAGAATAGAAAAATATAATGCTCGACTCAATTTGAAGCTTGTCTTCAATTTCCTAGTGAAATAGTTATATACCGGTCGGCAATGACGGAATTTCTACCAATAATATGCCTTCAAATGGGCAAATACTTGAGGCTAAATAGAGTCGTTAGCTGTAATAAAAATCACATTAGATACCAAACAGTTTACCATTTGAATTATCTCACGCAAAAAAGAATTTTTCGAGTTGTAATAGTCATATTGTAATGGCCAGGCTGTAAGTTTTCAATTTTTTTTCTGCAACGAATTCATGCAAGTTGTCAGTCACCTTGTGTCATTTGAAACAAAAAGCCTCCGTGAATATTCGTAACCTGAGCGATGTTTTTTTTTTTTAATGCAGATTCACACGAAAGGGGAGCCCTGTGATGTTCAGAGAACACCGCGTCAATCAAGGGACAGGAGATACGAATTAACATTTACTTTGAATTTCTGAAAAGTCGTCTGGAAGTATTATTGACTCAACAAACAAAAATTGTTTCTACATGCGGATCGTAAATTTTATTACAGAATTTATTTCGGCTACAATTATATCATCTCTCGAAGGCAGACTGAAAAGTTGTATAATGAATATGTCATTGCCACGCAGTACATATTTATCCAGAACCAATGAGCAGCTAAGAGTAACGAGAAAGGTTACACGCAACGAAAAAACTGCAAAAAATTGCAACAAAACGATGCCTCTCAAGAATAAGTCTTCATCATACTGGTGTTTCGTTCAAGCTGTCGATAAAAACTTAATTTTTGCGTCATTCCTTCTCTCACTGAGGATTATCAGACACAATCTACCAACACCAACAAAAAGGCAATATACTTGCAGTCTTCATCTACCATATCCGTTGGTGAGGGGTCGATTAAGAGCCAGTTACACAAAGTATGGAGATATTCATGGTTACTTGATCAACAATATTCCGGACAACTTTTATATTTACGTTCTACGTGACCATTCAATTAAGTTGAACTTGAGCTTGACCACCTACTGTAGGTTTTTCTGGGTTTCCCTACAGTTTGAATAGTAAATGCGCCATCGTAAAAATCAGTGAGACGCCCCTGAGCGCTTCAGCAGCTAAGATTACTGGCCAAGCCTTGCCAGCAAAAGGCTCTCTACCTTTCGGGCTAGTAGGAGTGTTTAACAAAGAGATGACATAATACAAACATACTAATCTCCAAGCTCGAATTTTCGATCTGAACATTGGTTACCTGATACTTCAGGGCTCAAGATATTAGCCCCCGAAAGATTGTATATGTATAATGTAGAGATATTGTATAGTTAGACACTGTCCGAAGCGATTATAACACTACCTTGCCAGCTCATCAACTTCTGGAAATATTTATCAACATCTGTATGACAGATTTCAACTAGTCTCATGCCTACACTTGCGTTGATACCTATTATCTCAAGGGTTATTGCTAGAGAAGCAGTATTTTAATACTACTTGATGGAAGAAAAAGTTTTCAGACGTTATTCGCCACAAAGAGGGTGTCCTCACTTTTTTATGAAGGTCTTGTGATAGGTCTTTCAATCAATTCATCACTGGTCTATTTTTGAGAATAGAACAAGCCGTTCGATAATACCAGTTCTATTTTATTCTTCGATATCCTCAAACTAACAAGTAATTGATTGGAAGCGTTAACTAGAAGTCTGCAGAGGGACATATTTTCAAGCTCCTCACTTTCCCGGCTCCAAGCAACTTTCTCCGAATGGCAACATACTGTTACGAAATCTCCTAGCGCCGCCCCTGTCGGACTTTGAACGCAAAGTAATATAGGGGGTCTAAGAATGAACGTAACCTGCTAATACTTGCCAAATTGGGTAGAAGTTTCGATACCCGTCGACGAGGCATGAATGGATAAGTCCGGAAGAATCTCCATAGTCGTACAGAGTATAAATAGGGAGTCAATTCATCAAAACGGCGGAATTTTCGGTATTGAGTATTGCTAAGTACAGAAAAGTCTAAGTTGTAAAGTTTTTAGTGAAGAGCGTTGGCTGTTTTTAATCAGTTGAGGAGTCTTTGTAAGCGATTTATCAGTCAGTGCAGTTGTTGTATCGTCAAGTTGATCAAAGTTGTTTGGCGTTGTTTGGTATATTATTTACGAGCCCAAGAAATCTCGTAACCATGCCATTTGTCATACATCATAGAAAAAGTAGTATTTTTTTCCTGTAGGTACCAGGCCACGAGGTTATCAAAGAAAATGCGGAAGTTGATCTCGCGAAAAAAGGAGCAAATACCCCTTTATCTGGACCGGAACCTTCTTGCGGACTCACAAAATGGCACAAGAAAGAGAAATTCGGACGATGGGAACTTCATCAATCAAAATGTCACTAGAACATGGCCCAGGACGAAAACAAAGGAAGAGGTTTATCAGCACTTCTCAAAAAAAATGATCAGATCGCAGGGCAAATTAAAAGAGACGTTGAATGAGTAGCGGAGCTGCTTACGGGGCACCGTCCACTGAGGTACCAGGTACCACCCGAGGAAAGAAGGCAGGGCTTAGAGTTAGGACTGCCCTGACTGCGGCATCGCCGCAGAAGCTGCAAAACATCTGCTGGGCGTCGACCAAGCTATCTTCCGCAAAGGGCGCGAGTTCCTGGAAGCGATAACAATAGAGCCGCACATAAATGAGGGTACAATAGATTTCATAGGTCGCAGTACTGATAGGCTAAATGCTTAACGACGACCCAAACCAAGTCACGAAAGTTAGTCTTTAGTCTTTACTAACTCAGTTGAGACAACACAGAACCCTTTACCAACTTATAGGACTAGTAATAATCCACCGCCAGTGTTTCATCAAAGATGCGCCGACTGTAAATGGAATATCCCTTTGTTATACTGTCTCAAGTGACTTCGTATAAACTACAACAACAGGAGGGTGGGGGGATCGCATTCGTCCGGTCGAGCTCGATGAAACTGCTAAACAGGCAACGATCGTATTAAATCGTGTGCACAAAAGAGCTATAACTGTACCGATTAGAAATACCAACAAGCTCGAAGAAGGAAAAAACGCATTCCTCGTCGGTACTACAGTTAGTCGCGGGAGCATCAGACGGCGGCTCTGTTATGATTACTTCGAAGCGGCCACGCGATCGTGTGAAATCGAGCGACCGAATTCGCATGATTTGCATTCCATCATTGTTTCGAAGGCGCGCGAAGAAACGTTAATAACACGCCGGGAGGAGGAGAGGAAGCTCGTTTTTACGCCGGAAGTAACGGTCGCGGTTCCTCGCGATGTTTTTAATAGACACCGGCGGTATTTTGCAGAACCGCGGATCTGGGTCACGGTTCGGCGGTCTGCGGTGCAGGCCGGAGTGTAGGATACCTCGAACGCGTTTAACCGAAATAGGCTCTTCTTTCAAAATAAACTCGGTCGTGTGGATGAACTTCAAGATGGACACGAGGTGTTGAAATATTGACGGTGGAGAAATTTTCCTTGAAATGACGCAAATTACCTATAATCTCTTTCGAAAAATGAAACAGCAGTTTGACAGAAATAAATTTATTCTAAATTAGTACTGTTTCGTCAGAGACAGCTGAGGTTGGAATGTATAACAATAAAAGAGGTGAGATAGAAAGGAATTTAACGTCGATGTTGAAGTTCCTAGGTATTTATATCAACAAAGGATTGAACTGGTCAGAACACATTCCGAAGAACTGAGTATGAAACTCAATAATGTACCACAATCTGAAAAAATTAGAATTAATTGGAATCTATGCAAGTTTGAAAGGGCAGATTCGCAAACTACCCGAAAAAGTGCTGCGTTAATCAAAAACAGTTCCTCCTAAATTCAACACGTTCAATTAGTCAGCAACTTTTCGTATAACTCAAATTTGACTATCAAAAAATATAAGAACTAATATTTATCGGAATACTCATCATTGTTGAAGTTTCAAAAACCTAATCCGCTTCCGTTTTCAAAACTCTTTCCCAATCATTCTATTCTAGGTTCATTTTTTTGTGAATATTGAAAATTTAAGACTTGACATATGGCAACCAGGCACGATCCATATCAACCGAACTGTTTGAGATGCAGATCCGCAGATAGCACGATAAAAGCAGATTCCTTCAATCGGAATTTCTTCCTGACGTTTCGCTAGCGCGAGTGGCCAGCTTCTTCAGAGGCTTACTCATCTCCCATGACTAAACGTTTCGATTTCTCAAGGCGTATTTATATTGATGCAGGTAGTCTGGAGTGTTAATTACTTCTGTCGGGTTCGGGAAATAATCATCATTATTAGTTGCCGCACTACCTGCTGTTATTAGGGATGCACCGGGTACCCGGTCAATACTCGGTTTTGACGATACCCGGCCAAAAAATGAAGAAACCGGTTCACCCGGTTTTACCGGGTATCAATTAGTACCCGGCATCCTAGTCCGGGTACTAATTGATACCCTGTCGCCTAGTCCGGGTACTCGGTAACCGGTCGCCTAGTCCGGATACCCTGATAATAAATAATAGTATTTGCTCAAGTTTTATTTTTTATTTAAATTATTTAAATATACCTATTACAAAAATTAACATTGATTATAGAAAAATTATAAACTCAACATGTTATGAAATATTAAAAATTAAAATAATTCTCTATACTGATAGGATTCATGAATGAAAATATCAATTGAACTCGCATTACACCTAACTAATATTCATAATCAAGCAGAGGGGCGTTGTGATGCAAGAAATCAGTTTTTCCCCATTTTCTGATGAAAGACTTTCAAGAGGAAACAGAAGCGCATGCAGTTGCAGATCAGTATGATTCTGTTTCTGATAAAGTTAGGTTATGTGCATCCGCTCGCAAGCCAATTTACAGCTGTGTCTACCCGGTACTCGGTGAATACCGGGTACTCGGTACTCATTACTCGGCCTAGCCGTACTCGGTACCCGCTTCGTAAATTTCAGATAAAACTCGGTACCCGGTATTGTAAAAATCACTACTCGGTGCATCCCTAGCTGTTATATCATTAGTTATTCTTGATTTCCTCAGAATGGGATTCCAAATTCTGTTTAGACTCAACGCTTCTTCCTTTTTGTTAAAATTGTCCGCATGTTTTTGGATCTCTATTGCCTTCCGTACCAGTCGGCTATGGTAACCCTGGTTGGGGGCAATCAGTTTTGCATTTTCGAACAGAATCCTCGATCGAAACGTTTAGTCATCGGAGATGAGTAAGCCTCTGAAGAAGCTGGCCACTCGCGCTAGCGAAACGTCAGGAAGAAATTCCGAAGAACGACGGCCTTCAAGCCCGAAGAGAAGTTGTTATACTAATAACCTCGGCCGCGAAAGCCTTAACCATTTGGTCAGATTCCTTCAACTTTCGCCTCCTGCTATTGCTTAACTGAGTTTAACCCGCCACTAAACACGTTCTTTTGGATTCCGTGAACGAAAGAATATTACTGATTTTTGGGGATGATCCGCAATCATTGATGGGGAGGGGATATTGATATTTTTCGAATTACTTTCCATCAACAAAGCAGTTGGTTCTATGGTTCGAAGACCGTAAAAAACGTATATACCAATATCGATGACAGTTATGGTCATACATTATCCGATAGGCTAGCAAATCAACTTCCACTCTGTAAGTCAATCAATGGAGAATCAAAACTGTCAGAGGGAAAGAGCAACCTTTCTCTGGATATTTTTACACAAAGCAAGAAATAAATATTCGATACAGTTTGCGACATCACGGTACCGAGAATACAGGAAATAACGTCGGAACCGAAACTTGACCCGTCTTAGATAATACGCTAATGACTTGAATATCGTGAAGGATAATCACAACGCAGCCCGAAGAAAAATTTTGGAATTTATATTACTGTAATACTCGAACAGTAAGACAATTTGGCGCCTGATCTGACAATCTAACGCAATTTCAAAGTAACGGGACGTAGACAGAAATAAAGTTTCCTATCTACATAATAAAGTAACAAAGTGCTTCTATATGCAACAACTTTCTGGATATTTTCATATACAAAGCCAGAAAAAAATATTCGATATAATTTCCGATATCACGGCACCGAGAGTACCCGGTATACAACGTCGGAAGAGAAAATTTACCAGTCATAGCGATTCGTCTTTCAACCTCCTGCCCTGGACGGACGACTGCCACCCGAAACTAACACAGAATCTCGCGAAGAATCATGTGTTGCTCCCCTGCTACGACGACACGTCGTCGGGGGAGCAAACACTGTTGCGCTCCCCATGGAGACGTGACTCTCTCCTCTCTCGGAGTAAACGATCCGTTCGGCTATCGATTTTCCGGTTGCATCTCTCGCGCGCTAAGAGGCCTGGACTAAAAATAGCGCTTCCACTTCGGGGGTGAATTTTCACCTAAGAAATACGGGGGGTGCACCGAAAGTTATCGGAAATTGATTGGACAAATTGGAAGAGTTTATAAAAACAATAATTCAGGAGAAAACGGTGCAGTAGCGCGGAGTCACATCAGGGGATTAGCAATTTTGGCGCTTCAAGCGCCTTCTTCGAACCCACCATGTTTTTTCCAATGTTCATGTAACCGAATCGAAAATCACCTGTAATAAAGCTAACTGTCTAAATTTTGAAGAGTTTATATTTCTGTAATACTCGAAGAGTAAGACGATCTAGTGCCTGATCTGACAGCCTAACGCAATTTCAGAGTATCGGGACGTAAACAGAAATAAAGTTCTCTATCTACATAATAAAGTAACAAGGTCTTCAATATGCAACATATTTTCCCCTTCTCACGTCTCATCTTATCAATTATAGGCACAGAATGAAAATGTAAACACAGGCGCATAACTTCTTCGGAGAGTTTCATCTTTTTTTTTTGGTTGTGGAATATTTTCGATCTTCCCTCTCATATTACAGATTCGACGTTATACTTGAATCAATGAAAGATCTTGGTCTTCAAAAAGCTTTGCGTGAAGTTTTCGTATAAATTTTGATTTTACAAAGGAGGCAGCATAATCAGACATTAGAAAAAGCTAGGAATTTTGATCAGAATGCAGAAAAATGTTTCAAAAAATTGAAAATCAATGTGGAGAATGATTAGGTAATGGTCATATTCAGCAAAAAAAATGAAAATATGAAAGATGGCAATCGCCAATTCCTCACGCAAAAACGAATGATGGTGAGTTGATATCAAGAATAGAACCCAGCACACTCTTGGGTCGGAACAAGTGAAGCTGGTGAGTAGCAATTGAAATTACCGGATATGTTGTTGACTTGAGATGTATTTCAGGAAGATCCCAAGATGGTGCCCAGTGCAGACATTACACTAAGAAAGAAACCCTTTGTCATGTCTTGCGATCATGCCATCATGGAGAACTTTCGAGGAATACAAGACATAACAAAAAACGTCAACTCTCAGTAAGTAACAGAAGTTGCAGAAACTCTGGAATGCATTGCCGATAATGGAAATGTAGAGGTTAACATATTCGCTGCTGGGTAATCG
Organism: Zygogramma bicolorata; assembly: GCA_032362365.1. Taxonomy (NCBI): domain Eukaryota; kingdom Metazoa; phylum Arthropoda; class Insecta; order Coleoptera; family Chrysomelidae; genus Zygogramma; species Zygogramma bicolorata. The sequence continues at coordinate 364,427 of JAVJAQ010001353.1, forward strand.
CACGTTAAATGGTAAGGCCTCGTTGATCCATGGCTCGCACAAGTTTCGACTTCTGAGGGTTGACGTTCGTCAGCTGGTTAACGAAAACGAACAATTTGAGAACATTTTTTTTTAGAATGGCCCATATAATTTCGATTTTTTTAAAAAATTGGAAGGCGTTCATTTTGGACCCAAAATTTCGTTTCGAGTACTCAAAGAACCAACCAAAGATGATTTACGAACCTACGATCCATTTCTTCGGAAAAAAAATCAAAATTACTGTTATAGGTACAGTTGTATTCACGGAAAATGGGTACAAGTCTTATGACTAGATTTTGCCATATTTGCGTAAATCAGGCTTTTCTTATCGACGGCGATAGACAAAACAAAAACATATTAAATGTGATTAATGATTTTAATGTATTAGAATATTTCTGCAACGCAAAGTTTTAAACACAACGTAACCAATAACAATAATAAAAACAGAAAACTATGTATAGTGTACCCATTTTCTATGAATACAACTGTACAAGAGGAACAATTCCAAAATTCGTTTGTAGAATTCGGAAAGAACTTGTAAATTTTAATGACAATAATCCACAGGACTCCAATCCTTGAAATATCCTAAAAAAGTATGAGGTGTCATATTTATTGTCCAATGTAACTGTTTCAACCCGACAGCTTTTATCGACTTAAGATGAATCGAAATTCGTTGTAGAATTCGGAAAGGACTTGAAAATTTTAATGACAATAATCCACGGACTCCAATTCTTGAAATATCCTAAAAAAGTATGAGGTGTCATATTTATTGTCCAAAGTAACTGTTTCAACCCCACAGCTTTTATCGACTTAAGATGAATCAAAATTCGTTGTAGAATTCGGAAAGGACTTGAAAATTTTAATGACAATAATCCACGGGACTCCAATCCTTGAAATATCCTTAAAAAGTATGAAGTGTCATATTTTTAGTCCAAAGTAACTGTTTCAACCTCGCAGTTTTATTGACTTGAGATGAACCGAATAGAAATTTGGCACACAAAAAAAATTCAAAGTATCTACTTCTATTCAAAGTTTAAACATGGCTCATTAACCAAAAATTAACGCATTTTGCTGTCGTTCTTTACAGACATTTTTTAGTCTTGTGTTTAATATAATAGTACAAACATCGAGTGAAAAGTACAAATTGTAATCATAAAAACCAGCTCGACCTCTAGGTCTATCGTGAAGATTTCGTGTCGCTGCTCTACAGTCCAAAACGTGGAATTCACAAAATTTCAATCACTTCAGAATTGTTGAAGTTATGTACAACTCATCAAATTCCGAATCGGTGGTCGACGAATTATGAATACAACTCCAGCTTCGTTAATTCCAGCCACCGAATTCATCGATCAACCGTACACCACAAACTGAAATCGCCCGATTTTATATTCAATACTCTTCATGTGTGGCATTTCAACGTCGATTTTCCGCATTTCCGGCATTCCCTTCCATTCGGATAGTCACAAAATCGAATTTCCAGCTGCACAAGTTTCATTTCGCATTCACGTAACAGTTTCCAAGCTCGTTACGTCACCGAATACCCACATGACCAATTACGACAATAATTACTCCTAATGAACTCATTTAACTCCACCGGTTATCGTACGCTCGAATTACATTCGCATTTATCGTTTTCGATGTGATACGAGGAAAACTTGAGCATGAAATTGACAGTTCATAATAGTGTTACGATATTTCCTTATATACACTTGCACACACCTATGGAGAATCTTCCAGTCAAATCTCGATGATCAGATTTTCCACGCGAGACGAGATTATGCAGGTAAACAATCTTCCTTCGACCCCTCATATTATTTTGCGTTTGCGAACGACAGGGCCGGCGCTAGGAGATTCCGTAACGATAGTAAATTGAATGGCAGCTACATGAAAATTCAAGTGTGAGGTACACGAATAACTTATACAGTTTCCTCTAATCCATCCAACTTTGATCATTAGTTGGGGTCAAGAACCGCCACTAATGTGGCGCAATACTTTTTGGTTTTTGAGTATGCTGCTGCCTATCTAAAATTGTTTCTGTAATCTGTTATAATGATATCAAGTAAAATGTAATAGCTCTCATTCTGCGAATTGTAGTATTCACTGAATGAAATGAATACATGAAAAAATCTCCCTTTCTCGATCAGTATTTTCCGATTTCCCGAAGATTTTTTTCTATTTCCATTCAAACTGACCAGTTAAGAGTTATGAATCCTGCATCTGTTGGTGAAAGGAAAGGTATATTTAGGAACTTGAGTATTTTTATAGAGAATGGAGTTTGGCGAAACGTTTTTTAGCTTTCTCTCCTTACAAAGAAAAAGAATTACAAAACTTCTATGGAAGAAGCAGAATCAAAAAAATTCACAAATACTCTCTAATGATAGGTACGTCTATATCATTCATAGACGTTTTATTCATTTCCAAAAAGAAGAGTCCATCTGAAACAGCTACTACCTTGTGTTTATGGAGCGACGTACACTGAATCACATAAGAGATAGCTTTTTCCTGTTCAATTTGTATTTCAAGCACACGAAAATTGAATCATTGAATCATTAATGGAAAATTTCAACACAGTAAAGCAAATTTAGAGTAGAATGAATAAAACGCCTATGAGAGAAAAATATGTACCCATCTTAGTAGTTCAGTTATTCCTTTTGTTTTATTCAGAGAATCAAAAAATAGTTCCCGAAAGGAAAAGGGAGCTTAGCTCCATATCCCCACTGTTTTTTTTTATTCTCGAGGCAGCTGCCCTCGTCGGTGAGGCACAGCCCCCTAGGAGTTATGAAAATTTATATATGAAAAAATAAATAAATGTTCGTTGGTATGAATTGTACATGTACCCTACACTCGATTCTCCCAGTAGAAAGCTCTTCCTTCAATGGTTAACATAAACTCACATCATAACCCCCCCTTTTACGTACGCCCATGCTCGGATCTTCGTTTCCGTCCATATTAAAATATGCATCCACGTGGGTCTCTTCGGATTCCCAGATGGACGTTATGAAAAGGAAAAACGAAAGGACCTCGACCGGAAAATTGTATTTTTCCGTAAGGGCGAAAAGAAAAAAAGGGGGAGCAAAATTGGTAAGTGGATCGGACGTGCAGAGGTAATTGCCGATAGGCGAATATCTGCAAGGGGTGATATTCGATTTATGACGCACTGGAGGACTTGCTGGAGGTAGTGCTGGAGTTCCTGATGAAAGGTCTACTTGAAACCCACACTACAACTCCAGTGATCGAGAACATTGGCACTATAGTGGGTTCCTTCAATACCATCGGAAAAAATCCAGAAATAACACTAATGGAAAATAATCTCAAAATTTCGTTGTTAAAACGTCATATTTCAACATTCGTAACCACATATTACAGAAACAAGTTTAGATAGGCAACAGCATACTTGTATTGCGCCACATTAGTGGCGGTTGTTGAACTTCAACAAAATCTGATGGATTAGAGAAAACTCAAATCAAATCAGAAAATACTTTATTGTCTGAAGATTTGCATCTTATTGACAAAGTCCAAGAAATACAAATGTACATATAAAATAGTATTAAAAATGTATATATAAAACACTATAATGTCGAATAACAGTCAAAAATAATGAATTAATAAAAATTATTCGTAAAAAGATTCACCAAAATATTCCTCCAAACTATAATAGGGTCTTTCAACAAGTAGGTGTTTCACCGCCTTGTAGAAATGGGTGTTGCTCAGATTTGCAGATCTTATTTCTAATGGTAAATGATTGAACAATTTACCACCATTATAGTATAGAGTCTCTAATTAGATTCGAAGACGGGATAGGAAGTTTAAAGGTATAAATGCTATTTATTACGAGTAGCATATGGAGTAGAAACAAAGTTGAACTTCGATTTATGTTTATAGATAAGGCAAACCGTCTCAAGGATAAAAAGTGCGATGACTGTACAAATTTTATTGGTGGCGAACAAATTCCTGCATGATACTCTGGGTTTGACTTTACAAAGACACCTAAGTGCCCTCTTCTGTAATATCAATACAGAAGAGAGAAGGGATGAGTTGCATGCTCCCCAAAACGGTATTCCATATCGTAGTTGAGATTCAATGCATGGTAAACTGTTTTTGCGATATGGAAACCCAACTCATTGGAAACCACTCTCACTGCATAACACCCGGAGGAAATCTTACTCTTAAGTTGTTTAAGGTGTTCATCAAATTTCAGCCTATTGTCAATGAATACACCGAGAAAGTTTGTGTGTAACTTATTTTGCAATGTGGCAGAGTCTATTGGAATTTCATCAAGCAAACATTTGAATGATATTATATTCGCTTTCGATGCATTTGAAGAAAGTAAATTGGCATCGCACCAGCTTTTCACTGTAGAAACTACAAACGCAGAATACTGTATTGTTACGATTTTTCCTTGGAGTTCGTTGATTAAAACTTCAAACAACACTTCACTACTTTTATTTCAATTCTTTACCACAATACAATACAATCACTTAAATTGCTCCGCTAACTATACAACGCTCTGTACTAAACATCCTGATAATAGAAGTTCTTCACTTCGACTTCTGCACTCAGCAATAACAAAACTCTCTCCACTAAGCTAGAAACTCTGATTTACTATCTGCTAAACTCGCGCCACTTCGCTCTTCGCGCATAAACTCTGCTTGAATAACTGTTGAATAACTCTGCTGAACTCTCACTCTGAATAACTTACTCTCCGCGATGAGCGTCTCTTTTTATACCTGCGTACGCTTATGGCGAATCTTCGAGAGAGGCCTCGATGATGTATATCGAATTTTCCACGCGATTTACGGGTTCCTGGAAAAATGACGTAGCTGTTCGACCCCTCATATTAATCTGCGTTTATGACCGACAGAGCCTGCGCTAGGATATTTCGTAACAGTTTTATCGACGAGCTAATGACGTCAATACTTGAATCGTTCGATACAAACTAACCAATACAACAATAAAAATTCATCTCGCCACTAAATTACAACACATCTCCTGTGCGAGGAGTAGTTTTCTTCGGAATATATGACGTCACATACCCTAAGACGACTTGCGTTATATGACGCAGCTCAAAAGAATACATTATTTTCTGTCTGGAATTCTGATAGGAATGATGTCTTTTTTCAATACTGTTTGATTCAGTTCTGGGAGAGTGTGCTGAAGGAGTTTTGAAACATTATATTGCCTTCTATATCAAGCTATGAATATAATTCGATAAAATAAAACTTACCTTTACACCCTGGAGTATTCCACAATTCACAAATTCAACATCACATAACCAAACATTTGCGAAGATCTGAACGTCTTTTGATAAATAAATAAACTAACAGCAACGAGGTCTACAAAGTATCATATGTTCAATAATGTAGGGGTCTCTAGGAGGGGGGAAAGGGGGCACAAAGGGTAACAATGAAGATTCGTTCATATTAATATTGATAAGTAGTTTGATTTACTTATACAAGTTCTTATATTTTTTTGATAGGCAAATTTGAGTTATACGAGGTGTTTCTGACTAATAGAACATGTGAACATGTTTCACTCCCAAGGAATTGTTTTTAATTAACTCAACAACTTTTTGGGGTAGATGGGAAACCTGCCCCTATACACTTGTATAGATTCCAATATTGATTTTTATTTTTCAGATTATCGTAGGTTGAGAACCAAAAAAAAGTACGAAGACAAAATTCATCCACCACTTTCAAACATTACCTTCAGAAAAGTTAGGTGGTTATCTTGGAAAATATCTCTGTGTTAGGATTAACATTAAAACTTACTATCACTCAGTTGAAAACAAGACCCAAGATCTACAAACCCATAAAAAATGAATCCAAAATATACAGGAGTCATCAGAGATCAAGTGATACAACTTGTATATACTTTTGGATTTGATGATATTTGAGATATGGGAAGATCTCAAACAACTTTTGTTCGAAAATGGTGGATTTGTTTCAACATAGCGAGTTCGTCTACCGAACCTCTGAGTCATCAGAACGAGCATTTTTAGGATGAGACAAACAAGACACAGGCACAGAACACCTTACTTACACAGAATCGCATCTCGAGCGTTCCGTTAGAATGGCAAGCTCGGCTTGTTTATTGTCAACCTCACATATGTGATGTTAGGTTAGGTAACAAATACAATGATAAAGACGCTAGCTACCGAGGTGTCAAAGAATGGGACAACGTTTCTCTTCAGATTTCCCAGATAAGTTGAAATGTATGTATATTGTTACGAAATCTCCTAGCGTCGGTCCTGTCGATCGTTAAATGGAAATAATATGAGGGGTCGAAGGAAGATTAATTACCTGCGGGATCTCGGGTCGCGTAGAAAATTCAATACACATCAACGGGACTTCACTGGATTATTCTCCATAGGCGTACGCGCAAGTTTATATACGGCAGCGATTCATAGCTAGGGCAGAATTTGTAGGAAGGTAATTGAGAGTTTCTAGTAGAGAGAGCTTTAGTATTGCTAAGTGCAGAAGTCGAAGTCTAGAGAGCATTGGATAGTTTATCTAAGAAATTTAAAAGAACATAAGGAAATATCGTAACAATATCATTAGACAGTTTGAATTTGCCGCCAAGAAATGACATTTACAAGCTAAGTTTTATGCCAAGGCCACGAAAAATTGACCTACCAAAAAAATCAAAGGTCGCCTTCAAGTTGTGCTTCTGAGGAGTTACCATGTTCTGTGATACGGGGCTGGTCGGAGTTTACATTTTTTACCATTTTTATTTCTCGAACACTCTTACGAATGCCCCCAGAAGGCAGAACCTTGTGCGGGCGAGGGTCGGCTAATCATTTTGGGTAACGAAGCAGATTAATATACAGGGGGATACCCTGTACCCGGTTAAGTACTACCGCCATATATGAGTCCTATATATATGGCCGCCCTTCAAGGATAAAGGATCAGATTAGTAAAAAAAAAAATTGATCATCTGAAATTCTCGAGCGCGTCAGATCAAGGTAGGGTTAGTTACATCCTGAAACGTGTATATTCCACTAATCTGACAATTCGAGAGTGACCTAAAAGAGGAAGAGGGCTACAAAGTTGTAAAAAAAACGTTCGACATTCTCGAGCGTGGCTAATCTTATTTTTATTTTCAAGGGAATAATTCAAGAATTGCAAAAAAATATAATCTGACGATTACCACGAGCCGAAATAATAAAAATTCATCGAAAAGTTTAATGCGTGCAGCTACGTGATGCCTATATTCCCCTCTCAACGTTTCTATTTCTCTCTCTTTTTCTATCTATTGCTCTCCCACTCCGTCCCCACTCTGGTTTCTGTTGCCATGACAGTTGATCACACAGACTCGTTGGTGGCATGATATTGTTTACAACGAATATCCAACGTTTTGAAAAATTTCAAAAATTCAATTGTTTATATTTATTTTCTTATGAATACAAGTACTCCACTGGGGAAAAAAGAAAACTTTTTTATTTGAATGCTTTTTCCTGAGCTTCTCAAATGATTAAGTTCAATGATAAAATAAAAAATCAAATTGGCAGATTAGGCGAATCCCTCCAGATAATCGTCAAATTATGATACTGCAACGTCTAGAGCGTAAAGATGAACCATAAATATCTTAATCTGACGCGCTTGTGTATTTCAAAATGAAGAATTTTTTTTCATATTCTTATAATGGCCGCGAGTCTGCGTCACATCCAAACCGTCAGATTATTATATAAGAGGTTTTTTTTAGGTTCACTTAACATCCCCTCAGAAAATCTGACGCGATCGAGACAAAAAAATTTTTTTTTCATTTTCCACCCTTACGTACGATCACCCCCATCAATCAGATTAACATACATTTTTTTAAATATGTAGGACATGGATGATATCAATATCTGACGCGCTCGAGTATGTCCATGCAATAGTTTTTTTTTACATTTTTGAAAGTCTATAGCCGCTCCTCCCCCCACCGATGAAAAGGTATACATTATATAACATTTTTTTCTTTTATTCATCTAAGCTTCGCAACCCAATAGGTCTCTATGACGCTCGAGTAAACCCGATTTAGCATCGTGGGCTGTCCTACTAATAGGGCCGTTACCGAGCGAAATTCAACGTCGCCCGTCGTCTGATTTCAAACTAGGGCGATATTTAGGTCAAGAACGGGTGTACGGGACGCGTTTTCAACTCTCGTCACTCTCGCACTACTTTCACGGCAAGCCGACAAGGGCACCGGAGCCGGGTCGTTATGTAAACACGTCCGGGTTTAGCAAACAAGAATTTTTCATCACGATCGTGATAACCTGGCTGGCGATTAGGGCGTTAGGCTTTCGAAGTTTCTCATAAAACCACTCGAAAAGCGGGAAGAAGCAAAGCAAAAAGCGAACGAAAGGGTGGGTTCCGTGGAATCGGTTATGCATAGGAGTAAAAAGGCGTGAATTCGAGATGTCATGAAGGAATATCAATTTTTGGGATTCCGTTCAGAGAGGGGGCAAGTGCAACCATGCCCCCCTGTATCCGCGCCTGATGGACCGCCATGATGACTTCGACACACAAACATTATAAAAAACTCTTTAGGAACTTGGGAAGCTCTGTGGAGAGATGAACTTTGATATATCATTTTTTAGCGTTCTTCTCCGAACAAAATTTAGAATTTACTTCTATGAAAAAAGTTGAAACAAAAAAATCGCAACACTCCGTTGATAGGTACATTTATATCATTCAAACGGTTGAAACAAAATATACGAACCGTCTTCAAACCCCAAAGGACCATTTCGTCTTGCTTGTCGAAACCAAAGGACAGGATTCCTCTCGAAAACCAAGGAGTATATAGCATCACATGCGGGGACTGTGATAAGCAATAATAATAATAATAATAGCAAACTTGCTTAACCAAGTATATCATTCAGACAAAGTATATCTATATTAGGTATAGAATGACATATTGATTAAAAGGAGCTCGATCAGTTAAAACTGGTCTTCCTCGGGAACCTGGAGCAAATATAACAAGTCAAAGTCAAGTCATAATATACTTTATTGTCTGAAGAATAGGAATTCTCATAGACGAAGCATCAAATACATCTAGGAGTATTATATATACATACACATAAACATACACACACATATATACCTGCAGTATACGGAGGTAAGTTCAATTTTATAAAAACAAGTGCAACACGTTAAAATACAATTGTATAGAAAAGTATTAATAAAAACTATGTCATTTTATAAATAAATCTTCATGTCTTAGACAAATTGTCATTGAAATATTCTCGCAGAGAGTAAAAGGGCTTGTCAGCAAGTACATTTTTTACTAGTCTCCTGAATTTCTTGAGATCTTCAATGTTTCTCAAATTGACTGGTAGATTATACATTTTGATACCGTTGAAAATGATTGAGTTCCTCACAGTGGAAGTATGAGGTATTGGAAGTTCTATATTATTGGTAGGACGACGTGTGTTATGAACAATGTTCAATGATGGAGTCTTATGTTTCTTTATCAAGCAAACAGATTCTAGTATGAACAGGGATATAACAGTGAGAATACCTTGGGATTTGAAAAGAGGTTTGTAGCTATCCCTGTACCCTGCTTTACAGATATACCGAACAGCTCTCTTCTGTAAAACAAAAACGGTTTCCAAGAGCTCTCTTGAGCACACACCCCAAAAAGCTATTCCATATCTTATGTGTGACTCAATAAGAGCGAAATACGCAGTTCTGGAGATTCATTGGCCTAGCTCATTGGTAATAACTCGCAGAGCGTGACATCCGGAAGCTATTTTTTTGCTCAGTTCTATGACATGGTCTTTAAAAGTTAATTTGTTATCAATGGTGAGCCCAAGGAGGTTTGGTTTTTATTATCAATTACACCATTTCCAAGACCAATTTCAGGTACAGTACCGCGAAAAGTGAGAATACTGGTTTTGCTTATATTGAAAGATAATTTGTTTGAATCACACCAGTGTTTTATTGTGACGACATCTTCCGAAATTGAGCGGTGTAGCTCCTCGATATCCTTGCTATGCCATAAAATAGTAGTATCGTCCGCAAATTACGTAAAACCCCCTAATATATCCACACGTACCAAGTCATTGACATGAAGTAAAAAAAGAGTCGGACCCAGAACCGATCCTTGGGGGACACCAGATCGCAAAAATAACTCTGATGAGAATTTGTTAGTCTTCACTAACACTTTGAAGTTGTCGGGAAATGAAAATAATCTACCTTTATAAATTAACCTAACTTGAAATTAAATAATGCAATAAAAAAATATATATTTTATGACATTTCGAAATTGTTTAGATATCATATGTTGCTACATTGCTCATCGAAAAGTTTTTTTTTAATTTCACTTTTTAACTTACCTACTGACACTGATTTAATATTTTCCGGAAGTTCATTGTATGATTTGAATATAATGTATGAAAAAGAGTGTTCGAACTGTTTTGAATGAAGTTTAGGTATCCTTATAACTTGTTTACGTCTCAGGTTAAGTTGTGAACATCCGATCTGTATCTGATCTTTTCAGTAAGATATGAGGGAGTATGGTTTTTGATAACTTTTACATTGGCCAGACGAATAGGAGAATGTCAGCTTGTCAGCTAGAGTGCAGGAACACAAAAATAGCATAAGGACAAGACAAACATCTTCCGCCCCCTTTCAACACCACCACCAGACGGGTCACAAAATAAATTTCGAGGCAGCAAATTATTCATTTTTGTGAATTAATCGGTCACAGAAAACACTGATAATTACAATGAAATTGATGACAGATCGACAGTTACGAAGTTTTACAACTCGCAAAGGAAGTCATGATTTTGAAGATGAAATTTTATATTTAAATACGACAGAAGAATTATTGTTAACATCCATTTTTGCGATTAATTTCTGTTCCTTTCAAAGATAATTCGCTAAAATCATTGATTTTTGAAAATTTTTCTTGAAAAGTGTCCATAATTTGGTAGAAAGATCAGAATTGTGACGTTTCTACAAGGTTGTTCCTGGTAACCAAGTATTTTGTTCTGTAATTGCTGGAATTCATATTCTACCTTATAGGTTATGAAATCATAACGATTTAGTTGGCTGCAACTGCCTACTTATCCGTTCAGTACGCTAAAAAAATGAGCATGTTTACGGGTGGGAGTAGAAAAATGCCTTTTTTTATTAGGAATTTGGGTATTTTTTTTTTGAGTTGAAATTTCAAATTTTTTACTCTGAGAAGGAAACCAAAAAAATAATACAATAATACAACGCCGTTGTTGGCAATATGACTATCATAACGGTAACGTCTCGTTTCTGACTTAAAACAATGTATAGTCGATGTATTCGAAAATGTTTTTGAAGAAACGCCCTAGGTACCTATTCGGTTTCGGTGTAATCATCTTTGACCATTGAATTTATGTATTATTTATTGTAATCGAAAACCTTTTTCGAGTGGTACTTTTTGTATCTAAAACATTAGCGGACATCTAAACACTTTCTATATATGGAAATAAGCATATTAATGACGTAATTTGCAAACCAAGAATCTAACAATCACCATTCTCTGACTTGAATGCATCATGAATAGGAAAGTTACATGGCAGCCAGTCCAGGTATTTTATAAGATCTACACTTCAAACTTCGTACCGGAGTGAACAGTAGTTGTGGTGGCACAGTTTCCCTTCTGCTCTTGCCTTCCTCCATACGCATTTAATTTACCATGGTATTGAGACTATTAAAGTTATTTAACGGGGCGTATTTCAAATTCAAGACGTCTGAAAATGCTGGTATTGCAATTGATGCGATATTGTTCAGAGTTTCATGGCGACACTTTTGAGAATTATGTCGTTTTCTCTATTTCATCGCCAGGTGACGCCAGTTGTCAGACATTACAAACAACGTCATATGAGTTACATAATTTGTTTCTGAAAGATACGACTTTCACTACCGGCTGAATTCGAGCTCTATTGTTCATAGATAACCTCAGACTACTGACTTGGACGATGCCGTAAAGAAGTTTAACTACACCAGTACTCTAATAATACACTTATTCGCTGTGTGCAACAGAATAGTGGGAGAACTGCCGAACGATCGTGCGCGCGGGGTGGAGAAATGTGGCACTTCACTGAGCTACTACGGACAAATATACTCGTGGAATACGTCGAAATTGCATATCATACACATTTAATATAATGGGTTATCATAGATGCTGTGTTAAAAATTGTACGAATGATTCGAAAAATTGTGAACATAAATTTTACTGTTTTCCAACAGCTAAACATAAATTAGTTCAAAGGAGAAATTAGTTTGACGCCATAAGAAAACACAATTAACTTAACCTAACTTTTTCTAATATTACATGATGTAGAAAAAATAGTATAATAGGTTATATTTTCATAAATAATAAATTACTTTCAGGGGTTTTGAGTCAAATTGAAATCCCAAACCCACAACTCTCATTTGCAGTGCTCATTTTTTTGGAAATAAAAAGAGCGAAGAGGAAATGAGTGCAAGCTACATTCCATCTAAATTTTCTTCGACTAATTTGAAAAGAAATACCAGCTATATTGGGTTTAGTTTTAAATTAGCTATAACATTTATCAAATTGATTCCAGACATGAACGGTTCATGGAGCGGCGCAAGCAAAATCAATCGAGTTCCAGAATTGTTCGAAGTTCAATGGATCGCTCGATCAATACGGATCCAAGTGATATTAGGATATCAAACGCTTCGATACCAAATGCAAGTACTTGCGACGCTGAAATCCAAACCGAAATTAGTGAACCGACAGGTCCAGTTATCATCAATAGTACAAAAATACAGGATGTGGCACAGAGCAAATCATAACTCTGGACAAGGCAGTGGGCACTGATTCAGCGATGGATAATAGTAAGGATAATGGAATCAATTTTCACGGATCAGTTACAAACGATGAACAACTTACAGACCTTGCTGGTGTAACATTTGACCATTTTCATTTCTTAATGGAAAAAATTGACATTACAGAAAGAGTTAAGATTTCAAAAGAAATGAGATTACTAATTTTTCCGTTCAAAATGAAAACTGGATTGACGTTCTCTGCCATTAGTGCATTTTTTTCAGTATATCGAACAACAATATCACGAATCATATGGCTTCGCCCGTTCTTTCTGAACTCTTCGACATGTACCACATGGCCAGCTTCAACTGAAGCTTTGCCTTTCGGTTGGAATAGGATCGAGTGCGTTATTTTTTCGAAGCCGGTTCTAATAATCATGTCCATATTGCACTTATGAAACTGAAAAATATATATAATGACTTAATTTCAGTACATCTATCAATTTTCAAATGGAAAAAATTAATCATTATTACACTTCATTCATGCCCAAGTAATTTCAGTCAAACTACATGATTCGAATATCGAATCTGTCAATTTTATAATAATGACATTCTCATGTTTACGTTTTCATAACCTACAAAATTTTAGTATTATGCTAAATACACACAAAATTGAATGTCGAACTTACTTTTTCTTCTGTAGACTCGATAAATATCCTCATATGGAAATGTCTTGTCTTCAGAACTGATTATTTTACACTAAAATTAACAACTATTCTTGAATTTTTATTCGTTCCCCATACACTCCCCGTGTCACGTAGCACAGAACTTTGCCACATTTGTACCACCAGATGTCACGTCATGTAACGCACACAGCGAATATGCCCACAACCCAATTTATAATGAAATTCATTACGATACAGATTTTTCATTACGATACAGATTTTCAACCAATAGAAACCCATTATTTTTCAATCAAGCATGATGTGCATGTTCTGCATTCGAGATTTGTCAAGTCAAAATCGGTATAGGTATTTAATTTTTGAGGAATACAGCCAAACTTTGATAATAATAACAAAATGTCTGATACCAACGATATGGAAGAATCACCTTCGACACCTTCACCGGCAGACATACAGTTAAAATGATTAAATTTTTCATTTGACAAATGCATGATTTATTTTTTTATTTTTTCAATCAAATTTCCTGGGGTCTCCGTAGGCGAGCGGTCTAAGGCGCTGAGATTATACTACTTAGTTGGAAGAGACGTTGGTTCGATTCCGGCCTCGAGTAATCTTTTTTTTTTTGATCTTTTCTTTCGATTACTCATCGTTTTATTTCTCAGAGTAATACCATTAATCACAATTTTGTAGAATTTTTCAAAGAAAGTCGTTCAATTAGTATTATTGTGTGCAATACAAATATGAATATAATAGTTGTTGTTCTTCACTATTTATCGGATGTAGATAAAATAGCGTATGCAACTCTCATGTAATGGTTATTAATACAATCGCATCAACCATACGAAACTCAACTTCGGCTCGTTTCGTATCCCGGTTGATGCTCGTGTATTAATAACCATCATTACATGATCATTGCATAATAGTATATTATGCAACGATCGTGTAATGATGGTTATTAATACATGAGCATAAACCGGGATACGAAACGAGCCGAAGGTGAGTTTCGTATGGTTTATGCGAGTGTATTAATAACCATTACATGAGAGTTGCATACGCTATTTTATCTACACCCAATAAATAATGAAGAACTAAAATTATTATATTATCACGTATTTATATTGAACACAATAATAGTAGGTAATAAATCGTATTTCTTTGAAAAATTCTACAAAATTATAATTAATGGTATAACCACGAAAAATACAACAATGAGAAATGAAAAGAAGAAAAAAAAAGGAAAAAAAAACTCTGCCGACGTCAGGAATTGAACCCGGACGTAATTATTCACTACCGGCGCCTTTGACCATTCGGACATGAGAGCTCATATAATTATGTTGAAAATAAAAACATATGTCTTGCATTTGTCAAATGAAAAATATAATCCTTTCGATTGTATTTTTTTCTTGTCCAAGACATCTGTGGAGGGTCGCTGGTAATTCTTCTATATCCCTGCTATAAGACATTTTCATACTATTATCGAAAATTGACTAAATCCTTCAAGAATTCAATACCTACTGATTTTGACTTGACAAACGTCAAAATGCAAAGCTTGCACATCATGCTTGATTGAAAAATAATGGGTTTCTATTGGTTGAAAATCTGTATCGTAATGGATTTCATTATAAAACGGGTTGTGGGCATATAAATGTATTTTATCTACACCCGTACTCTAATAATACACTTATATGCCCATCACCCGTTTTATAATGAAATCCATTACGATACAGATTTTCATTACGATACAGATTTTCAACCAATAGAAACCCATTATTTTTCAATCAAGCATGATGTGCAAGCTCTGCATTTTGACGTTTGTCAAGTCAAAATCAGTAGGTATTGAATTTTTGAAGAATTCAGTCAATTTTCGATAATCGAATGAAAATGTCTTATAGCAGTGATATAGAAGAATTACCAGCGACTCCTCCACAGATGTCTTAGACAAGAAAAAAATACAATCGAAAGGATTATATTGTTCATTCGACAAATGCAACACATATGTTGTTATTTTCGTTCAAATCGAATGTGCTTTCATGGCCGAATGGTCAGCGGCGCGTGCAGAGATTACCAACGTCCCGGGTTCAATTCCAGATCTCGGCAAAGACTTTTTTTTTTCATTTTTTTTTCTTTTGTTTGTTTTTTTTTGGGTGGTTATTCCATTAATTTTAATTGTATAGAAGTGGGGAAAGAAAGAGGGGTGATTGGCTAGGAGTGGGGTGGGGAATATAAATAGATAATATTATAATTTTTTTTGTTGTTGAGTAGGGGGGGGGGGGAGAGAAAGGAGGGGAGGCTAGTGTGATGGGGGGGGGAGGAATAGAGGGGGAGAAACGAGACGAAACCCACCTTCGGGTCGTGTCGCGGGGCGGGGGGTGGGGAGAGAGTAAGAACCATCAGCGGACGATGGGTGCAGAAGAGAGGAGGGGGAGGGGGGGGGGGGAGAAAAGAGGATAATAAGGGGAGGGGAGGGGGGGGGGGAGGGTAGTTTGGTTGTTGGGTTGAACGGCGGTGGGGGGGGGAAAAAAAAAGGGGGGAGAAAGAAGGAGGTGAACTCAACTCGAGGGGGGGAGGAAAGAAAGGGGGGGTGGGGTGGTGGGGGGGGGAAAGAGGGGGGGGAGGTGGGTGGGGGTGGGTGCTTCGGTGGGGAAGTAAGGTTGTTTTGTGGATGATTGTTTATTGCTGCCCCACGGGGGGGGGGGGGAGGAAAGGCCGTGAGTGGGGGGAAGAGGGGGGGAGAAAACAACTCTGGATGGGGGGGGGAGAACGGGAGGGAAAGGTGATGGGTGGTTGTTATGTGGGTGATTGGTGGGACGGCCGCCCGAGATGTGGACGCTTTGGATGGGGGGGGGGGGGGGGGGGGGCGGGGCGAGGGGGAGGGGGGGAGGGGGGGGAGGGGAGGGGGGGGGGTGGGGGGTCATGGAGGGGGGGGGGGAGGGGGGGGGGGGGGGGAAACAAGATATTGGTGGGGGGGGGGAGAAGAGTAGGGGAGGAAGGGGATGCGGGAGGGAGTATTTTTTGGGAGGGGGGGGGGGGGGGGGGGGGGGGGGGGGGGGGGGGGGGGGGGGGAAAAGTCCCCGAGGAGGGGGGGGGGGAAATGGTTGGGGGGGGGGGGGGGGGGGGAGGTGGGTGATTGGTGGGGGGTGGGGGGAAAAAATATGACGCCACCAAGGAGTCCGCGCAACAAAAACCAGAGGGGGGACGGAGGGAGAGAGCGAGAGAGAGAGAAAGAGGGAAAAAAAAAAAAAAAGGGGGGGAGGGGAAGGGAGGCAGGAGGGGGGGGGAGGGAGGGGGGGGGGGGGAGGGGGTGGGGGTGGGGGGGGGGGGGGGGGGGGGGGGGGGTTTTTTTTTGGGTGGGGTGGGTGAATTATTCCCGCGAAAAGAAAAAGAAAGGAGGGACGGGGGGGGGGGGGGGGGGGTTGTTTTTTGTTTTTGTTGCCCTCCTTCTTGTTTTGGGCGCGTTGGGGGGGGAGGGGGGGGGGGGGGTGGCGGGGTGGGGGGGGGTCGCCCCCCCCCCTCCTTTCGCGGGCGGGGGGGGGGGGTGAGGGTGGTTTTTTTTTTTTTTTCTTCTTTTCCCCTTTCTGGGCGGGGGGGGCGAGGCGGGGGGGAGGTGGTGGAGGGGGGGCGGGGGGGCGCCGGGGGGCTCCCGTGTCTCCGCCTGTGGCGCGCTTGCCCCCCCCGCGCCCCCCCCGCTCCCCCCCCCCGGGGGGTGGGGGGTGGGGGGTGTGGGGGGGGCGCGCCGGGGGCGCCGGAGCGGCAGCGGCCGGGCCCGCGCCCCCCCCGTTTTCCCCGTTGGGTCGGGGGGGGGGGAGGCGGGGGGGGCGCGGGGGGGTTGGGGGCGTGTGGGGGGGTGGGGGGGGTGGGGGGGGCGGGGGGGGGGTGGGGGGGGGGGGGGGGGGGGGGGGGGTGGGGGGGGGGGGAATGGGGGGGGGGGGGGGGGGGGGGGGGGGTTGGGTGTGGGGGGTGGGAGCGGGGGGGGAGCCCCAGTGGTCCGGTTCCGGGTTGATTGTGTTTGGTTTCTGTTTGGTGGCCCCGCGCCGGCGCGACGGGCGGTCGTGGTTTTGGTCGGAGTCGGCCCACGGGGTGCGGATGGGGGGGGGGGGGGGGGGGGTGGGGCGGGGGTGGCTCGGGGGTGGGCGGGGGGGTGGGGGGGGGGGGGGGGGAGGGGGGGGGGGGGGGGGGGGGGGGGGAAGGACGGGTTCGTGAGGCGCAGGCGGGGGGGGGGAGGGGGGGAGGCGGGGGTGGGGGAGGGGGGGGAGGGGGGGGGGGGGGGGGGGGGGGGGGGGCGGTCCCGCCGGTGCGCCGTGTCCGAGCGGTATCCCCCCCGCCGCCCGGGAAGGGGGGGGGGGGGGAGGGGGGAGAGGGGAGGGAAAAAGGCGGGGCGGGGGGGGGGGGGGGGGGGGGGGGGGGGGGGGGGGGGGTGGGGGGCCGCGTGGTTTGGGCGGCTGCGGGGGAGCGGGGGGAGGGGGAGGGAGGGAAGGGAGGGGGGGAGGGACAACGCGGGGGGGGGTGGCGAGGTGGTGGGGGGGGGGGGGGGGGGGGGGGGGGGGGGGGGAAAGGGAGACTGGGGAGTGCCCCACGCCGGGAGGAGGGGGGTAAGCGGAGAGGGGGAGTGGTGCGGGGGGGGGTGGGGTGTGTGTTTCTCTCTCCCTCTGTTTTTTTCTCTCTCTCTCTCTTTCTCTTTCTTTCTCCCTCCCTCCCCCCCCCCCCCCCCTTCTGTCCCGTTCCCTCCGTCGCTGGCCCCCCCGCCGTGGGGGTGGGGGGGGGGGGGGGGCGGCGGGGCGGGGCGGGGGGGGGGGGGGGGGCCGGCTGGTGGTCGGCGTCTTGGTGTTGGGGGGAGTCGGCTGCGGGGAGCGGAAACCTCCCTTTGCTTGTTGGTGCTTGCTGTTGTGTGCTTGGTGGGGGGGGGGGTGGGGGGGGGGGGGGGGGGGAGGGGGGGGAGGGGGGGGGGGGGGAGGGGGGCGTGGCGGTAGTAGGGGTCTGGGAGGGGGGCGGCGTGGGGGGGGGAGTGGGGGTTGGTTTTTTTGTGCTGTTGTGGTGGTGTGGGTGGTGGTGATTGTTTTTTTGTTATTGTGGCGGCGGGGGGGCGGGGGCGTCCGCCCGCCGGCGTGTGGTGTTGTGGTGGTGTTTGGTTGTTGTTAACTCCCCCCCCCCCCCCCCCCACCCCCCGCGCGAGCGTTTTTTTTTTCATTTTCAACCCTTACGTACGAGCACCCCCATCATGGAAACAATCAGATTAACATACGTACATTTTTAAAAATATGTAGGAGATAGATGATATCAATATCTGATGCGCTCGAGTATGTCCATGCAAGTTTTTTTTTACATTTTTGAAAGTCTATAGCCGCTCCCCCCACTGATGAAAAGGTATACATTATATAATATTTTTTTCTTTTTATCATCTGAGCTTCGCAACCCACGCTCGAGTAAATCCCGATTTAGCATCGTGGGCTCTCCTACTATTAAGGTAAACAGGTGAACACATTCACAAATTCGGCTTTTGTTTCGCAAGTGGTCGCAAGACCTGCCGATTTTCAATAATAACTACGGAGGTCGAAACAGTTGTTCGGCATTGGATTTGTTAATGCAATTGTATCGATAAGAGAAATTCTGATTGATGTAACATGAGTAACATGAGGTAGTATGAAGATGTTTACTTTTTCACTCATATAACTCCATGAGATTGTGGTGGTTGAATAACAAAAATAAAGACTGAAATAGTAGTTCAATTGATCAGTACATCAAAAAGATTTCCGAGGGTGAAAACAATTTCTTATCATGGTTGTTTGGAGTCGACATTGGTTTCATATATTAGATTTACGACATGTGGAGTCAGATCATACGAAAATATGAAAGTTGCAAAAGTCATGCAAATATTTCAATTTAGGAATCATTATAATACCATCACTGTTTTAATAGACCAGGCTGCAGTGACAGATTTTTTGGACCAATTTTTTACAGTCTGACTTCGGAAAGGCAAGTAATTTGCTGCTTCACATTTATTACACATAAAAACATCGATCAAAGTAAAAAAACATGAAGATATACTGTTTTGAATGATACAGGGTGATTTACAATTTCCCCTAATGTATTGTGAAAAAATTAAATGAAAAACAGAGAATAACTAAAATTTATGAGGCATACTCTTTAGAAGTATACAGTGTGTTTCACCAAGAACAAATTCTGGGTTAGCCGTGAAGTACCACGTAGCGCGAATGTTTTTTTTGCAGATTATGATTTAGGTCAGATACAAGTATTTCCTATTCCAGAGGACAGACTGTAAAAAAATGTCCAAAATAATGCCGCCCGGTCTATAATATAATGAATTTCAAAATGGAAAGAGGAGCAAGAGAAAGGTCGAACGCTCCATAATTTTTTTAATACTTGGCCGAATCAGTTTTTCACTAATTTTCAATACGGAAAAAATCAAAATAGAATTGAAAACAGAGAATTTTATTGAATCATCTACTCCTACAACATATTGAACTGAATAGACAAAAATAGATTTTTTCAAAAGACGTAATTTTTGCATGTGACGTCAGTAGTATTGTTCTTACTGCAAGGAACCAAGCATTCTTTCATTTTTACGTGAACGGTACCGTTTGTTATTCAATTCTATTCATGTACTTCTTTAGTCTTTATATTCTAATGATGAAATAAAAATGTATTATTATTATCTTATGCTGCGGGCAGAACAAAATGCTTGTTGTTCCTTATATAACATAACACATTAATCTATCGAGTGGTATTAGCTAGAATATCCATTATTCGTATATTTGATTGTACGAAACCTGTCCTAAAATCGTATTGCATTGAAATACTGTAATAAAACAATCTGAATAACAGAAATTACAAGAAAATATTTTGTTGGTACTTATCGTTAGAAAAAAATATTGCTTCTATGGCTTGTCTACTATTGGTGTTACTGATTTCGATGAATAGTAAAATAGTAGTTTGTACAACAAGAGTGGATATGGTGGCCATATCGCAGGAGGACAAAGTTTGAGGGCGAAATGGACAATATCCATTCGAGATTCGTGACGTTCCTACAAGGTTGTCCTTGGTAATCAGGTATTTTGTTCTCTGTGATTGGTGGAATTCGTATCCTACCTGGTCTCGATATGAAATCATATCCATTATAATTATAAATTTTCACTATTGTATGGCTCCAGCCGATTCACTCCCTCAATATTAATTTCACCTTTCTTACCTACAGGGTGGTTATTGAAGGAATTTGTTATGAATATCTGATAAAAAAAAGACCTATTGCTTCATTTTTGAAGTCGTCCGGACACATCGTCGCCAAAAATTATGTTTCGATAAGCATCATTGCCGGAAAAAATATATAAATAAGCCGGCTTCAATAAAAGCGAATGCAAGCAAGACCACTTTATAATCAGCTCCATCCAATAAAGATAAAATTCAATGCACATCGAGCAATCAAAGTGATTTGTGCAGTGCAGAAGCCCTACGTGTGTGTATTTCCCTTTAATTTCATTGGAATCCGAGTGTCGACTCGACACAGATTTGGTGAAACTTCGCGCATTAGGATAATATGATTTGTACCTTGTGAATATCAAGAGGTAGAAATTCGAACTATTCTCGTCTCGAGACAGTAATTAACTTACGATTATCCAAAAATGTGCTCATTTCCAATTCCAACCTACTACAAACGATACTCAATATTTCAAATGTATCTCTTCAAAGTGAATAGAACACTCGTTTTCATTTCATTTTTTGTGATTAAAATTTTTTCCAGAATTCGTAAGGAAATTTTGGTTAATAACAAAACAAATATATTTCTTTTCAACTACGTATGCTTCGCGAGATTACATTGGAAAAATTGTACCTAGTTCATTTTTGAAATTTTATCAGCCGTTTCCAACCAGTTAAAACTTCCATTTTGGGTTTAGAAGTCTCCAAAGAAACGATAAATATCATTATTTAATTCCAATTAATTTCGATTTATATTAAAGAATCATTCATCCAGTTTCCTGTGGGAATTCAACCTGATGAATGAATGAAATGATTATATTGTTCTAATATATTTTTCATCTTCGAAGGTAGTAAGCTCGTACTAATTTTTTAATTTTTGACTATCAACAACATCCAATTCAGAAATTGATCAAATGCTACAGCATTTTATAAGCACTTCCATTATAGGTTATACCAAAGTCAACTAAAGACCTAAAGAGAGGTTTCTCCTGACCTCCATAAAGTTAGCAAGACCACTTGCATCAAAATCATTGAAACATTTTTTTTAAATGTCGTATAATTGTCGAGAATTTGTCGTGGAAAGGAAATAATTGTCGCGCTTATACTTTTTTTGTAAGGGGTGGCTTTGCTAACTTAATATTAAGTTAGCACAGCCACCTCGCTAAAATTCCTAATAAAACTCAAATTTCGAAACTATTATCGTAGATAATTGTCGAGTAATTGTCGTAGTTCATTCCATATGAAAAACCACCAAAAATGTTTTTAATTTCCTGGAAATCACGCCCTTGTCATGTTTTACCTCGCATATTTCCTACGTTTTCTACCATGTGGCAACACCGCTAGGATGTTCACTGTTTTTCAACATTCTTTCATAAAATCGCGAAAGTAACCGGAATATGCAATTGTCGAGAAGTCAGTATCGATATGTCATCACTATTTTCGTTGAAAAAGTGCCTGAGATGAAAAGAAATTGTTATTGTCTTGAACTATCGATTTTATCATGAAACCCTATCGAAAAACTATTTTTTCAAATTCCCGAAGTATTGATCAAATGTCGTATGATATCCGACAATTGTTTATGAAAAAAAATCAATTGTCGCGCATATAGTTTTTTTTTTTTTCTAAGGGGTGGCTGTACTAACTTAATATTAATATATTATAATCCGGTTCCTTTCGCGATGTTATGAAAGGGTGTTGAAAAAAACAGGGAAAATCCTAGCGGTGTTGCCACATGGTAGAAAACGTAGGACATATGCGAGGTAAAATATGACAAGGACGTGATTTCCAGGAAATTAAAAACATTTTTGGTGGTTTTTCATATGGAATGAGCTACGACAATTACTTGACCATTATCTACGATAATAGTTTCAAAATTTGAGTTTTATTAGGAATTTTAGCAAGGTGGCTGTGCTAACTTAATATTGAGCTAGCAAAGCCACCCCTTAGAAAAAAAACTATATGCGCGACAATTGATTTTTTTTCATTAACAATTGTCAAATATCATACGACATTTGATCAATACTTCGGGAATTTGAAAAAATAGTTTTTCGAATGAAATTCGTGAAAAAATCCATAGTTACAATTTGTTCTCTCCTCAGGCGCTTTTTCAACGAAAATACTGAAGACATATCGATACTGCCTTTTCGACAATTGCATATTCCGGTTCCTTTCGCGATTTCATGAAAGAGTGTCGAAAAAAACAGTGGAAATCCTAGCGGTGTTGCCACATGGTAGAAAACGTAGGACATATGCGAGGTAAAACATGACAAGGACGTGATTTCCAGGAAATTAAAAACATTTTTGGTGGTTTTTCATATGGAATGAACTACGACAATTACTTGACACGACAATTATACGACATTTAAAAAAAAATGTTACAATGATTTTACTGCAAGTGGCCTTGCTAACTTTATGGAGGTTTTCTCCTGAGGCTTACAAACTTCAGAAATTCAAAGTGAATGTTAATGTTTCAGAAATGGTGTTGAAAAGAAAGTGATCTGCAGTAGACTATTAATTTGTTATACCATTTGGTAATTTTAAACCTCTTCGTATTTTTTCTTACATGAAGTACACGAAGCGACAGAGACCACAATGAAATCCTGACTGACGTCAAACTAACCGAATATAATATGGAGATACCTGATTCATGAAAAAATCTCCAGAATCGATGCTTCGTCATCGAAAAGTAACTCCTCCCAGAAAATTCAATCAAGTGGGATAACATCACTCGAACACATATCAGAAAGCAGCTATTCCTCTGGTCGATACCGCGACGGACATTGACATATATTTGCCGCACACCCGTACGAAGATTTCGAAGGGAAAAAAGTAGCACTCACTACCGAACGCTTCCGGCGTTATTCGAGTAAACAATAGACGATCGGGACGTCGTCTACGCGGACTCCTAGACCGGAGTCGAAAGATTCTACGTGAACGCGACGTGCAAGCTAATTAGCCGATTTACAGTTCGTAGTGCGCCGTTTCGAGAGCCTATTAAAAAGCAATTTGAATACTCTACAAATTGTATGGCCGCTTCGTGTCGAATATCGATGCGACAGCGTAAACGTATCGATACGACTCGTGATTGTGCACGTTTCTACGGGGCGTCTGGGTGGGAATGTTCGAAAGGAAATGCATTCCGACACGGGAAACCTCGAAATGTTTAGGAACATGTTTATTTTTGTGGAGAGAAGGAAGTTTTGAGGATGTGACTTCTGACCTTTTCTTCTCAGAGAGTCAGGCCAAAAAAAAAACGAAACTTCTACAAAAAAATAACATCAGATCATCAACAAACGCACTCTATTGGCGTGTGAGAATCAGCTATACTCCTGCCTTTACGGCGCGACAGGCGCTGAATAACAAATAAATCACTTTTTCTTGGTCTATTTGGATACCAGACACAAATAAATAATCTAATTCATAGGATATTTCTACACGAATAAACACTAGTTTCTAAAAAATGCTTACATCAGTTCAACATTTCATTCTCAAATTAAATGGAATAAATTATAATTTATCCATATGCCTCATAGCTGGATAGTTTTCTCTGAGCGGAACAGGTTTTTCTGAGTTTGAGAATGAAATGTCATTCTGTAAATGTATTCGTGTGAAAATATCTTATATTTTCGGAATTGGTTCTTTCGTTTTCGAGAAATTTAATGAAAAATATCAATGGGAACAAAATCAACGAATAGATTGCTCAAAATAACCTCCGCCCGGTTACAGTCGAATTTTGTGGTGGAACCTGAAGTCGAAAGTTTACCTAGTAAGCTTACAGATCTGAAAGAGCTGCGACAAAAAAAACTTGCTCGGAAATACCGATTGCTGACCTCGTACATCTTGAATAATGTGAGAAATGTTCTCAAATGGCGATTGTATTATGGTATAGAATTTAGTGGAGGTTTTTTTGAGCAATTTAATCGTTGATTTTATTTACATTAATATTTTTTGTTGATTTCCTTATAGAAAGTAATCACAGCGCATTTTCGTTTCTTCTCAAATAACATGTTCAATATTTGATTTCTCTAAAATTAATGAATACTCACAGAGGTGATAGAGGAATAAAAGAACTGCCAATTGATGTATCACTCGATCCCTTATGCAATTGAATTATATATGTGGAAAAGCTGCTGACCGTAAGGGGGTAAAGTTTTGAATATGATTTTCTTATCGAAATTAGTCTCCCAGATATTAAAATTGACGTTTTCTTCAAAATCTTCGATCACACGACCGTTTCTGACTTACAGGTGGGTCAAGTTTTCATTGGAACGCCCTGATATACTTTCCCCTTTTTGTGGGGAAATGAATAAATGAAGAAGATTCTCCAAAGGTGTACGCAAGTATAAAAAGGGAGATACTTACTTCATAGCGACGCAGAGTTCTTCAGAGTTTCTAGTAGAGAGAGTTTTAGTAAAGAGCATTGGATAGTCTAGCTGAGCACTTTGAGTGTGAAGTGTATTGTCATAAAGAGTTGTAATAAGAGTAGTTTAGTATTGTTTCGAGTTTTAATGAACGAACCGAAGGAAATATCGTAACAATACATATCAAGAGATTGATGGTATTTGCTTATTATTTGATGTTATTTCTACTATAGGAGATTCGTATTATTTTTGTCTCAGCAAAAGCCGAGAATCAGTTTCTCGTTATATTATTTATTGCCGATGTTCACCTTCGATGAAGATGAATAATCAGAAAATTGTAAGCTAGACAGCATTTACTAGACAAGCTTTACAGGTTGGTGTCATGATTTTTTTCCGTTTTTAGGAACTATATGGGGGCTTATATGCATCGTTCTTCTAAATATAGGCTAATTTTATTATACGAATGAAAGCAAATATTTGTATTACTTAGTCATCTTGACGATGTTGGATAAGGAAGAATTTTCTATATTTTTTTTTCTCATTTTTATCTGGTTCAGTTGAATGAATTTGCAAAAATTGTTTTCACTTCATCTCAGCAACTTACAGAAAATGCTGAATGAAATTCAATGTTTTGAACCTCTTGGGGCAAATAAAATACCCATCGTAATAGCAACATATTTCGAAAACCTTGATATCGTCATCAGTGTTGTATTTTATTTATTGACTTTTTCATTGAAATGAATTCATATCAATTCTATTTTTTAATGATGATATGAATGAATTACAATGAGAGAGGCCCTGAAAAACATCTTTAAATTTTGAAAATATTCGATAATAACGATTAATGACTTGATGCTTTCGAAACAAATGAAAATGTTGGTAGGTATTACATGTCGTCATTGAGTATGGTAGGAATATTTTCAAAAAATGGTAATAAATACCTAATGGAATATTTAAAATTGGAGGTGAATCAAGGGAAATAATACTCCATGAAGTACTTTCTCAAGCATATTTGCATATTTTTACGGTCTATTGAAATTTGCAAACAATTCTTGTTAATCTATTCAATTATATCAAATAGAAGTTAATGAGGAAAATTCAACTGTAACATAAACGTTTTCTTCTTTATATCTCTGAAATTAAGGGTTCTCAACCAGTACTTAATGAAACTAGTTGGTAATGTAGGAAATTTTGGCATATATTGATTCCAAGAGACGTTACTATGTGGTACGAGGTCATCACGAAAACTGAGAACTAAAACTTCCTATGTTTTTATACCACTTATTAAGTTTATAATATTCGTTCGATAATGTCCTTATAGGACGAAAGTGCAATAAGGTTAATTACAAATATAAGTGACAAGAGTGATCTTTGATATTACGAATGCCACAACATTGCAGTACAAACAAGTTTTATACTCTATTTTATCATCGAATAGTATTCATTTCAAACAAGTTCTTCAGTTTCAATTATGTTCTGTGAAATATATGAGTACAGTTGATATTCAACGTGGTTGCCGTCGTTTTTTTGAACGGCAAACAATGTCATATTTTGAACTATATTCTGAAGATGGAAATTCTCAACCAGCCCAATAACAAATGAATGAAATCATGAAACTCTCATTTTTTGGCACAGATTTGACGCGAATACCAGAAATGAGTGTTAATTGATGCTTTTTATAATCATCACGGAATTTTGATAATATAACGCCATAAGAGCCGATTCAATCATTGGAACTCAGGGCCAATTTATACGTCTCTGTTTCAAAATTAGTCCTCATTTCAAACAAAGCTCATTTCAGACGGATATGTAGGATCATTTGAGAAACTAGGTCTATTTCAATCTTCCTTCAATCTTAAAAATGTTACTCAGGCAGCATATGATCAAAAACCACCCAATCCCTTCAAATAGTGTGTGGAACTATCATTCAAGGATTCAGAGATGTATGAATTGGCCCGTATTGAAATTGACACAATCTGTTGAATTTTTCGGAAAGTAAATTTTTAATAAATATCAATGAGTAACAAATGAAACTGACAGTATATTTAACAGTTCGTATCAGATTCGACAGCACCTTTAGTAAACTTCATAACTAGAAACGTGTTCCCCTTTTCAAACGATATATTACGATAACGAATGATGGCAAGGAAAGTATCAAGTTAACGCTCTTAACGCTGTCGCCTCGTATAAAATAATGAGGCGTGATTCAAGCGAATCCAGGTGATATTTATCGATTCAAATTGATATTAAGTGTTCGATTAATAACACTTCGAACGAGTAAATTGGCGGCGTCGGCACAAATTGCTAATTAAAAAGTCGCAAAGACTGAAATAATGTGTGCCGTTATATAGCAAGTGTGTCGAACGTTAAACGTCGACGAGAATGAAAAAGGGGAAACGGACTGAATATCACTACATAGTATATAAAACAAAGTCGCTTCCCGCTGTCTGTCTGTCCCTATGTATGCTTCTGATGATCTACAAGACCTGTCTTGGAATATAGTTGTCATGTATGGAGTTCGGCACCAAAACATTTATTGAAGCTTCTCGATTCTATTCAGAGAAAGGCAATCCGTCTTGTTGGTGATTCTTCGCTAACAGACTCGCTCACTTCATTGGAGCATCGTAGAAGGGTCGGAGACCTGTTTCTCTTCTATAGATTTTCCCTGACGGTGCTCTTCTGAATTGTTATCAATCGTTCCACGCTTGGCAATATCTACACGGATGACTCGAATCCAATCCCTTTGTAGTGAACTTGGACACCAGTCGAACCTCTCTTGCTCAGGGATCTTTGGACTCCTTGCCGTGAGAGGTTTTTCCTGAGGCTTACAAAGTTCAGCAATTCAAAGTGAATGTTAATTCGTATCTCCTGTCCCTTGATTTACGCGGTGTTCTTCGAACATTACGGGATTTCCCCTTAGTGTGAATATATCTATAAAAAATTAGGCAAAGGATTTTGATGCGTTTTTTTGGTGAATAGAGTGGTTCAAGAGGAAAGTTTATATGTATAATACATGCATAATATAGTAAAGAAACACTGTTAATATTAGAGGTTTCTGTGATGTCGAAAATGAACACATTTTTGCGTTTACATTGCAAAAGCTGACTCTACCAACCTTACGATATAGATCAAAATAATGTAAAACAGTATTATACATCTTGAAAAGGTCTACACAATCAGATGTTAGACAATTAGAGGGTATTGTGTGCTGATCACATGGTATATTTGCCCAAAAACGTAACTGCAGTATTAAGAAAAAGCATTGACTGAATATTTTGTCAGTTTCGTTTTGAATTCTTTGCGAATTCAGAGATTGATTTGGAAAAAAATAAAAAAACAATTTATGCTTCTATTGGCGTAGTTTCGGAAACTACTCTGCTCCCCTTCTCAAGCCTTTTGGAAAAAAAATTTCAGGGATTCTAGTTTCTTGTGTTGTGACAAAATGTAACACTGGCATATGTGATTCAGCAATAGTTCTACCAAGTGTTGATTTTTATACAACCTACTTCGAACTGTATCAAATATACAAATACAATATCTAAATTCGCAAAGAATTCGATGTAAACGACAAAATAGTCAAACAATTCTGCTTTTTCGTAATATTGCAGTAACGCATCGGGGGAAAAATACCAATTTGCCCTATAAACAGATATTATAAGAATTTAATGCTTTTGCATTTTCAAGGGAGAGAAAAACCAAAGAATAGTTTTCAACACTGATATATTTCCCCGAATAACATTCAAAGCTTTTTTCTTCATCAGAAATCATTGAATGAATAATCCGAAACAAAATGGCGGTTTCTTTGTATTGTTTGTATAGTATCAGTAAAATCGATTATACAGGTTTCTCCAGTTTGAACCCCCTCCCCCCCATCAAAACCTACTCCCTAGTAATATTCTGGCCCCTTTTGAGAAGCTATTCTATCTTACCTGCGTTTCTCAACATTGTTTTTCTTCACAATTGCTGCATTTATAATTTGGGGAAGAACAATTCGGCTTGAAAAGGATTCCAAACTCACCTGAAACAAACAAGTTCCGATTGAAGACTTATTTCAAGAAACCACATCTATAATATTGAGATAGTAATCGTATATCTACTCTCGTTGTAACGAATAGGACCAGTTGCCTTTCAACTCAATTATAAAAATCACGACGTGAAATGTTCATAAATCAATATATTTTTTGGAGAAGGCGCCAGGTAGAAAATGAAATATTAGCATCGAACCATGTCTTGTTGTTTGATTTCACATTCTCTCGTCACTTGTGACTGTCCCGCATTGCTAGTTATAAATATAAACAGTGGAATAAACGAGTTCTATTCCACTATTTGAGTGATTGTTATGCAACAGGTACGAACTTCTTTTGTTATGCAAAGGAGGCATTCGTGATACCTCGTTTGGTAGGTCACTCAATTCTATCACTGACTTGTCAGTAGTAAAATTTATATATTTTAAAAATGGTTTTCCTCGTCTCGACTTCTGGAAAAAAAATTGAACCAGTTTTAATCAATACCAAAATTGAACATAATTACCATTCATTTTAATTGAATGTTGAGAAATGCAAGCGATTTTTGAATTAAATTCCTATTGAAATTATGATTTTTGTTGTCAATTCGTGGATTATTGAAGTGTTAGAGAATTGAAAAACCATGATGCTAATATGTCGAATATCAAAACTTCAACAGATTTCCAAGAACTTACTAACTATAAGGGAAATATTCGTGGAGAAGTTTTGAAACGGAAGCAGATTTGATTTTGAATCGTTAACAACGATAAGTATTTGATAATTATTAGTTCTGCATTTTTTTGATAGGAGAATTTGAGTCATACGAGTTGCTGACTAATAGACCGTGTTGAGTTGTTGATGAATGATTAGTCAACTAGTCAAATGGAAGTTGTTAGTAACAATCCCCAATAAAAGATTCGTGGCACTATAATGCTGAATTCAAATTGTACGCACTGAACAAGTCTAACAGAAGTTAAACTTTCTACCTAATCGTACATTTTTTTTATACTAGATGAACAATTCTTCACAATCATATATGAACAATTTTCTCGAGTACAAAATGTTATCTTTGCCAGGATTTGTATTCTGTTTTAATAAGAATTATTCGAAAAAATATTATAAAATGAAAAAAGGAATAAATATCTGCAAGGTAAATTTCAATAAATTGTGTTCCAAGAAGGCAATGCAAATGGACAAAACCCCATGGAACCCCAGTTGTGATTCTATGTGAATGTCATTGGTCTTCGTAGAGTTTAAAAATAATAGTTCGGTTTCAATGAACCTTTATAGGAGAAACTGAAATCCTATTTCTTTTCTGTTCGTTCGTTACTGAGATAGTATGTAATATTTCGTCAAGATTCGCATGTTTTGTATAACTACATAGAATAGAAGAATATATATTTCTCCTTGGAGAAGTTAACAAAACAGCTCAAGAAAATCAGTTATGTGAAATGAAAGAAAACTCCAAATCCCAATCAATCGAAAGTTTCTGAAAAAAAAATCATTTACACTGTAATATGCCTTAGACAGCAATATGTGAATATATTCATGGTTTTATAGTGGTTAGGTAGGAGATTGGAGAAATTTCATTCCCATATACCTGGGGACTGTTCAAATTTCTTAAATCTATGGCTAGGGATACTTAACAAATCAGCCTGTCTTATAGGGTAGCTGTAGTAGAAATAATTTTTGCTCGAGCCATCCATATTTTCCCGAACATATATAAAACTGTTAAGATCTTTCGAGATCTTTCCTGGGTTTTTTATTGAAACTCCAAGCCACACTAAACTACTTTTATTACAACTCTTTATCACAACACAATACAATACAATCACTTAAACTGCTGCGCCAACTATCCAACGCTCTGTACTAAATAGAATACTGTAATAGAAATTCTCCACTAAGCAATAACAAAGCTCTCTCCACTTAGCATTGAATAACTCTGCTGAATAACTCTGCTGAATAACTGTCTATCTGAATAATCAACTCCGCCGCGATGAGTGTCTGCTTATATACCTGCGTACGCCTATGGAGAATCTTCGAGAAAGGCCTCGAAGATGTGTATCAAATTCTCCACGCGTCATCTGCGTTTACGATCGTCAGGGCCGGCGCTAGGAGAATCGTAACAATACATTTTAATGTATAGATGGTTTACATGAATCTCTCCATGAGATACTGAAGAAATTCCTGCTTTTTTTTGAGATATGAAGACCCTTCTTTTGTTTCTAGCAGTGGTGTCCAAAGTTCTCTGGACTGGGGCCCATCTAAATCAAGTTACAAAACTCGGAACCCACCTCTAGGATATTCAACCATCACCAATATGAATAGAGGGATTTTTTCTAAGAAAAACAAAGTTCAAATACAATTTTCAATAGTCAATCGAATAACTACATCATAAAGTTATTTCATTGGGAAGGATGAAATTGTTTCCTATGCTTCCCCATAACAGTTTTGACATCAACTTCAACTCGAAATATTTTAAATCTCAGTGAGTTTCATATGTCCAATTTATGTCGGTATTCGCAGGACCCACCAAAAATTCACTCACGACCCACCAGTGGGACCCATAGATTGGGAAACGCTGGTTTATAGCATTACCCCAAAGTACCACATTGTAACTCAAGTGACTATACAGGGTGTAAGTGAATAAGTGTAAAACATTTAAGGAGGTGATTCCTCATCGAAAAAAGAAAGGATCTTTCATATAAAGAAACGGCATTGGAGCATCCCTTGTTAAGTTCCAGCCCCTTAAAGAGGATACATAAAATTTAAAGTAACAAATTGAGAACAGAACAACAACACACAATTAGTATTAATTCAATTTCAAAAATTCACAAACTGACGTCATACCAATTTAATTGTCACTATCGCTAATAGCGACCTATCTAGTAGGTCGATTAGTTACGTATTTTCGCATTTATGACGATGTATCTCTCTAGTTGTTCGTAAAATAATTTTTTGGTGCGAACTGGTTTATTTTGGGTAAAACACCCGAGAGACATTTTTTATTTAGAATGAAACAGGCTATCGCAAATAAATTTTTAAATGGTAAACAAATAATAAGAAAAAAGTTACATTGGAAATTAATTTTAGGGGTTGCGTTTTCCACCCCTTACAACCATGGGGTAAACCAAATAAATTACTGGCTAAGTGACTTTTTGGTAGTACAAAACGTCAGGCTAATTTCAATATTGTAACTTTTTCAGTGCTTGTGAAAAAAATGGTTATACAAATTTTATGTACCCCCCTTTCAGGGGCTGTATCTTAACAAGGGATGCTCCAATGAAGTTTCTTTATATGAAAGATCTTATCTTTTTTCGATGAGGAATCACCTCCTTGAATGTTTTACACTTATTCAGTTCCACCCTGTATACTAGACTCTAATAAACTTCTAGGAGGGTATAGAGTTTTTTCTTCTAGAAATAGCATAATATGCTTGGTTATTTTTTTTACAAGTAGCGTCAATGTGATCATATACCATCTCAAACCGTCATCCACTATGATTCCAAAGTATTTCGTACAATTTATAGGTGTGTACACGTTAGGCGAAGATACTTCCAACCTGAAAGTAGATTAACATGCACATATTTGGTTCATTATGAATGAAATATTTTTTTCCATAAGACGAATCCACTCTAGAGGGTCTACACCACTGATTCCCAAAGTGGTCCAGGTGGACCTCCAGGGGTCCACGGGAGACTTGACAGGGGTCCACGTGTTGGCGTGACCAAAAATGAATGGGGAATATGGGAATATGGTAGAAATATAGGGGGTCCACCGGAACCAGAAAAAATTTCACAGGGGTCTATGAGAAAAAAAGTTTGGGAACCTCTGGTCTAGACGATTGATATACGAACGCTATCATCCAACCATCCAAGGTCGGAAAATAGTCTAACGTCCTCCATTTCTAGGTCGAAAGTTTATACATTATCAAAGTTTTGCGTTGTTTTCGAACGAGAAGAAATATCGGGAAATAATATTCCCGGAAAGTTCCGATACGAAGACGCTTCGTAGCGCAACAAAGGACGAAAGGAAGACGAAAAAAACGACACCGATCATAAATTTCGACTGGTTATCGTCTCTCTCGAACCGTTCACAGCGGAATAAATCGCTCTGTTTTGTCTTCGATTCCAGAAAGTTTCGATCAGTTTGTCGAAGACGTTTTTCTATCGTATACAGTATTGTTCTAAATTGTTAGTATGATGAACAACATTAAAGCAGAAATTCCGAGTTTCACTTACAAAATATTTGAAAATATCAAATGAAAAGAAACTTGTCCGAAATAACAATACAAATCAGATGATAAGAAAAAAAGCTTGATAATCTATTATTGTTCTTTTGAAATACACCTCAGCGTGCTCTCGGCTATCATATCACATGAATTCTCACGGGGATTGTTGCAAATAGAATTTTCGACAATTCAATTGGACTGGCATTGAGTGACGAGAGCGTTGACTCCTGTACTTGAGAAAATGGTAAGAGGAACGGAACGTGTCATTGTTTGAAACTAGTGTGTTGGTTACTGAAGAGGTTAGTGATTTTCAAGGGAACTGTGTACCTATATCTTTTCTGTCCGTCAGTGATGCTCTCTTGTATTAATGAAAATAGAATTCTACTTGAAAAAAATCATGGTATAGAATTGAATGTTATTAGCATCAGAACCAATTCGAAGGTGGGCAGAAATTCAAACCTTATGCTCTCCCTGATGACGGCCATGGTTTTGAATCACCGAACCAGAAAGTACGTTAGAAAAAACATTTTCGAATGATTATGAATAAAAATATAATTCTAGTAGAAATGAATTATGGTACACAATTGAATGTTAACATCACCAGAAACAAATCGAATGGGAGTTCAAACCCTATGCCCCCCTGGTTACGACCATGGTTTTGAATTACCCAGAAAAAAATTATGATATTCACAAGAACAGACCGAAGATCACATTTTTGTGAAACCAAAAGTCGGTGAGTGGAGTTTACAGAAAATTAGTTTTCCGCAAATCTCTAGGAAATTTTGACATCCCTAAAAAAAATCTTGAAGTGAAAATCAAGATTTCCTTACTGTAAGGAAATGGTATTTCAAAGCACCATTTATTTGTGAATAGAATTATTAGCGATTTTTTTTCAATAAATTAATATCTGTCAGATTTTAAACGAATTGCGGAAAATTAGTATTGTAACGAAATGTGCTGGCGCCGGACCTGCCGACTATGGATGCGAATTGGTGCCGCAGTTCCAGGAAAGATTATACCTGCGTGATCGCGGCTCACCCAGAATATTCGATTGTCAAGATTTTTCTGGATGATTCTCCATTGTATGAGCGCCTATATAAGCGGGAACCGCTCACGCCGACGGCTGAATTTTCAGTACAGATAGTTTAAGTACCGAGCATTGGAAAGTTATCGAAGCGATTCAAGTGATAGTGTTGTATTGTATTGTGATAGAGAGTTATAATAAAAGAATTTTAGTGTTGTTTGGCGTTTTAATAGGCGAACCCAATGAAATATCGTAACAGTATGTTTAGGAAAAGCTACATTCCTGGAGTCTGGTAGGCTTCTCCTACCTGGAAAACAATACTATCTAGTAGTCTAGTTGGAGTACCTGAACAAAAATGAAAAATACCTCTTTCACACAGAAAATGTGAGAATGTATACTTTGAAACACGATTATATTATTTTTGCCAAAAAAGTTTCGAGAATAATTTTCGACTTTTGCTTCTAAAAATCCAAACAGTGAAGGAGGCAAAGACTTCTCAAAATGAATGGATATAAGTATAACTACTGCTCTTCGGGCTTGAAGGCCGTCGTACTTTGGAATTTCTTCCTGACGTTTCGCTAGCGCGAGTGGCCAGCTTCTTCAGAGGCTTATTCATCTCCGATGACTCATCTCCGAAAACAACCACATTAATATCGATATTCCTAGAAATATTCGTTTTTCTCAGTCATATGGCAATCCCAACAACCCGATGACATTTGATAGGTTATTTTTCGTTCATAAAAACAGATGAAAATGTCATTACAACGAGCATCACAGTTCAGTTGAAATACCCTTATTTAGTTTCCGATTTTATAAGTAGCCAGGTACCACGTAAACTATCTTCGAAATGCTAAATTGAACAATGTTCAAGAGGGTAATTGTATTTGATTATGCTGGCAACTACTATCGATCCTCTAACCACCGAAATCGTCGAAGTGAATCCTAATGAATTCGATATGGATACTATTATTCCAACAAGATGAAACACCACCACATAACTCCAGGCAACTAATAAACTAATTGGATAATACTTTCTATGGTCGTTGGATTCGACATCGAGGTACTACGGAATGGCCAGCCCGCTTGCCAGATTTGAAACCTTCAGACTGTTTTATTTGAAGAAGGTGTACGAAACTGAGCCTGCTTCAATATTGAATGTACGGCAGAGAATAATAAATATTTGTAGAAATATCGACGTTGCTGTGTTCGAAAATGTCGATGTGTGTAGGCAATTATTAAATGTTCTGCCATTTTGTAGTAGGTAAAGATATTGACTTCATATTCTAGGGTTGTGAAGTATTCGTCAGAAGCTTCAAAATGATGTATCACAAGACCCCCCTTTCCATTAATTTTTTTTCCAGATGGCGCCCAGTCGCCATCTTGGAATTTTTATGTGACAATTATACTTCCAATGCATCGATTCCATTATTTCAATTTTCAATTTTTTGAGTTGACCCATTCAAAAAATAAAGGGGGGGGGGCGATAAATAAATGCATTGAATAGAATAAAAGGAGGGAAAATGAAGTTTTTTGCACGAATGTGCAAACAACAATCTAATGACTAAAATTACATTTTTTCTATGCTGACAGGTGACAAAATAATATATATATATATATATATATATATATATATATATATATATATATATATATATATATATATATATGTATATATATATATATATATATATATATATATATATATATATATAATGTGAGAAGGTTAGACGACTGTCTAAGTTAAAGAAGAATCCTTTTAATATTCGGGTGTGCAGTCAACAAGGAATTGGAAAAAGTGAACTCTTTATTCTGTTCAAGCTTTCGAGTCTTTATTGGCTCTTCATCAGGAACTCTACAATGAATTAGGAAATTTGTGAGAATAGAAAAGTTTTTTTAACATGTGCTTACTTACGAATGTGAGGTTATTAATCCTGTTTTAATAAAAACATGAAGGACAACATATCACAAACACATCGACCTAATGGTATATTATATTTGTACCATTAGGTCGATGTGTTTGTGATATGTTGCCCTTCATTATTTCCACAATTTCAAATTGCTGACCATCAAATAGAGAGAATGAGAGGTTGAATAGTGCCAACGAAAAGATGTCAAGTTGGTACTCACTTCTTCTTTTTCTTCTTCTTGAAACAAGGTCAATGCTGATATTTTTGGAATTATTGTGAATAATAGCAAATTCTTTTTGGAGAATTCTTCCATTATTCAGTTAAACTGGTGTATTTTCATCCTTCAATCTATGAAGTGTTGGAAAAAAGAAGAAATACCCCGATTATAGAGATTATACACTGATTCTACCAGAAGAATTCGGTATCGAACAATTCAGGTTATAGTAGGAGAGCCCGCGATGCTAAATCGGGATTATGATTCGTCGCAGTCTCATAATCTGACGATTATCTGGAGGGATTCGCCTATTCTGCCAATTTGAATTTTTTGTTTCATTTCTCTGAATCATTGAACTTAAGTTATAAAAAATTTCATGAAAAACATGCAAATGAAAAACAGTGTGTTTTTTTAGTAGAATACTTGTATTTATAAGAAAATAATTATAAGCAATTAAATTTTTAAAATTTTGGAACGTTGGATATACATATGTTGTAAACAATATCATGCCACCAACGAGTCTGTGTGATCAACTGTCATGGAATCATGGCAACAGAAATCAGAGTGGGGACGAAGTAAGAGAGCAATAGATAGAGAAAGAGTGAGAGAGAAATGGAAACGTGGAGAGGGGAATATAGGCATCACGTAGCTGCACGCATTGAACTTTATCGATGAATTTTCATTATTTCGGCTTGTGGAAATCATCAGATTATATATTTTTGCAATTCTTGAATCATTCCCTTCAAAATAGAAATAAAATTAGCCACGCTCGAGAATGTCGAGATGACTTTTTTTTTTAACTCTGTAGTCCTCCTCCTTCTTTGGGTCACTCTCGAAATGTCAGATTAGTGGAATATACACGTTTCAGGATGTAACTAACTCACCCTACCTCAATCTGACGCGCTCGAGAATTTCAGAAGATCAATTTTTTTTTTACTAATCTGATCCTTTACCATTTATAGGCGGCCATATATATAGGGCTCATGTATGGTGGAAGTACGGCTACAAGGTATCCCCCTGTATATTGATCTGCCGAGCTTTAGTAAATCCCGAAATCCCCTCTTGGGCTCCCTTATCATTATTGTTTATTCTAATGAAAAACAGACACACCCACAAATCTGCACCAATTCCTCTATCGATAAATTTCGTCGAGCCTTTGTTTTATCGACAATGTTTACTTCCAAAGAATTATCTATGCATTCGATTAACGAGCTTTCTCGCATGACTCACGCGCAGATAAAGGATTTTGCGCGATTGCAGAAATCCCATTCAAATATTTGCTTTTGCGATTTTTCCGCCGAGTCCAATTACTATCGGAACTCGCACGAAATTGTCTCCAATTGAAAAAAGCATTCGACATGGACCACTGATGATGATCTGGGGTGCGAAGTGCCATTTTTATATTGTTATTTCCATTCATACAAGCATCTCGGGTAGTTTCACTTGTATCAAGGAGGATCCAAGCAACCCAACTCAACTTATAAATAAATTAACTTTTCTGAGATAATTTTTCACCAAAGAAATATAAGAAATATTTTAATGGACCTGAAGACGAATAAGGCTTGCGGTTCTGATTAAATCCCAGCAATTGTTTTTAAAGAGTGTGCCTTTCATATAACTTGGGGGGTTTTTCCCATGTCCTGGAGGACAGCAAGAGCTTAGCCAGTTCCTAAAAAAAGGGAAGAAAACTTTACCTTGTAATTACAGCTTATAAAATATCTAAAAAAATCAGGAATTATTAATGATCGACAATACCGATTTCGCCATCAAAGATCAACCAGTGACCAATTGGCTTATAATGTTTCTCATATTTGGCAACATTCAATCGAAAAATTCGGAGAAACAATAGCTGTAGCACTCGATATTCCAAAAGCGTTTGATCAAGTTTGGCATCGGTCTCTTTTCTAAACTGCCGTCTTATGGTTTGCCTCCTCAGTTGTGTGCTTTGTTGAAGAGTTTGATAAGTCTCTGTATGTGGTTGTTGATGGAGTATCATCTGATATTCTCCCACCCTTGGCAATATCTACACGGATGACTGAACGAGTACAGAATTCCCACCCCTTTGTTGTGAATTTGGAGACCTGTCGAACCTCTCTTGCTCAGGGATATTTTTTCAATAGAACAGCTGAGCTTTGGAACTCCTTGCCAAGAGAGGTTGTACAAACTTCGAAAATTCAAAGTGAATGTTGATTCGTATCTTCTTTCCCTTGATTCACGCGGTGTTCTTTGAACATTGCAGGGCTTTCCTTTCGGAGAATCTGCAAATAAAAAAAGACGAGGGAATATCCAAGTTGAGTTATGTACTTTTCTGAATGCCCTCATCCAATCCTGATGATTTATCTTTCTAAGTTGATAAGTTAAGTTATTCATAAGTTATATTGGCTTGCTTGAATCCGCCTTCAGTCCAGCTATAACAGTTATTTCTTTACCAAGGATAAAAAGCATGTTTCGATGAAGTCATTTGCAGCTTATAAACTTCTATAAAAAAAGTAATATCAAATAACTAGCAGTTACCAATCTTTGAATTGAACTGGGCAATACTTGATGAAAATCCATATTGACAAAAATCTCACAGTTTCCTGTCAGTGAGAATCGTATAGGAAACTGAAAATAATTCACGAAAATGAAACACTATTTTCAACTCAACTACTACTGAGTGAAAACCTACTATATTGATTAAGTAATCTCGGTAGTGTAGACGTAAGCACGTCCGCCTATGAAGCGAAAGATTGGAGTTCAATTTCCCGCAGGACCACCATGCTGAGATTCACACGTTAAAAGGTGAGGCCGCGTTAACACATTGCCAGTACAAGTTTCGACTTCTGAGGGTTGACGTTCCTCAGCTGGTTAATGGGATGATTTGAACCAAACCATTAGACTTAATAGTAGAAGAGCCTACGATGTTGCATGGACATACTCGAGCGCGTTAGATATTGATATCATCTATGTCCTACATATTTTTGAAAATGTACGTATGTTAATCTGATTGTTTTCATGATGGGGGTGGTCGTACGTAAGAGTTGAAAATGAAAAAAAAAATCTCGAGCGCGTAAGATTTTCTGAGGGGATGTTAAGTGAACCTAAAGAAAAGCTCTTATATAATAATCTGACGGTTTGGATGTGACGCAGACTCGAGGCCGTTAATAGAATGCGAAAATCAAATTTGTCATTTTGAAACACAAGCGTGTCAGATTAAGATATATATGGTTCATCTATACGCCCCAGACGTTGCAGTTTCATAATCTGACGATTATCCGGAGGGATTCGCCTATTCTGCCAACTTGAAATATTTTTTTGATTTTTTCAAATCATTGAACTCAAACAATCAAAAATCTCAGGAAAAAGCATACAAATAAAAAAATAGCAACAGAAACCAGAGTGGGGGCGGGGTGAGAGAGCAATAGATAGAGAAAGAGTGAGAGAGAAATAGAAACATGGAGAGGGGAATGCAGGCATCACGTAGCTGCACGCATTATATTTTTTCGATGAATTTTTATTATTTCGGCTTGTGGAAATCGTCAGATTATATATTTTTTGCAATTCTTGAATTATTCCCTTCAAAATCAAATCATAAGTCGAGATGACGTTTTTTTACAACTTTGTTGCCCTTCTCCTTCTTTAGGTCACTCTCGAATTGTCAGATTAATGGAATATACACGTTTCAGGATGTAACTAACTCACCCTACCTTAATCTGACGCGCTCGAGAATTTCACGATCAATTTTTATCCTTGAAGGGCGGCCATATACCGTGTGACACAGACTCATGGTACTTCCCCGTTTTCTCCTTCGTTTTTCTAGCTATATTTTTGAAATTCGAAACATTGTATATGCTCACTGAACAGCATTTCTCGACATATCTGAAAGAAAAAAACAACTTCCAATTTTTCCGGAAATGACATCAACTTTCGATTCTTGAATGGGACACCCTGTATATTGTTACATGATCGGTTAGGGATGATCATGAGGAATCCAACGATACCAGGTTTTTTGGTGTTATCTCCGATGACTACGGAGATATCGCCATTTATTTTATTCATAAGCTCAATGAGTGGGAGAGAGAATTGGATTGACCCGCCAGAAAAAGTTTCTCTCTCTTACTCGTTGAGCTTATGGATAATATAAATGGCGATGTCTCCGCAGTCACTGGAGATAACATCATCAAACCTGGTATCGTTGGATTCCTCATGATCATCCCTAGCCGATCATTTGAAAATATACGGGGTGTCCCATTCAAGAATCGAAAGTTGATGTCATTTCCGGAAAAATTGAAAGTTGTTTTTTTATTTCAGATATGTCGAGAAATGTTGTTCTGTGAGCATATTCAATGTTCCGAATTTCAAAAACATAGCTAGCTCGGTAATTTCCTCACACCCATCAAAATATTTATCGCCAGAAATATTTTAATTTCCTCGACAATTACAGGAACGAATGCTTTTCCACCTTGAGTTGCATATAAGTAAGTTTGGAACACAAACTTTTCAATGATTGTTGACACTCGAAAATGTCAATAGGTGATGCAAACTCAAAAAGATTGTTAGTAGGCCCAACAATTTCTGAGAATGGGGCTTCATTGACTATTGGTTTATTGTTGATGGTTTCTTCGAAATGAACTTTTCCATCGGCACGAAATGAGATAAAGGAATGTTATCTGCAGGATCTGATGATTCCTCCTCCATGTTAGTCAATGCCTGCGTAAAAAGGATTTGAAGTGTTTTTGTTACGCCATCTTCAGTATCAAATCGATATTTCCGTTTACTTGACAATGCACAACAAAGTTTCCTACTCCGAAGGGAAAAATAGGTGCAAAGGTCTGTCTGTCAGTTTGACTGAAATGTTGAGGGAGCGATAATGGAGCTTCAAAATAGGGTTCACGATAAAAGTTCATGAAGAAAATGGAAATTCAAGCATTAAAATAATCTTGAGGGCATGAATGATCTAAGTCATTGACAAAAAATTCCACTTCCGTGTATGAATTCATTGCTATCTTTTGGTATTATGTATAAGTAATCAAGAAAATGTGCGATTCAGGTGACGACTTCCGTAAAAAAACTAAACTAACTAAAGAAAATACATGACGATGATGGTATCACTAGTGCCACCTACCCATAGTATCCATTCCTTCGAATGATATTTCCATTTGGTTGACTAACTATATCTCTATAAACAAAAGCTACTTTTACGTTGTTTTGCATACATGACATGAATATTTTATACTTCAGCTACTAGAAAAAACTTGAACCAATAAAATGTAGGAATGAAAACTAAAATATCAATTAGGTTATCACAATTCAAATTCCACTCGGCGTATTTCCATGAAGTGATTTGATTTGATTGAATGTGGTTTACAAAGTTCCTTACTGTAATTGTTCGGATTCACATTGTCTATATCATTAACTCTACTGAAACCTGTTGCTAAGAACGAAAGGATAGAAATACAAATCAAATGAGGTAATCAAATCCAAACAGTGAGTTGAAATGGATTTTTTGGTCAAGAATAAAATTAAACGTTTGATTGATCAAAGAGAATGATTATGTGACAAAAAATTGAGATATCGAATTAAAATATTAGTCAAAAAGATGAAAATAAAGAAATAAATGCAGTAATATTGTGACAATAAAATTGAGATATCAAATTTGTGATATTAGTCCAGAAATTTAAATGAGTAAATAAATGATATAGTATAGTGAGTGTACTCACGACGTTTTGCAATTGATATCCGCCATCGTCTTCGGGTGATGACTGTCACAATATTATTGCATTTATTTCCTCATTTTCATCTTTTCAACTAATATTTCATATTCGACATCTCAAATTTTTTGTTACAAAGTTATTTTCTTCGATCAATCGAACCTTTAATTTTACTTTCCACCAAAAAATCCATTTCAACCTTTTGTTTGGATTTTGTTATCCTTTCGTTCTCAGCAACAGGTTTCAATACAGTTAATATTATAAACAATGGAAGTCCGAACCATCACTATTCAGGTGATTCGAATGGAGTTTCAATGTCTTAATGAAAGATCACCACGATAAAAAGCAATTGTTTTTTCACAAAGTAGCGATTAGTAGAGTAAAAACCACAAACAACGGGAAAAAAAATCGAAGATAAGATACTAGGACGGTCAGATTGGAATTTATAAATAGTCCTACCACATCGATAAAGGTCAGAGATCTGGGGCACTGCTGATCAATTTTTTACCTGTGCAAAAATACGGCTGATTTTTTCGTTATATTCAAGCTCTGCAACTATGGAAATGTAATTTTGCTATATTAAATAACAGAATTTTACAATACATTTCACGCCCTGCCATTTCGTATAGCACAGTAACAATCCTCTTTTTCATAATTGATTTCGCAACTAAAGGAAAAATCGACATTCCATTGATATATTGACAGTCAATCAAATCTGGAAAGAGTATATACATCACCGGTAGGAAACTATCAGCAGCTATTGTTTGATTCAGCTTCAAGTGTTTGTGGGTGTTTTAGAATTATCCAGAAAACAATGTCACAGTTTCTCTACTCCGATATCAGTGACGAATCTTCCAACGGAGAATATCAACAAAGGAATGGTGAGTTATTTTTTGGTGTAGGAAGAATCTAGCTAATCAGTGTTCAACACTGTAACGAATGCTAGCAACTTTTTTCGTGACAGCGCGATCTTCTTACTGAAGAACTTGCTGTAGTACATCTATTAAACCTGTTGCCTAACTTTCGTTCGTTTTGCAGGAAATTCCACCAAAAAAGTGAAGAAAGCCCGGACAAATTTCACTCCTGATCAGATATCAGAGATGGAAAAGCGTTTCAGAATGAACGCTTTCCCCACCCGAGGGGAAATAGATGACATATCGCACCAATTGGGCGTTACATTCAATTCTGTTAAAGTTTGGTTTCAAAATCGAAGGGGGAAGCAGAGGAGGGGTGAGAAATCAGATGCGCCTCTGCGACAAAGGCGCGCGACCAAAAATGAAACTACGCCGCCTGACCTTTCGTTTAAAGTATCCGAAGATGACAACATCGCCTATGACCGGTTCTCCCAAAGCAGGGAACCTTCCCAGACTTTCCAAGGGACCGCAATGACAGTGATGCTAGAAAATGGTAGCATGTTACCATTTTATGTGGAACCTTCAGGACCTTCGTCGCAGAAGGCCGAGATGGAAAGAGAAGTTGGGCAGAACCACGAGACCGCAACGAAAGTGATGCCAGTGTATGGTTATATGTTACCATTTCATGGAGAACCTTCAGGACCTTCGTTGCAGAAGGCCGAGATGGAAAGAGAAGTTGGGCAGAACC
The DNA here is from genome assembly GCA_032362365.1 of Zygogramma bicolorata. NCBI lineage: Eukaryota > Metazoa > Arthropoda > Insecta > Coleoptera > Chrysomelidae > Zygogramma > Zygogramma bicolorata. The sequence continues at coordinate 408,119 of JAVJAQ010001353.1, forward strand.
ACGAGACCGCAACGAAAGTGATGCCAGTGTATGGTTATATGTTACCATTTCATGGAGAACCTTCAGGACCTTCGTTGCAGAAGACCGAGATGAAAAGAGAAGTTGGGCAGAACCACGAGACCTCAACGAAAGTGATGCCACAATATGGTTATATGTTACCATTTCATGGAGAACCTTCAGGACCTTCGTCGCAGGAGACCGCGATGGAAAGAAAATTTGGGAAAGGCCACGAGACCTCAACGAAAGTGATGCCAGAGTATGGTTATATGTTACCATTTCATGGAGAACCTTCAGGACCTTCGTTGCAGAAGACCGAGATGAAAAGAGAAGTTGGGCAGAACCACGAGACCTCAACGAAAGTGATGCCACAATATGGTTATATGTTACCATTTCATGGAGAACCTTCAGGACCTTCGTCGCAGGAGACCGCGATGGAAAGAAAATTTGGGAAAGGCCACGAGACCTCAACGAAAGTGATGCCAGAGTATGGTTATATGTTACCATTTCATGGAGAACCTTCAGGACCTTCGTTGCAGAAGACCGAGATGAAAAGAGAAGTTGGGCAGAACCACGAGACCTCAACGAAAGTGATGCCACAATATGGTTATATGTTACCATTTCATGGAGAACCTTCAGAACCTTCGTCGCAGGAGACTGCGATGGAAAAAAAATTTAGGAAAGGCCACGAGACCTCAACGAAAGTGATGCCAGAATATGGTTATATGTTACCATTTCATGGAGAACCTTCAGAACATTCGTCGCAGGACACCGCGATGGAAAGAGAAGTTGGGAAAGACCACGAGACCTCAACGAAAGTGATGCCAGAATATGGTTATATGTTACCATTACATGGAAAACCTTCAGGACCTTCGTCGCAGGAGACTGCGATGGAAAGAGAAGTTGGGAAAGACCACGAGTATGTATCAGCAGATGCCTATACAGAATCTGCTCATATAAAAATTGACGCGTATGCAGAAGTCGGTGTCACATACCATAACGCCCGGGTAGAGAGTGAAGGAGAGTATTACAACGTCGAAGGGGAAATTCATTTTGATCTCGTGCAATTGCTTATTGACTTTTTCGAACGTAAATGATGAATAACTGATAACTTAAACGGGTGCTATTCACGACACATTTGTCTAGACAAAGGTTCAATCTTGGGCCGAATTGAATGGTCGATTTGTATTTTCGGATAATACATGATTGTTTTATTTAAGCTTGTCCTGTCTATATTATTATTATAAGGAGGTTCGTTCCTGACTTTGTTTTTTTGTAGGGGGTAACATTTAGAAGTCCAGTTTATTCACACAACACAACACAAGTTCATCGCCTAACGGGGTTAAAAAGGGGTAGAAACTTAATTTGGGGGCGTATTAAAAAACAGACTAAACGGCTAATCGTAGAGATCTGAAAAGGATGAATACTCGATAGAGGACGTGTTTCGCGTTTTATTGGAACGAATTGCCTAACGGGGTTAAAAAGGAGTAGATATGACGTAGGTATCCGACAAGAGTTTTCTGAAATTCCACCCCTTAGGGGGGGAAAATATCAGGGTCAAATTTTGCTTATACATTATATAATTGCATCATATAAATAATTACCGCCCGACGAAGTAGGCACGCTAGTATCATAGACCTAACAATATACCTAGAGTGGCTGTCAGGTCACTTTCCCATCCAGTTTTTTTTTTTTCGTTTTCGCTTCAGCGATTCCAACAGAACATTATTTGATCTCTGTATCCTTGATGAGTGTCGTATAGGGTTTCCCACATTGTATAGTTAAAAACATATGTACATAAACGAATACACATAAGACAAACAATTAAACCATTGTAGATAATAAATAAATGAACCATAACAGATAAGCGAGCATCGGAAATACTGAAAGTTAAAATGCATTATTGTAATATTCCCTTAAGTCATAGTAGGCCTCGTAGTAGGCTTTTCGCAGAAGTGCTCTTCAACTAATTTTCTATTTTTTTTTTAAATTTGATATTGCCCTATAGCACATTGGAAGGTGGTTATATATTTTCTTGCTCTTGCTTAGAAGTGGTTTGCAGTGGTCTTGAGATTCTGCGTTACATAATATGTATCTGACAGCCTTTTTTTGTAGAATGAATACTGATTTTAGTAATTACTGACTACATAAGCCCCAAAAGGCCATGCCATATCTCAAGTGCGACTCGATCAAGGAAAAATACAAGTTCTGGCTGAGGATCGAATGAGTTCATTAGAAACAACTCGAATAGCAGAAGTCTGTACAGAATACGCTAATATAAACAGCGACGTCAATCAAGGACCTTCAAAGTCACAGAAAAAATAGACAGACTCAGATGTCTATGCAGGAGTAGTCGGTCTCACAGACAACGCCCGTGTCGATTCTCAAGCCATCTGATAGATTTTCTGAAGGATGATATTTCAGTATCGGGCAGAGAAATCATTTCGATCTCGGGCAAATATTTCTTGAATTTCATGAATGTCGATGATGAATATTGATTGAATGGATGCTTTTCGCAAACAATTGTATAGGAAAAAACAACAATTTTGAGTCGAATTGAACGGTCGGTTTGCATTTTCAGAAAATGAATCATTATTGTATTTAAGCTTGTCTTGTCTCATTGAAACGAAGACCTTATAAAATACCTTGACTGGCTCTCAAGTTACTTCATAAAGAGAGCGATACTGTGGGGATAGATTCTTGGTCTTTATCACGATTAAAAAAATAAACGATGAGACTGGAACCTTTGATGTAAAAGTTTAAACTTTTCCTAGAGATCAATTACCCTAAAACTAAACTGAATCAATTTACTTCTCCTGAAGATGCTAACCTTGTTAGCATCGAGTGCAAAAATATCAGTTTGGTGTTGAGGTAATTGATCTCTAGGAAAAGTTTCAACTTTATCATGATTATAGTGCAGGTAAGAACTCCCTGCAAAGGCTTTATGCTAACTACCTGCAAAACATGGCGTTTTAGGTCCGACATAGACTTTGCTGTTAATTATTAATAGTTCCAAATAATTTATCAACAATAAACCAGATACCAAGCTCAAGGCTCTTTGGTCCAGGTGAAAACTACCTGCAAAGGTGGAGAATAGTCTTTGTTGGCAAATAACGTCATTATTTTTACTTCAGTGCAAGTAACCCATCAATTTTCTTCTCCTGAAGATGCTAACCTTGTAAGTGAAACGCGCGTCCGGTGCAAAAATATCATTTTTATGTTAGGGTAATTGATATCTAGGAAAAGTTTCAACTTTATCATGATTATAGTGCAGGTAAGAACTCCCTGCAAAGGCTTTATGCTTACTACCTACAAAACATGGCTTTTTAGGTCCGACATAGACTTTGCTATTAATTATTAATAATTCCAAATAATTTATCAACAATAAACTAGATACCAAGCTTAAGGCTCCTTGGTTCAGGTGAGATCTACCTGCAAAGGTGGACAATAGAGTCTATGTTGGCAAATAACTTCATTATTTTAATTTTAGTGCAGGTAACCCCTCAGTTTCCTTCTCCTGAATATGCTAATCTTGTTAACGAAACGCGCGTCGAGTGCAAAAATATCAGTTTGGTGTTAGGGTAATTGATCTCTAAAAGTTTCAACTCTTACACCGAAGGAACTTTGCTGTTGAATAATAATGATTCCAAATAATTTCCCAACAATAAACTAAAAGCGAGCTGAAGGAATATTGATCCAGGTAAGTCTTGGTATTATGATTGTAGTGCAGGTGAAAACTATTTGCAAAGGGTCAGATATTGACTTCGCCTGTTAATTATTGATTATTCCAATTACTTCCTCCGATTTGAATTATTTGTATCGGACGGTCAAAGAAATCTGGAAAAGAGCATATACACCTTCGGTAGGAAACTATCAGCATATATTATTCGATTCAGCTTGAAGTGTTTGTGGGTGTTTTATAATAATTCAACAATCTTCTTTCGACAACGTCTCAGTTTCTCTAATCCAATCTTCCAACGGGGAATATTAACAAAATGAATGGTAAGTTATATATTTTGAGTAGGATCTATCTGATCAATGTTGAACACTGTAATGCTCTAGAACATCTACCTATGAAACCTGTTACTTAACATTCGCTCATTTTGCAGAATATTCGACCAACAAACTCAAGAAAGGCCGGACGCTATTTACTCCTGATCAGCTATCAGAAATGGAAAAGCATTTCGGAATGAACGCTTTCCCAACCCGAGAGGACATAGATAGCATCTCGCAACAATTATGTATTGAAGCCAAATCTGTTAGAGTTTGGTTTCAAAATAGGAGGATGAGGCAGAAGAAGGGTATAAAATCAGTTGTTCCTCTGCAACAAAGGCGAGCGACCAAGAATGAATCGAAACGACCCGACGTTTCGTTTCCAGTATCCGAAGATGACAACATGGCCTATGGCCGGTTCTCCCAAAGGAACGATGGCTTCTTCGGAGAACCTTTCCAGTATTGCCAAGAGAGCGCAACGAAAGTGATGCCAGAATATGGTTATATGTTACCATTTCATGGAAATCCTTCGAGACATTTGTCACAGACCACCGCGATGGAAAGAGAAGTTAGGAAAGACCACGAGTACGTACCAGCAGAGGTCTGCACAGAATGCGATTATATAAATGGCGACGCCTACCAAGGACCTTCAAATTCACAGGAAGACCAATCAGACAAATGTGTGTATACGGAAGTCGGTCACATAGAGCACAACACGCGGCTAGAGCGTGTCGGCAATTTCGAACCATTTGATAGATTTTCTGAAGGAGACTATTTCAATATAGGACAGGAAATTCATTTTGATCTCGCGCAAATGCTTCTTGAATTTTATGAAAGTCGATCATGAATGATGGTAGGTATATAGAATTGATGCTATTCGCGACACAATTGTCAAAAAAAAGAAACCAATCTTGAATTGAATTTGTATTTCCAGAAATTATATTTAAGCTTGGATCTTCAATTTCCCATTAATGAAGGGGGGGTGTGGGGGATAGATTATTGAGTCATTATTGTGTTCGTAGTGCAGGTAAGAACTACCTGAAATTACTTATTGAATACTTAGTAATGTAATATTCAACTGTTTTCGTTTGTTTCAATGTGCTGACATTTTGTTGATATGTGCAATCCGAACTCCGTGAATGATAAAATTGATGAAATGAAAATGAAAAAAATATAAAAAAGTAAATAAAATAAAAAATATATAAAATAAAGTAAATAAAAAGTGCTCATTTTTGAAAATGAAAATTATTTTCAAACACCGAAAATGAATATGAACTTTTGAAAAATTCAAATAATATTTAAATACTCCAAAATTAAAAAAAATATGGCAAATGTCGAAGCAGTTTTCCCGACATTTTGATTGCTAGAACTGCAATTTTCTTCTGGTGATAACTGCCAATCGTTGGCTTGTGTTGCACTCATAGATGAACATTATAATTTTTTTGATAATATTTTCAAAGCAGTTCAAAACACTCATGAATATTGTGATGTATCTTTTTGCGAAAATTTTAAGTGCAATATATTTGTATTGTTGTATTGTTGTATTGTACTTGTAAGAAACATGTTTTTCATAGCTCATCTATATTATTCCTCCATAAGATCGTGGTGGAAAATATAAATTGCTCTGAGATTCTTGACATTTCATTTGAATTACCAATTATGTTATCTCAACCCGATAACCACCACACTCGGAAATTCAGTGAACGGAGATATTGTGGTAAGAGTTTCGATCAATAGAAAAGATGTCTGCGACAAAGTCATTCACAATCGGGGATGCCATTGATTTATAGGTTAGGTTAGGATATCTGTATGAAACTGTTTTTGTATAACAATAAATAAATAAATCTCCAGAAAAAAACCCCCAACGCTGATCATCTAATTATTCATTAGTGAAAGATATACTCTTACCAGCAAAGCGTTAGCTTGTATTTTTGATGTTATCCAAATGAAAGCCTCAAAATATAGAAATTTTGTCTACACAATCAACAAATTCAGATTATGCATTCATTCAGATAGGGAAGTAGTTGTTCCAAATACTGTTACTACTTGGACCACAAAGGTCGTACAAAATTCCTACTGGAAAACTTAAATATAGAGACTTACCTAGTCTCCATTTATAAAGGGGAATTGTAAATAGGTTGAGTTATGTCCTAAGGGATTTCACATAAATATTTGGATCATAAATTTATCGAGGGAATGCAAGACCAGCATCACCGTTATCAAATAATAAACTTTAGAATAATAAATGTTCTATGTTAAGTTCTCACAGATGTAAGACATTTCGAATGAATATTTCTGTGTAGAGTACGAAGTTTCGAGGAAACCATTTTGGTTACAACCAATTGAATATAAAAGGCGCAACTTCCGTGAAGGTTATTTTTTCGAAAATCGCAAAAAGTTGTCATTGCTCGCTAGTAAAATCGTCTATACCCCGAGTTAAATAATTTTTCAAGTCTACTTTAATGCGAAAATACAACTTTTTTATTGGAGAATGCCACTCTTCAGCACTCATTTTAGTGTTGAAAGAGTCACTTTTCCGCACAGGTGCGGAAATATTTTTTCCGCCAACCTCTATCCAAAGCATTCCTGGCCTCAAAGTAGGGAGCAAAGTCTTACTTTTCCTTCCTTGGGAGGAAAAGTAAAACTGACGTTATGGTACGTCATCAATAAAATAACTCATATGGCATTGACGACCTACACTATATTCAATTAGGTAAGTATAAATTTTACCGTTTATTTATAGAACATCCTGTATATTACAAAATGATAGAAATCAGTGCAGAAGGTAAGATGTTAACAAGAAGTGAATACATTGAGAAAATAAAAGTCGAACGGCAAATATTATAATAGAGCTAAATCAATTCGCTATGTTCATGATTCTGCAGAAATTGTCTAAGTACTGATAGCGCCACAAGTTGGTGCACCGCTCACTGATCATGATAGGTTTGTAGGAATTGTAGGTGTTGGTTCGAATTCCGGCGTCTACCTTTTTTCTTTTTTTTTTTTCTTTTTGTAGGTTCTCCCCATTTTCGGAATTTCAAGAGCATATTATCGGTTATAATTGCACGAGTGCATAAAAATTACCGATAATGTTGCAAGAAAGCGTGATATCTAAAAATTGCAAGAGTTTATTTTCATATTTTGGCAAGAGTGCCCGAGTCCGAAGGACGAAGGCTCTTTTATTTATTTCTCTTTTATTTATTTGTATAAGATATCACGCTTTCTTGCAAAATTACCGGCAATTTTTATGCACGAATGTAATTCATTGGAATATTTCACGAATAAAGAAATTCTCAAGGAAATGTTATTTTTTGTTCATTCATACTTTCCTCTATAGATTGTATGGAAGTACTCACCTAAACGCGAAATGTTTTTCTGACATTTATTTGTGTTGTTTACTGACGTCTAGCGATACGGTTTCAAATGTGTTGTTATGGTGACTTGATACAATGCAATTACCGCTGTAAGTTTTCGATAATTGCATTGCTCTTATGGGACATTTTATATATGAGGAAAATATTCTATATATGACTCGTTATTCGAGGGACGCAGAAAAATCATATGTATAACATAGGGGTAAAGACCATTTTGAAATATAAAACGCGGCAAACAAAAATATTAGGGGTCACTGTTGAAAGACACGATAAGGTTTAAATTTGATCAGATGGGTAATGCACGAATGCCAATCAAATGATCAATAAGTATGTTTTGGGAATTTTGCACAAAAAAACTTGAAACTGAATACATTCATCGGTAAAACAGATTAAACAAATAAATATAGAAGAAGCCAATGAAAAAACCTCGAACCGACAAAATTACAATGTAATATCGTTCGACAATAACCTCCGGTCAAAATAGAATGAACAAAAGAGACATATATAAAATACCTGAAGGTCAACTGAAAGGATCTAATCGTTATCAGAAAATATATCAGATGACATTTTTTCTGGGAAAAAACAGAGCAATCATACATCCAGCTTTGGAAATTCCATCGCCGCCGACCTGACGAGTACGGTCCTCCCACCAATTGATGTGAATTAAATTCCTTGAGTGTACAACATTAGAAATGTTGGAGTTGGCGGGAATTTCCTTTTCTACCCAGTTGCCATAAAGTTCTTCGACTTCGTTGATTTCGCTAGCGTTTGAAACCGATTTTGAAAAAAAATGTTGAAATTTAGGGAGAAAAAAAAATGACAGTGTCAAAAGTCAAAGATAACGTTGATACTCGATCAGCTGGCCCATAAACATTTGCCAACCTTGAAAATGAAGTCTACAATAATAATAATAATATTTCGACAAAAAAAATCTGAGCTGGATCGATTCTTCGGCAAAACGGTAGGTGAGGAACCTCCTCACCCGAAGCGCACGAAACGTCGAAAGAACCAACGAACAACTCGATTCGAAAAAAAACGACAATCGCCTCCGCTCGAGAAGCAAGCGAAGAACGCCTTCGTAAATCGCAGCAAGCCAAGCACATCCAAACACACACACACAAAATACCTGTTGTTCTGCGAACTGGAAAACTCGAACGCGGATCGCACAGCGAACGGAAGCTCCAGAACAACTGAAGACGCCCGGCCGGGTCGCCGTCGCGACGCCAAATCGATGGGCGGCGCACGCGCGTCCGGACTTCCGACGTCGATGCTCCGGACTGCCGAGGGGTGGGGGAAGGGAAGTCGTCGGAGTGCGCTCCTCTTCGCAACCTGTTAAAAATTCAAACCGTTTCGGCAGTGTCGCCGTCGAACGAAAAATTTCCGGGTTATTACCGCGCCTGCGTCTATACGGGTTTCACACAGACTGAAGCCGGCCCACGGCCTGGTCCACTATCAACTCTGTCCTCCTCCACTACGACATATGTCCTTCTGACGAAAACTAAAACGCTTCACTTCGCTTACAACGTTTCGGCTATTCTTCCTCAGCTTCTTCGTGAGTTTGAGCGAGGTCGCTTGGTGAAATCTCTAATAATTTGCCCTTAGGTTAGGTCTTTGGTCTTGCTAACCCACAGAAGAGTTTCGGACCTATTTCAGCTTTGCGTTCGATAAAATTTGTGGGGAAACAAGCCCAGAGCCTGATTCAGTGAAACCTTCGCAGCAAAATGAATAAAAACCCTGGTGCGTTGACCGATATGCTTTTGTTTAGCCAATTCCTCTCGACCTGAGAAATCGAAGAGTAAACTTACATTTTTTGACGGTAGGTAGTGATACAAATGCGATTTTCTAAGGGTACATTTTCATTAAGGCGGCAGCTTAAGAGTGATTTTAGATACCGGCGGTCTCATTGGATGAACTCTTACGGGATCTTTCGTTCACCAATAGAATAATCAGTATACAAAATACGTAAGGTCAAGTTCGTCTATTAAAAAGCTATTATTTTTTTTGAAATGTTTGACAGTTCGATTTGAATTTGAATGCATTTGAAAGTTCCTTTAATATTCAAAATCTTGTACCTAGTTCTTGTTTCTTTTCACGTTTTTTTTTGTTTATATCCTTTTAAAGTGTTTATCGTTGCTGTTCTTGTATTTGTTTGATTTTATAGTGATAGTCAGATTTATTATGAAAGATTTACAAAGCTCAAAATAAAACGCTCGTGTATAACGTGTAGGTATTACTTATCCCTAATATCATCGGCTCGTAATCACATTAAAATTGCATTTTTTTAACACTATGAAGAAAAAAGTACTTACTCAGAAAGTAGAAAGATAAGATATCAATACTTTCCAGTTTCACAGACAACTATTGTTTCGGAATATTTAAAATCACATCACAATCATTGAGTTTTTGATTTATTTTTCATCAAATTGAAAGCAAAAGGAATACCTAATAATCAGTCAAAATGTGATGACTACACAATTTCTAGCATTTCGCGGGAAAACAAGAAATTGCATGCAAAACATGAGAACATGAAATGAACAACCTATAAATCTATAAATAATCGAATGGCCGTCGAGCAGACGGATATCATGGCATCACAGATTGAATCAAAATCATGTAAGGTGCACCTCTGCTGGCAAACTCTCGAAGGCATCTCTTCAGTTAAAATTGATCAAAATCAAGATAGCGAATAGTCGAGAAAATTTGCTTACAATCTATTAGGTATAAGTCAACACACCAGGGTTTTTATTCATCTTGCTTTGCAGATATATCGTTTCGCTCCTTGGTTGTTGAAGCTCTGCTTGATGAGACTCCAAAGTCTTGATCCTGACGCCTTGGCATAGTTTGTATCCTCTGGTTTCTCTCTCCCGCACCTTAGGTGTTATAACTTTGCTTTCTCTCTTGGTAGAACTATTGCTGCTACATGTATCAACAGGGGCATAACATACCTGAGAGAACTTCATGTCTATGAGAAATTAAGTTTTAGCTTTAACGGAATTCTCTTCAAAGTGACATACCTGATGAGCTGAATGGAACCACTACAAAAATCATTGAAATTCTAAATAGAACAAAAGGCGAATCTCCTGAACACTCGTTGTTAGCTTGATCCACTTATTCATTGATTGCATTAATTTGAGTGCCAACTCAACCATATCACTTAAGTAGGAACCTTATGATATAGCAAAGTGTCTCTAGACTCTAGACGTTATTATTGAGTTATTGGAAAAGTACAAGGATATTCTGGAATATAAGAACAATGGTTGATTCTTTTTGGGGTTTTGGGTTTTTGGATGATAAGAAGATGTATCACCTTTCACATTTTCACCTGACTGTCCCGTTTTCCACAGCATATTCCAAATGCAAAAGAACCTCACCTACACCTCTCCATTTGATATTATTTCACAATTGAATAGTTGTTTCAAGTATGTCAAAATTGAAAACAACAAATGATCATCTACTTACGCGAGTCAACCAATAAAGTAGGTACACACACATGAGAAAACGGAAAGAGACATTTGCGCTTTCGAACACTTTTTGCTAGTGCGAATCTAGATCGAACGTAAACAAAAGCAGATTCACAGCTTTGTTTCCGGCTTTGTTTTGATCGAGATAATAAAAAATGAAACATTCGCAAATGAGATAAGACAAATGCCGTGGTACAGATAGAAAACTAATTACTTGTGAGAAACTGAACATATATTTAGCACGAAGGATAAAAACAATAGCGTGGGCTAATCCAGCTGCATTGTCATTGCGATTTTTTTTATTTTCCGCCCACGGCTCTTAATACTATTAAGGAGGAATTTGATCGAAATCCACTGACAACCCGGTCTGTCGGGATGAAATGAATGTACAAGACAATATGTTGCTTTAGTCGATTGTGTTAAGAACACAAGTTTCGTTCTTAGTAGAAGAGCCCACGATGCTAAATCGGGATTTAATCGAGCGTCATAGAGACCTATTGGGTTGCGAATCTTAGATGATAAAAAGAAAAAATGTTATATAATGTGTACCTTTTCATCGGTGGGGGGAGCGGCTATAAACTTTCAAAAATGTAAAAAAAAACTTTTGCATGGACATACTCGGGCGCGTCAGATATTGATATTATCTCTATGTCCTACATATTTTGAAGAATGTACGTATAATAATGTTTCCATGATAGGGGTGGTCGTACATAAGGGTCGAAAATGAAAAAAATTTCTCGACCGCGCCAGATTTGCTAAGGGGATGTTAAGTGAACCTAAAAAAAGCTCTTATATAATAATCAGACGGATTAGATGTGATGCAGACTCGCGGCCGTTATTAGAATGTGAAAAAAAATAGTCATTTTGAAATACACAAGCGCGTCAGATTAGGATATATATGGTTCATCTTTACGCCCTAGACGTTGCAGTCTCATGATCTGACGATTATCTGGAGGGATTCGCCTATTCTGTCAATTTGAAATTTTTGTTTTAAATTTTATAAATCATTGAACTCAATTGAAAATCTCAAGAAAAAGCATGCAAATAAAAAATTGTATGTTTTTTTTAAGTAGAATATTTGTAAATATAAGAGGATAATAAGCAATTGAATTTTTGGAATTTTAAAACGTTGTATATTCGTTGTAAACAATAGCATGCCACAAACGAGGCTTTGGATCAACTGTCATGGCATCATGGCAACAGAAACCAGAGTGGGGACGGAGTGAGAAAGCAACAGATAGAGAAAGAGTGAGAGAGAAATAGAAACGTGGAGAGGGGAATACAGGCACCACGTAGCTGCAAATCGTCAGATTATATATTTTGTGCAATTCTTGATTTATTTCCTTCAAAATAAAAATAAAATTAGGCACGCTCGAGAATGTCGAGATGACTTTTTTTTTACAACTTTGTAGCCCTCCACCTTCTTTAGCTCACTCTCAAATTGTCAGATTAGTGGAATATACACGTAACTAGCTCACCCTACCCTAATCTGACGCGCTCGAGAATTTCAGATTATCAATTTTTTTTTACTAATCTGATCCTTTATCCTTGCAGGGCGGCCATATATATAGGGCTCATATATGGTGGAAGTACTCAACCGGGTACAAGGTATCCCCTGTATATTAATCTGCCGCGCTTCAGTAAATCCCGAAATCCCCGGTTGGGCCCCCCTATTATAATGGTTGTTAATACTTAATACACGAGCCGAGACACGAGCACAGGATACGAAATGAGCCGAAGGCGAGTTACGTAATGGCTTATGCGAGTGTATCAATAGCCATTCCATGGGAGTTGCATACGCTATTTTTTCTACACCCGATAAATAATGAAGTACTTATTGTGGGTCCCAATGATCTGGAAGTGGAAGGAATATTTACGTTCATTTCGAGGTTCATTTCATTATTTCTGGTTTCATGGAGTTCAAAATTTATTAGAAATGCTGATTTTATGTTGAACCGAATTTTCGATGTAGCCTCCCGCTACTGAATTGGATTTCCAATTGATTAAAAATCCGTTTCGTAATAAAAAAAAATGTATCATAAATAAACGTATTATTATAGTACGGGTGTAGAAAATAGTATATTATTAACCTACCTAAGTATCTACTCTACTGAAGTGGAAAATCTAACCAGTGAGAAAAATAAGCATCTTCAACCATCAAATTAGTAGTTGTAGCACTAAACTATGATAGTTTTCTTCATTTGATTTGTTTGAAGTATCTGCCTCTCCTGTACCTGTCTCCTCGCCACTGTCCTGGCAATTTGAATATTATAATATAATTGAAGTGAAATTAGTATAATTACCTACCCCTGTGTGGGTATTATGAACTGCAATAACCTTAGCAAGTACTGCTTTCATTTGATTATTAGGTGAATACCTAACTAAAATTGTCGGGAGTAATTACACAAGTGCTTCAAAATTTCCGATAATTTTCCATGAAAGCATATTGTCTAAAAACTGCATGAGTTTATTTTCATATTTTGTCGAAAGAGCCCGACTCCGATGGAGGAGGGCTCTTTTAGCAGAATATGAAAATAACCGAATGCAGTTTTTTTACTGACAACATGCTCGAATGGAAAATTATCAGGTTTATTTTGATGCACGAGTGTAATTCGGTAGAATATTTCCGGAGTTAAAACAACGATGTTTAAAATTCAGTATTTATGCCTGTCAAGATGACAAATGTACATTTTAACAATCGTTACTATAGATACACGGACCGAGAGGGTATTTTTCGATACCTACCGTGTATTTACCAGCCCGAAAATGTCCCGCCGGGAATTTATAGCTGTAATTGATAGAAAATGTCCCGCTTCATATGGGATTTTTAACATACGATGGAAATATTCATTCAAATAGCATTTGTCAACTACCAAATCAGCATAAAAGGCAAAAACTCATTATGTACGTGACATACGAAAATAACAACTATTATAATGACTCAGAGATTAGGAACGTGATTATTTTTGTAGAGGGTGGGAAGGATTGAGGAAATATTTTTGGCTTTTTTTTCCAAGCAAATGCAGAAAAAATACTACCAATTTAGCAAACACTCTTGGTGTAAATCATTCTTAGGCGTTAAAATTATTCCCAAAAAGGAAGAAAGTTTATCTGAAACAGCTAATCATTATTGTGTTGAGAGTCTTGTCAGCCTTGACAACCATTGAGTACTACTACCTAGGGCTCAAGTAGTGAGTGGTTTCTAAATTCTGAGCATAACATTTATAAACTCAAAGCTATCTACCAAAACTATGGGTCAATTAGTGGTATCACTTCGGGTCTAAAATACTTGAGAGAAGTTCATGAAAGTATGAAAAATATAGTAATATTCAGCTCTTTTTCTTTCTTTTTATACGGACTTCTGTACTTATATACCTACCTACCTACCTACTGAATAGGATAAAACCAAAAACATTCCAATTTCTCTAGACATCATTATTCAGTCATTAGAAGGAAAAGTACAGGGTACTTATATTGTTTTCAAATTGAAGATAGGCAGATCATCACTCGGATCATCATAATTTACTCATTCAACAAATCAAAGTAGCAAATTGAATCCTCGAAGTAAATAATCATAGATTTTGTAAGGCATTTTTTTATAAAATATACACGGAATCCATGCAACAGTTTCAAGTAACAAGTAATAAGCTTTAAGCAAAGGTAGGTTCATGCAACAATACTTACCTAAAAACTAAGCCTAGGAGCTCAACTCTAGCAAATCAATGAACGCGTCTTTGCGGTCGTAACTAGTGTAAAGAAATTATAATACTTAATTAACACCAAAAAGTTGGCCAACTCTCAACCTAATACCTAACTAAGAATCTTTGGTAGGTAAATAAAAAAATGTGCATGTGTCTGCCAATCAATGAATTACTTTTCAAAAATAACATTGAAAAACATGTTTTTTTTTATTGTGTAGCATAAAATAAATTGATATATTATTGACAGTGCCAATAACAAACATTTAAATTCAAATTTTAGCAATTTATTTCCTAAGAACTAACAGCAGATGCATAAACACCACAGCTTTCTTAGCTTATGCCTATAGTGCCTGGTTATTAGTGTTAGATATTGGGAAATATTGCATAAACCTCTCGATAAATAAGATGAAAGAGATGAAAATTTCTCGAGACAAATGAATTACGTTCCTATTGAAAAGTGTAGGATGATATTTCAGTTGAGTTATTACTTACTTATTACCTAAACTGTAGTATAAATCCAATGATAAACTCAAAACCTTGCTCAAAGAATGTTGTTTCTTCCTTTTGTCTTCAGTAATGTTCAATACTACCTAAGGCAGATGTATTTATTGAAAGTTATGATTTAATACATAATGCATAACTCAACATAATATCACTCCTCCCTCGTAAAAAATTTCACTTATGTAAATATTCCTTATTCAAAATACCAAGCAATAATGAAATATGCATTTTCCACTGAATCATGCACTATTCATGGAGTATTCAAAAATTAATGATCTGATATACTCAAATATATCCTGAATTTTTTGAATATGGGTTCTTTTTTTGAGGAAGGTAAGACTCGAGATTCTGGTGATAAAACTGCCAAGTTCAACCATCGCCAGAAATTCAAAACAAAAATTTTCGTTCCACTAACATATCTACTTTTGCTAGCTTACCACTGCATCAATTCGGGTAATAAAATGATATTGTAATGGTCTAATTAAAATCTTACCTGAAGAAATTGGGATGAGAAGATCATGTTCTAATTGCTTTTCCATTTTCTTGCCTTTTGTGACTATTATATTTTGAATTGATTGTTCATTTTGATATTCAAAACACTTGCACAACTAACACCTTTCAACTTTTCAAAGCATTGAAACTCGCGATAGCCAATTATTGAGTACCGCGATGGCTTTTCACATGAATCAAAGCACCAACTTGTTTATTTTCATACTATCATGTATTTTGAATAAAATTCGAGTATTTTTTCGGAATAAAAGCTGCTGGAAGCGCCCCTAAGTATGTTGACACCGTTGACACTTGTTGCTCGACAACACTTTTCTCACCTCTTCAGTTTTTTTACATCGACGGCCATTATGATTTCTTCTTCTTCCTTGTTTCATGATCTGATGATGCAAGTCATTTGCCCAGCTGCGAGTGTTGCGACGAAAGCGCTTGACACTTGACACTAGTTTCATACAACTGCACCCACAGATAATCAGGGCTATTCACTAAGTAAAGTGGTTATCGCAGTTGCTAACCGTCGTAGCAGCTCTGATAATAACTTGCCATAATGACGGTGGTAAGCTGTTTTTCCATAACAAGATATCTAAAGCAGTTGCCTGTGAACCACTACTCACAGCAAATGGTCATTATAGTGGCAACTTAATTTGAAAAGTGAATACCAATTTAGCGCTTAGCAACTGACCTTGAACATAACGACAATTTTTAGTCGCTTTCCATAACAACTCTGCTTAGTGAATAGCCCTGAGTACTTTTAACCCTTCAGAGTATACTTTCACTTACGGTCTGTATCATTTTTTTGAGAGTATGCTATTGCGCTTATGATGGATTTTAAAATTTGAAGCAGATTTTGAAAAATTACATTCATAAAACACATATCAGATACAATTAAACTACAAGTGTAAAAGAATCAAACGTTAAAAAAGTTTCTTTTTTCTCTGATCTAGGGTCTCAATTAAGTTGAACTCTTGTTGAGAAAGTTTATTTGATCTTATAGTCGGGACAATGAAAATTTTCAAATATTACGTCAGTTTACTGTTAATCAAATTTCAATATTGCGATCGATCGAACGAAGTCATAGTTACTTTCAGTCGCAATTATATAATAAGGCACTTCATCTCAGCAGATATCACTCGTTATTAGGTGCGCTCCACTACATATATGATGTTGTTGAGTTCGGGTTGAACCGCGTCTGGAGTTTTGTTCTCGACGTTTCGACTCCGATTTTGGAGCCATTTTCAAGAGGCAAAAATGTGACTTCACGCTGGGGTCTCAATCTGCCTACTCCTCTGGTGTTGTCACAAGGGGCAAGGGTTTTTACTCGACGCCGGGGCCTCAATCTGCCTACTCCCCAGGTCTCGTTACGAGTTCTTTCTAAGGTCTCAATCTGCCTACTCCTCAGATCGAACTGAGGTATCGAGGAATGTTCGGTGGTATTTATAGCAGCGGTTGCTGCTAAAGCACCGTCGGATGTCTTGGTGGGGACTGGGCATCTGAAAATTAGTGGTTTCCATGCAGTAGACCATCAAATTGACAGATACATCCGCCGCCATCAAACTTCTCCTTCCATTCCCAGAGACCCAACAGACAACAACGTCCATCACAAAGCTTTCCTTCCCTACATTAAAGGTGTTACTAACAAAATCAGCCGAATTCTCAAAAAACAGGATATAAAAACGATATTTACAGCCAAAAATAAAAGCTCCACATTCCTCCGTTCCCCCAAGGACAAATTTGTGGACGAATCACAGGGTATATCTGAAATACCATGTTCTGATTGCCATAGAACATATGTAGTCCAGACAAACAGACGTGTGACAACTAGAGTATACGAACATCAACTTGCTGTCCGAAAATCAGACCCATCAATTGGAATCATATCTTATATATTTAATGAGCACAATTCCTGATCAACAATATAAAATCAGAAAATGTTCAACTCCTTCAAGGAAGTGGTTATTACTGAGTAATTGTGGACGTTGCTCCAGTTTCAATGACCACCTGAGGAACTTCGAATATCAAAATCCTAAACTTGATCAGGAAGAGTTGTCGAAGTAGTTCCAATAAATTGATGTTTTCTTGAGAGTAGCGCTGTGATCTCAAGTTCAAATATTATAATGCTCTATGAATTCACAATCAATGTGGAAGTAATACCCTATATTGATTCTATCCCAAACAGAGTAGGAGTCGGAAAACCTCTAATTTATACGGATATATATATATATAAGGATTGACTAACGGCTCTAGCAAAAACATCCATCAAGTTCAACTGTGGTTCGCATGTGATGCAGTGAGATAATTGAGCTTTGTCCAAAGTGGATTTATGCACCAGTTAATCAGTTATATTCATCTCAACTTGGGAAACAACCCATGTTCATTTTTAATAATACAGAGAGAAACACTTCTCTTCCAAATATACCGATCGAATACCCCTTCATTTTGAAGTAAAACTCGAATTCACTTTTTGTCGTGTTCTCGCGTTATTATTCATATGTTCCGTATATTATTTCGGTTGACCAGAGCGGTTCTATCTCTCTCTCTTGGATGGACACGGCCAATAGAGTGAGAGAAACCACCGCACTGATTAACCGAAACATATCCTATGACTCATGACAAATGGCAATTGACATGATTTTGAACAGCTGATCGCTGGCAACTGTCAACTGAAATCCTTTACATCCATGGCACATTTACATAAAATTCGAGTGAAACCTCATGACAGAAGCGAGTGCGGGAAACGACAACACCTGTGGCATATCTTCTTTTCATGCCCACACAATCAAGACAATATCCTCAGACTTCATAATTCTCTTCAGGTTACCCACAATCGACCTGGACCGATATCTCTCAATGACCTGCTATTTGATCTTTTGAACTATCACAATGTTGAGGCAATACATTCCTTCCTTTCCTCATCCCATTTAAAGCTGTAATTACTTAGTGCTTCAGTATGGTGAACAGACCTTTAGTTTCTTGTGCTTCGTCTGTGACCTACTGCTTTTAGTGCATGGACCATTGATTGACTCCTACACAATGTAACATACCAGGATTTTCTTACTTTTTAGCCATATTCACCAACCGAATGTGGATGGAATCGTCCCAGGCTCACTGTATTGTGGCCACGTTCGGCTCTAACGTATCAAATTCGTTACCCACTGGCCAGATAGTCGTAGTAGCTGAGGCCAATACATAAAGAAGAAGATCCCTGACGAAACAAAATGTTTACATAACTTTAAACTTCTTGGGTTATGAAGACAGAAAATATGTTACAACACAAACCTTTGTGGTATTTGATTATGATCATTCTGATTACATGATTTTTCTCATTATCAACTACTGCCAGAAGACGTCAATTGTAAGAAAAAGTTCTTACTTCCACTCACTGATTTCTCATATAATATATGTGTTCTTGCACAGGAAATATTACTTATCCTCATTTGTACTTTTTTTTCATTACAACTGCTGTTGGTATTGAAATTAGAAAAGTACCTGGTTTAGAAATCTTCTCTACCATATCAACATTGCAATTTTGTTTCTTGAATTTCGAATGCTCAAAAGAACTGCCACATTTTTCAAGAGTCCAGTTATGAAACAATTTCAACTTGTCAAAAAAATATTCTCAATTTCACACAAAGTACATAAGCCAACTTCATCTGAGGTTTTGACATCTTACATCAAGCAATGTAATGAACCACCATGGACTTCGTACTTCGTTAAAGTTTGTTCATCCACCGAAGAGCCTTTTAATATAATTCTCCAGTCAATTTTCAGTACTCCAGTATCAGAGATGATCAATGGGGAAAATCACATTTCAACTGGGAAGTAGGAAACTCCAACTACCACATCTTGAGAACTGGTTGTTTTCCCTTCATAAAATACCACTGCACTAAAAGAAAACAGCAAGATCTCACAGTAGATGATTACTTTTTTCGTGTGATCAAAGTTGCAAATTTAGGTCAGTATTGGTGCACAGAATAGTATATTATTTAACAACCAAGGAATGATAGTCATTTCCCTTGACTATTAAGTTTGCAGCATGTGCCTTATGCGAATTCTGCAAATCATACAAGTGGGAAATTAGTATTCCATGTCAGTTATGCACTATACTTTCTGCAGCTATAACAGATAATAGCAAAATGTTTTAACAAATTACATGAACTTCAATAACATTCAAAATTTCCATTCAGGTACAATTCAAATAAGTAAGAAGAAGCTGTCTTGAATGAAGATGTTGTGTTATCAGATGAGGAAATCAAATTAGAGACATGAAATGTACCTCATTGCTCTATCAAGAACTGTTACTTTAGAGCAGTTTTGTGTTATAGCTGTATAATTTATATATAAAATATAAACGAACACATTAATATTTATACAACTCTGTATTTCACTTGAATATTTGTTTGTAGGTTTGCCTTGCTTAGCATACGGTATAGCTGCTATATTTTTGATAAAACATAGTGAAACAGTAGAAACAAATAAAGGAAGCGTAGAAATTTATTTTCTGTATCCAGAAGATAAAGGCTCTTTATATTGAAGTATTCATAAGATAAATTCAGTTCCAATGAACTAAAATGGGTAACAATCCGTGAAAGCCATATAATGGTAAGGAAGTGTTAGTTGTAGAATTTTTAAAATTTATGAACATTGAACATATTCACTAGACAGAAATCCTTTTATAACCTATTTGACTGACTTTCAAAATAAAGCTATTTTGTGTGTATTCAATTTTCATTGATCCCAATATATTTGAAGAACCAATCCCCCAAAATCATTTACCTCCATTTTGTTGGCCACACCTGAGTTTCGAAAGATTTGATCATATAGACTATTATAATAGACAATGGAAGTCCAAACCAATACCAAAGAATATCTACAATTCAGTACTGTTCGAAAGTCATGTTTTGTGGTGGATAAATCTTCATTCCATAGTTTTCTGGGTTTCTAACCTACCACAATCTGAAAAATTAGGTATTAATTAATATTGGAATCTATACTAGTGTAGAAGGGTAGACTTCTATCTACCGCGACAAGTTGCTGCGTGAAAAAAAAAATCTTTTTGGATAGAACAAGTCCAAATAATCTTAGAAATTAATATATAATATATTATATAAATTACACAGCAGCTTGTCGGGGTAGATAGAAATATATCCTTCTACACTTGTATAGATTCCAATATTCAGAATAATAGGTTTGTTCTAGCAACATATTTCTCCGTTTGGAAATTGGTCTGAAGCAGTCAGAGGCATGCACAAGATGAATATTGGAGAGCGAAATTCATTTTGCGCATGCCTCTGACTGCTTCAGACCAATTTCCAAACGGTCAAATGTGTTGCTAGAACAAACCTAATATTTTTTCAAATTTACAATTCAGTATTGTAGATATTCTTTGCCAGTACTGTTCTCTTTTTATTTTGACATTCAATTCTACTTTTCCAAATTAACGCGAACCAAGGCCGTACCCAGAAAAAGTTTTCGGGGGGCGTCGTGGCCACAGGCGGGGCCGAAGGCCCTCCCAAAAGAACGTTAAAACTAATTGTCAAATGTCCCACTTTTACGCAATTTTAAGCTTCATTGACAAAAGTAAGGACGACACTAAATGATAAATATGTAAATAATAACAAAATAATTTTCCCTGTTAATTTGGTGTCTAGGAAAATAAATAGACAATGCAAATAGACGTCTGTAGACAATAACAGTTACATTACAAAACAAAATCTATTCTACTGTTCTTTTTTCTTGAGAATTCATCGATCACTTTGTCTGTTGAGATTTTATTGGTTCTATGAACCGACATGAGAGCCAGTCCGCTTAGTCTGTCTTGTCCACACGAATTTCTCAAGAACGCCTTCAATCGCTTCAGAGTGGAGAAGATCCTCTCAGCAGTTACAGTGGTCACTGGCAAAGAAGCAAATATTTTCTGGAGGGTGAATATGTCAGGAAAAAGTTCCCTGTTACATTGGCTTAATGCCACAAGGAGGCTTGTCGAGTTCCATTTGTTTTCCCCAATACAATTTGCACAGTGAGTACTCACTAGGTACTAGTCCCAAATAGCACAAGTACGTCCAGTGGACGTACTGCATATGTACGGTGAGGATGCATTGTACGTATTTAGGACGTACTTTTGTCTCCGACAGACGTACATAAGACCTCCCTGCGACTTACCGTTTC
Organism: Zygogramma bicolorata; assembly: GCA_032362365.1. Lineage (NCBI taxonomy): Eukaryota > Metazoa > Arthropoda > Insecta > Coleoptera > Chrysomelidae > Zygogramma > Zygogramma bicolorata. The sequence continues at coordinate 429,818 of JAVJAQ010001353.1, forward strand.
CGCATAGTCGGTAATCCCAGGTACGTACTTTTCTAGTCCACACAGGACCTGAAATGTACAGAAAGGGGAACTGTTTGGGACATTCCGAAAACGTACATTTTCCATTCTGTATGCGCTATCCCAAGTAGAACAAACATATTTGACCAATATTGGTTCAATATTACGGGAATATTAACCTTATATTGTAGATGATATCAATAGTGGCCACAAAAAAATGTGAACATTCCGCGATATTAGATCAATATGCGAAAACAACGTAATGTTATATCATATGATATCACTTAATGAATCTAAGTTTTTATATTCGGGATTATTCATTTCTTTTTTACCAAATAGTCAAGTTGGAAATTTTACTCATTCACGTGTACTAACCATCTAACCGAATACTTACCTGGAAAAAGACCTGGCTGCTGCGGGGCTTGAACTCTCGACCTTTCCTATGGAGATATTATTGTCGACCACTGTTACGCTCTACGGCACGGAGACACTTGTTTTTAAGAAGGAGTTGGGTGCTATAGATGTGATGACTTCAAGTTAGTTTTGTTCGAGATAATATTAAAATTTTGGAAAGTTCAGTAACAATGGAAATATATTCGAAAAAACACTAAAGGATCACTGTCTCATGTGATGGCGGTTTTGGAGTATCAAACTTGCTGTGCAAAAAATTCTGTATGTAATTTTCTGGTATTTAAATTCACCACATGTCGATGTTTAAATTTTTCCAAATTTTTTTATAAATAATTCATTATGAATATTGCATTACCAATATTGATATATGTTTGAATACACTAAATGATCACTCTCAAAATCCCAATACCCCTTGAAGCGAAAGGGACCCAATATGTACGTACTTGGGAGGTCCAAACAGTATGTACATACTAACAGAAATGTAGAAAATGAAAGGAACCCAATCCGTACGTACTTGGGAGGTCAAAACAGTATGTACAAAAAAGTACGTCAATGAGACGTCCAGATAGTATGTACATACGATTTCCAAAAATGCACGTCATTACTATTATGTCCCGCAAACGTTTCGAAATATACGTATCTGAAAGGGACTCAATATGTACGCACCTGGAAGGTCCAAATAGTACGAACATAGTTCTTCCAAACATGTACGTAAATGATACGTCTGAGCAGTACGTACATGGGATTCACAAAAAAACACGTCATTGGTATGTCCCTAATTCATTCCGAAAAGTACGTACCTGAAGAGGAGTTAATGTAAACGTATCAGGGACACTTAATAAAGTACGTACATAGTACTTCCAAGCATGTACGTTTTTATTACATTCCGATTGGAACGGGACCAAGTATGTACCTACATGGGACGTCTAACCAGTACATACATGGTACATCCGGTAATGTACGTTCTTCGAATGTCTCATATCCGTCCCGGGTCGTATCGACGTAACTGGGACATAAATGGTTCGTCTTCAGGACGTCGTGTGCTATATGGGGTTCTAGATCAACCATCTTTTCATAAAGATTCAACGTCTATTTTCTCGTTCATTGATCGTTCGCAGTGGCGGATTTAACAGGTCGGCAAAAGCGCGCTTGCCGACTGCCCCCCCCCCGACGAAAGACTTTCAGGGCCCCTCTTGCTGGAAAATACAGCTTCGATTTCTTTTTGTTATTTTTTTGTTGAAAAATTGTTTTGGTGAGTCCCTTGTGAACAGTACAAGTTCAATTTTCAATCAGGGGCCCCCTGTTATCAGAATAATTGCCTGATAACGATCGTAAATTAAATATAAAATAAAATAACTTTTCATCAAAGATTGAAGACTTTCACGGCCGGCCAGTGCTGGACACAAGTAGGAGCTATTACCCCAGGCTCTATAGGGAGGCCATAGAAATTCATGAACATAAAAACAACTTCAACCGCAAAGAAGAGAGCCTGAACATTCATAGAACATGGATGCCAGCAGTTCAAAATGCACGAACCCTCCCAATGAGAGAAAAAACTCTTTCGAATAATCAATTAGGATCAATCGACCGTCCGAACCCAGATTCGATAAAGAGTGACTCATCATCTGAACCACATCAGATCAAAGCCTCGCAGCAGAGAAGGATACTTCGACCATTGCCGCATCGCCTTTGAAAATGTCTGCCGCAGATGCAGACGAAACGTCAGGCCTTAAAACCTGTTATCCACGGCTCAGAAGCCCGGAAGCACCTAACAATTCATAAAATAACTTTTGTATTCAATCAGTCATTTAAAACGCCTACGATTTTCTCAAAGTTTGTCGAATATTTCTGACTTTTCAAAAACGTTCTAGAGGGGCCTCCGGGTGTCCCCGCGCATCTAAATTCAGTTGACAGTCACCTGACCATCACTATATCACTTCCGAAAGTTGGAATTTTCTGGGAGGGGGGAAGCTGAAGAAATTTTGCCGACTGGACCTTTTTCCTTAAATCCGCCACTGATCGTTCGTTTAGTTTCGGATTAAGGCTGGATTCAGACAGATCCGAAACCTGATCGTACGACGATCCGATAGCTTTCTGATTGGTCTATATTTAAATTTAGACCAATCAGAAAGGTATCGGATCGTCGTACGATCGGATTTGTTTTCATGCCACTTATAACTATAAAACTATAAACTATAACGTAACTACAGTTTCGTCCTACCACATAATAGCGGATACCTTCCATCAATTCTTTCAATATTTTAATTTTCCGAAAATCCTGTAATTACCGTGCAATTTATTTTTTTGTCATAAATTCGTTATAGATGTTCGTTTGAACCAAATCATATTTGGACGTTCTTATGTTTTGAGATGCTGAACACGAATCTAAAGTGAAAGCAGCAGAAAGAGACCTTATTCAAAAGATGTGGACCATTACCATTAAGGGTCAATAAGCGGCTTATACCTCCTTTTGCTTGTAACAAAATACTATGGATCATGCTCTCGGTTGCCATTTTCCTTTCACTCATTACTTGGATACATTTTTTTATCGCTACTATTACCATTTTTGATAAACAAACTGAATTTAGAATTATGCAACATTCTTGACATGCAGCCTTACCTCCAGTTCTGCAAACTCCAGTAAACTGTGGTTCAATTTGTTAATTGCTTGGCACCCGATTTCAGTTTAGTTAACTTTCTACAACAGACAATATCGCACGCGATTTTTTAAGATGAACGGATCAATATTTCATACACCAATAAATTTATTTTTAAAATATTGTAAATCTACATATCATTCCTAGGATCACCAATACAAAAGAGTTGTTAAGGATTTGCCGGATAAATCGAACTTCATTTCTCCTCTTTTTATGTCGAATACTTTTCCTCGGACAGAATCTTCATTTCTGAAAACAATCAAATGAACACTGTGAGTTGAATTGTTCCTTATTTCATATCGTAAGTTAGTTTTCCGCAAATCGCTAGGAAATTTCGACACTCCAGACAAAATTTCTTGAAAAAAAGTCAAGATTTCCTTACTGTAAGGCAATGACATTTCCTTACAGTTGATCATGTTCTACATAAATGATAAAAATCAGTTTCCATAAAAACCCAAGTAATTTTATTATGAATTTCGAAGCACTATTCATTTGTGAATGAAATTTTTCGCGATTCTTTCAAAATAAATCAATATCTGTCGAATTTTAAACTATTTGCGGAAAAATAGTATGTTTTCCTCATAGGAAAAGCGACATTCCTGGGCTTGCGCCTCGACTTAGCAATTTCCTACCTGGTTAACAATACTATCATTATCGACGGTAATCATTCGGAAATGAACATGAATTTATGAAGGTGATTATGTCAATTATAAGATGAATGGAATACGGCAATATATTGGTATCAATAAGCTTGGTCTGAACAGTAATCTGTGAACAAACTCTCAGGAATTGATAATGAAAATATCAAAAAAAAATCAGAGACAAAGTGAAACTTCCCAAATTGTACAGTGACTGCCAAAATTTAATAAAAAACTAATTAATGTTTTGATATCATTTTTAACTTATTTCATCTTCTAATATCCACCTTTCTTCGAAAAACTGAATGGAAGTGGCCGTTATTTGATGAAAATCCATATCAAACAAATAATATGCAGTTGCCTGTAAGATTTTCACATAATACGGTTTACTAAACCGCGGCACGTGTTTCGCTATACAATAGCTTCCTCAAGAAGGAACTTTAAACTTATCTTAACATTGTAACATTTCGAATTCTTACAAACTTATATCCGACGGTCAATAAGAACATAGTCCGACAACCAAATAATAGATTAATTAATGGTCCGACGTCATATTCTTATTGTACAATTTCCTGGAAAGAACATATTCAACAGAGACGAATTATTCAACTCCGTCTGATCATTCATTAGGAACTGTGAATGTTTACACTTTTTAATTTCCAAACTCTCCAAGAGAATGAGTGTCAAACCTTTTCCTTGGAAATGAAGGATTTTTCAAATTCGTGGTCGAACTCATGTCCCTCTGTAATGAGGTGAGATGCATACCTTGAATTCGTCTCACCATTTTGGAAACTACTTCTGTGTTCTTTCACGCGTGTATCAAATGTTCTTCCCGTTTGACCGACATAAAACATAGGACATGTATTACAAAATGGCTTTGCCCCCTTTCCCGCCAATAGCTTGAAATATTTTCGTTCCTTCGAGCTGTACTCTACCAGCATGAATATGCAGGTTTTGGTGACGCATTGTGGATGTCGAACAAACCTATATGACTATTTCATCGCCTACATGTCTCAAAACTCACCGATTCAAAATGACAATCACCACTCCACCATCCGGCCTACGGAAAGCTGCTACGGGGACGTTGGAATCAAACTGGCTGGAATATATTTTCACCGAATCCCTCGGAACGAACTTCGAAAAATGTCCCATGGCGTAAAACATCGGTTGTTTGTAGAATTCCCCGCTAGAGGCGTTCACTATTATCGGGGAATCAACGAAGTTGTCGATGAATGTTGGCCCACCTTTCGTATCGAGAGCCATATTCCAGTCTGTCCAACCTGTCACCCAATGATTGACGTCCTGTCAAAAATGTTTGGTCAGTAGCAGTAAAGGATCCTTTTCATGGAGCTGTAGAATTATTACTGCAAGGGCAGTATAATGCAAGTGCGCATGCTCCGTAGAGATTTTGCTGCAAATGCAGTAAAAATTTCACTGCTCCATGAAACTGGGGTTGAAAGCAGTGGAATCTGTGATTTTCATGTCATTTGTCATTTATGCTATTTATATTTCTTGGTATTTGATTATGATTTCCAGAAACTATACCAAAAACCCAATTACATTGTTTGGCTGAGAGCCGATTAGTAGATTCCCAATCAGGTCTATTCTGCGGTGGCCTATTGATTCTTGAATATCATTAGATTATTGAAAAATATTCAAGAATAAGACCAATAATATTCAATGTTGATAGTTATTCACAAGATTCACCCGATAATAGACCTGAAAATAATGATATGGAAAATCGACATAATTAAAGTAGAATTGGATGAACTGAATTGTTTATCTCAGTGGAGTTATATTTCATTTCTAGACTAAATGGCTATTCAATCCATAGCGATGTTTGTATAGTACCTTGAAGTACTATCTTCCAAGCTCAAGTGTTTTCGTTTGAATGAAATTGTATAAAATTTATTTTATTCATAACAAAACAATATTTTGTTCAATAAGAAATAATAACATCCTGATCCTATTGAAGGTACTAATCTTAGACTTTTTGTTTCGAATAACATTTTTGTTCAGGAGTCAATACGCTCAGAATCTGCGCAAAATCCTCACAAACGTCCTATTAATCCATGGTTATTCCGCAGCTATGAACATGCACACAAATGGAGTAATTAGTCTAGCTCAACCTCACCAAACAAAACAGTATCTACACTTCAAATTGAAGTACCTACCTTCTAAATAAAACAAATCTGAACAATATTCAAAACTATGTAGAATATAAAAACTAATTGAAACAACGAATTTAAATAAAACGACAAAAGTTTAACTAATTTAAAAAATCCAAGAGCCTATGCACAATCGACCTTATAGATATTCAAAATAGCTACTAAATTAACGATATATCATTCGCTTTGCTGCTTTGAAGTTGAAAAATTTTAACTTCTGAAGGTAACTGCTCGAGCAGTGAAATCTGTCAAAAGCTACTGTACTTGCAGTAGTTAAGGGTCATGAAAATACACCTTAAGAAAACTTGCCGCATGTTTCAATGTTTGGGGCCGGGTGTTCCATAAAATACCGATATTGTTGGAGAATTAACAGTCGGCCTGTAACAAAGGCCGAATACCTTTGTACATGTGGTTTTATTGCGTTTCAGAAATATTCGGACACTGGAATTGTACTTTTATTTCAACTTCTCTGTTTTATTTCTCTTAGGACAACTTTAAAATCACACCGCTGTCACCAGTGTATGAATGAGGCTATTATTTTATTTCTTCATATAATGTTTTATGGCAGGTAACACGAGACGTGGTAAATGCGACGTCCGGTCCTTCGCGCTAATTGAAAGTCTTAGTTAATTGTAGAAGTTTTGGTGTGAAGACTGAAACAAAATAACGCCTTCGATGGTCGTTGACCTCAAATTTTACGCAGGAAGGCGACCGTCACATAATCCATTTATTATGTTTTTAACATGTTTATATACTATTTATTACTAGTGATGAGTTTGTTCATTAAAAACATGACTGAACATTCAAGTGTTTTTAGTATAATCATCAAAACTTGACAAAAGTTCTATACATCCATGAGGATCTGTATAAATTCTTTTTTGCAAATGGAACAAATGAAAATTTCTCTCTGTCTAATGAGATTTATGAGAAAAAATTAGAATTCACTTTCGACAAAGCCAAAAACTATTCACACAGAACATATGAAGTCCGCACCATATGGCAACGGATAAAATTGAATATTGACGAGCTGCACTTTGCTTGTCGAATGTGCTATCTCAAAATGAAAATAGAAGAGTCGTGTTTCTCCTGTTAATTTCAAAAAATTCAAGGGAAAAATGTCCTGTTACAGAATCAAATTTTAGCTCTCTAGTGTCACTTAGAATTTTGTCAATTTCTTTTTTCAAAAATATCGCTTTTTCGAATCATGATGAATGGTGAATACGATACCTTGCAATATCAAGTACAGAAAATACTTCTATTGTCCTTTTGCCGAAAAAAATGAATCACTTCTATAAATGTTTATACTTTTCTTGGTGCTAAACTCTACTTTTTCAATTTGATGAAAACTAACTCCATTATTCCCATAATAGTTTTTTTTATTTCTGTTATTCTGAATACGAGTCAATTCCCCATTGAATTGAAAAAACTAGAAGAACTTTTAAACGAGAAAAAAGAATTTATCTAGATGGCTTTGCCTTTTTTTTGATTACCAAACTTCATGAAAACATGTAAATTCGGCGTGAAGAGAAGATAGGTTCGAAATTAAACGAAATTTTGACGCTCCAAACTACTGTAATGAACCATATATTTTTTTTTAAACTCAGTTAACAGGGTTTTTCACCAGCACACAGTTTTTTCATGTTCCTGGTATCAATCAAAAATAATTTTGCAGCCTCTCAGCTCAAGTTACGCCTTTGAACCAACTGCTATTCGCTATGGAAGTATGGAGTAATTTGTATGATGAAAGCGGGATCTTAAATGGATTCGTTCCCAATATTGGTTCTTATCCACAACTACGTACATTTTGGGCTTTGTCATTTATAGCGTAGTTGCTACTGAATAAATAAGTTTCAGTATTCTCCAGACTATCAATCAATAAGGTGAAAAAGGGCCCTGAGTTCACGGGCAATGTATTTCGATAAATTTCAAAACTTCTTCAAGGGATAGGGTTAAGGCCAAAAAATTTACTTTTATCAGTGACTAACCTCAATAATGTCTGCGGCGTAAGTTTCAGCTCTTTCCCATGCTCCCAGTAAGACATGTATTTGGGTTGGCCTGAAACCTGAGAATAATGTTAAGCAAATTATTTTCTCATACTTATCCAGAAAAAAAATCGTCAGCACTAGGCAAGCACTCCCAAACAACACAATAATATCCATAGAACGCCCACAGAAGATTTCGCAGGAATATTTTGAATGATCAGAATATGCTTACATGTTGCAAATGAGTATATGAACTAATAAGATCGAAATCTGGAGTGAAACAATAATTAATAATATTGAAATTAAAAAAACTGTCAAATGTGATATAAATTAAAAAATTAATGACCGGAAGTTTAATCAGAATCTGTCAGAATAAAACGTGTCAAATAATTTATTCTTATAACTGAATCAAATTGAGGCACTCCAAACAAAAAAATTGAAATTGATTTTTGGGTAAATAATGAAAAGCAGATTATCCAAGTAGTATAACTTATGAATGATTTTGGGAATATGGAATATTGAATGTAAAAAGTTTTCGAATGAAACAAATAGAAATATTTGATTTGTCTAAATCGAGTTGAGTATACTCCTGACGTTTCGACTGATTGAGTTATCGATTCATTCAAAATATTCTATCATGTATGTTGAGGGCAAATAATTTTCTGATTGAACAATGAGTGCTCATCACATTTCATTACAATTTCCTCGAGCACGGTGCTTTAGGTAACTGCCCTCCGTCCTGCGTCTTCGGGCGGTTACCAAGAAACTTTTTTTTCGAGAACTGAAGTGGAGTTATTTCATTGGATCTTCAAGAAAACATGTTTCTGAGAGAAGCAACAGAAACCTACCTTCGCAAGCTTCTGTTCCAAAAATGAACTTTTCGGGATATCTCTCATGTAATTTTGATAGCACCTCGGGACTTGCCTCTTCGTCGTAGTACCAATGAACAGCAGTTCCGTCAATATATTTTGAAGCGTCTTTATTATCCATAACCTGAAATGCAGAAGCAGGTGAGTTGTGCATAGATTAATTCACGAGGTACTTTTCACCTGCTGGTTATTAGTTATATTAGTTCTTTGTTCGTCAAGTGTCATTATATTTATATGTGAGTGTGGGGAATTCCTAATGGTAGGTCCCAAGTTGTTGATGATGAACCGTATCTGAAAAAAATAAATACTTTCAATCGTTTTTGTCCATAGGGTGAATAATTAACCCCATAAACGAGATCAGTTTCAACAACCAAAAGTGAAATGAAAGATTGACAGAAAGTGACATTTTAAATTCATATGCTTCATCACTTTCACACAGATTCACACTTCTTGTAACAAATATATTAGAGACTGGCCGACCCGTGCCCACTTCGTTGGGCGTTATTATTTTTCACAATAAAATATAGCGCATAATACTCTTGAATAGTGAAGCTTTCTGTTAGTGAAATAATTTTCATGATCGAATCAGTATTTCCGGAGACAAACAAAGTTAGAAACAAACCTCTTTATAATATTAGTATAGATTCTAATTTTCAATTTTCGACATCACTATTGCTACTTTAAATTATGCCGACGATCACTGATTTTTTATTAGATTCTGTTTATTCCTCTATGTTATCAATTGAAATATTCGATATAGTGCATAACTTATTGATTACCATTTGTCGTGGGGTCCAAGCAACTGAAGGGATTGGGTAGTCAGTTAAACCTGTACTTGGTTCATTACCGGTTGTTATGCCCCAAAACGTGATGTTTTCTTTTTTGTATTCATCCAGGAATTTCACAAAGTAATCAGCCCAGACTTGGTACATGGAATCTTTGAGGAATCCCCCTCTTCCAGAATACTCTCCATTCACTTTCATCCACTTAGGAGCCACCCAGGCAGAACTGAATAGTTTCAATTTGTCACCTGTCAATTCGCTCGCTTTTTGAATTAGGGGAATCTGGAATTCAGAAAAGGCAATAAAATTCTCAGAATTCTGTAGAATTGTGAAATTAATTAATCAATGTCTACGGTGAAGACTTTTGTTTGCGTGAAATGGATTTCATTAATTTATCCTTCATAACTTTTGTGGTAAATTGATTCAAACTCCCATCAACTACATAATTAACACTTTAGTAAGGTGGCAAAAAACGTATCAGATCTAGAAAATTAAAGCAATGAAATCCTGAAAAAATTGAAGGAGCAGAAGTGAGACGAAAAGTTATAATGAGAATTGAAGTATTACGAATAATTCAAAAAACTGAATGGGAATCGAAAGTTACTGAAATCTAAACAAGAAAATGGAAACACTCTGATAAACGAATTGAAATGAAAAAAAGAATAATGAATTATAAATTTGCAGAAATGAAATGATATTGAAATATATAATCACCGGCGGAAGATTATTGCGGATATCACTAATTGAAAAGTCAACTCGAATTGAATTTTTTGGTATCTACATTTTCTTATTTTTTTTTATAATTTGTTAGATTTCACAGTTTTTTTACATTTTGTATTCATTTTAATATTTTCATTTAGTTTTTGCTCATTTACATGTCTATTTCTCATTATTTCAATGTTTACAATTATATTTCTTTGTATCAATTTTTTTTCTACTCAAGATGCTAACCTTGTTAGCGAAACGCGCGTCGAGTGCAAAAATATCAGTTTGGTGATAGGGTAATTATTGATCTCTAGGGAAAGTTTCAACTTTCACACCAAAGGTTTCAACTCATCGTTTAGTAGATTAGTATTTATCTGGGTTTTTGATCCAATAATAACTTATTTGACTGATTTGTATGTTCGATTATTGCCTCAATGCCAGTGAAAACCATGTGAGAATAATATTTTCAGGTGAAAATAATATTATTAGTGGTGATGATGCTACCTTCAATTCGAAATCCTCCCTTGCTAGTTTGAAGTTGGACAAGTGCTCATCTTCTTCATCGTGGTAGGAGTACGCGTGTGTGGAAAAATCTGTTGCTGCAATTGGTACTCGGCCTATGTTATATTCAATACCGTCTTCAGAAAAGTACGACCTGAAAACCACCAAAAAAATGTCTAGTTGACTTCCTCAATGTAGTGGGGGTCATTCTCTAGAGCAAACAATCATACACTGAACACCATTTATACCTATATTACAACTGCCAGAATTCCTAGTTAAGAGGGAATGGATATAGTGGATCAAATCTGTTTGAACAGCCTAGCTTTTGCCTTTGTACACTGTTTCCTTCCCTAATATTGGGGTAGCATTAGTGATGAACAGTGATGACCGATATACATTTCGGAATGAAACCCTTGTGTTTTTTCTTCAATACCAAACCTTTTCCAGGGGAGGAGCCAGAGGGCCTTGATCTCCCCACTAATTATGTTCAGTATTCCACCCTCCATGTGATAAAAGGTTTATTTCAGCTATTATTTACTTCTGAGGAGAAAGGTTGTTTCTCTTTTCCCGGGAAATATTCCTGGTTTCTCTTCGATCTTAATCTCATCTTGTGTGGTTGTAGATCATAGGGAGTCGGTTAAGCATCAAGCCTTTCAGTAACGCGACCTATGAGATCTGGGGTACATACATGACCGTTATCTATACAAAGTCCAGGATGGTGAGGCTTCTGATGAAGCGGATCAAATCTGGGGGCTTGTCCGTTTATGTCGGAGGGTAACAATGTTATCCGTTCCAGAAACTTGAGTCTTTTGCAGGACAGAGCTTGGCACTCTCAAAGCAGATGTTCTGCAATTTGGGCGGAAATTCTGCAGTATCGGCACTCCTCACGGTCAGCTTTGCCCATCTTCTTGAGGTGGTACTTCAATGGACAGTGCCATGTGAGTAGCCCAGTTACTAGTTTGATGTATTTTGTGGCATTTCGAAAGACCACAGAAAGGTTCCGGTCCAAGGAAAGAGGTGTTTGAAGGAAATCAGCTTCCTCATTTCCTTTGATGACCTCATGTGTCGTTGTGGTGAATAATCCAACTTCTGGTAGCAGTTAATTATATATTATATTTTTCATGCCATCTTGATTTTTTTACACCTCAGATACTCAAACTCATTTTTTATGAGGAATCATTTGTTTTGGAGAAAAGAAAGTTGATTAAAATCATTGTAATTCTTTGCTGAGAAGTGGCAAGAAAACACAGTTGTGCCCTGTATGTGAGATATTTCTGTTGAAAACTTGCTCTGAATAGCATATGAAAAATCAACGTGTGTGAGCTGATCAGCATTATTATGATCATGGACTTGGACATTGTTACCACTGGAAGTCTACGTCAATACGTTAACTATGTTCAATTTCCATGCTGGGACTCAAACTTCAAAAGGTGAAGCCTCGTTAACCCATTGCTCGAACAAAATTCGAATTCAGTAGATTGATGTTCGTAGGGGGTCGTCATCTGGTTATCGGAAAACCCAGTATTAAAGCTCATGCAAACCCATCTTTCATCAGCAAGACGTCAAAAAAATGTTAATGAATCTGAGGACTTAAGGCTTACCTCATCAGTTTCTCAGAGACGGCACTATCCAGAGATTTTATGTTGATACCAGTGGCGTCGGTAAAAGCTCCACCAAATCCATTGATTTTCTGATACTCGTCCTGCTGTCTAATGATGATAATGTTTTTCAAACCCTCTTCGTCTATTCCAAATTCCCCCTCTTCTTTTTCGAACCTCAATCCAGCTTTATTGGAAGTGTAGGAAACGTAAAATGGAGGATCGACCCTCTTGACTGGTTCGATTGTATCGCAGTGGTCTGCATTACAGACGCAGACAGTGCCCCCGTTGCCATAGTCCCTGGGCAAGCAGTTTTGTCCCAGAATTTGTTGCGTTCCTATAATGAGATTGCTCATTATTGAAAGGTGGAAAATCTTGGAGCACTCAAGTTGTAAAACAAGGTATCAAATTTGTATAATCTCGTCACTACTAGTATATTTTTCAGAAAAATTCTTGGTCAACCCCTAAGATGAAAGATAGCTGCGTATCTTCATAAAACCAGATTTTCAAATCTGTTTCAATTGAAAAATATAAGTTATTGAAATGAACGTATAATTTCGTGAAATCAACTCATTTAAAATATTCATATTTTTCATTTTTCATTTGAAACCGTATCGCTAGACACCAGTAAACAACACAAACAAATGTCAGATAGACTTGAAAAATAGAAAAACAATTCACGTTTTGGTGAGTACTCCATACAATCTATAGAGGAAAGTATAAATGAACAAAAAATAACATTTCCTTGGGAATTTCTTTATTCGTGAAATATTCCAATGAATTACATTCGTGCATATAAATGACCAGATAATTTTGCATTCAAGCGTGATATATTATTCAAATTGCATTCGGTTATTTCCATATTTTGTAAAAGAGCCCTCGTCCTTCGGACTCGGGCACTTTCGCCAAAATATGAAAATGAACTCTTGCAATTTTTAGATTCCACGCTATCTTGCAAAATTATCGGTAATTTTTATACACTCGTGCAATTATAACCGATCATTTTCCATCCGAAAACATTGTGTTCGTAGACGTAAATGAGAAAAACCAGTTTGTCAGTAGAGTGAATACGTTGTATTTCAAACACGGCAGATTTCTCTTCCATGCGAACCTTATGGAAAAAAAAGTTAGGATCGTTCAGGCACGGAGTAAAATATATTGTAAAAGGAGTGCGAAAGAAATTGAACTACCCAAATCCATTTTTGTGAATTCACACAACATACAGTGTGTGTGTCATATCGAAGTTTCATTACAAATTTCGGCTGAAGTAGTGTAAAAACTGCAGAATGATTTATTGTTATTATGTACTGATATACAGGGTAATGATTAAAAGCATAGCGTATCACAGATATGTTTTTTTTTCAAACAGTATAACATATTATCACATCACATATTCGGATTTCTCTTGAAAAGAGCTTCAAAAAAATATGATGTTGAATGAGTATATACAGATCAATTCAGAAGTTATGCCAATAATGATTTTAAAAAGGGCACATTTCAAACAGTCCCCATTTTCCAGATGAACCCCGTTGAAAACATCTTGGAACTGCTCGGTATGTACTCCAATAAAGTTCTTTCCGAAAGGAATCCGATTAAGAAAAGCAGAACATGTTGTTGCATTTGACAAAACATTACTTTGATACAGTATATTGGTAAATAATTTGAAAAGACTAAATTCGTTGATATCTAAACCTTTTTTTACGAAACATTTTTCGATAACTTCCCTTCACATAAAAGTTTGTTCCATGTGACAAACTGTATATGTATATTCCTCATATTCACACATATGATAAATATATTGTGTCTCTTGAGAGCCAGTCAGATTCTCATCTTCGTGATAAGATAGCACATTATTTTCAATTATTTACCAAATTTTTAAGCTGGTACAAGGTACCGTTGTCTCGGCTGATACAACGTATCGTTATCCAAATCTCAATGATTTATCGGATTCATTGAAAATATATCAGAGGATACTCCATCAACAACTACATATAGATACCTATCAGACAAGAAACTCGTCAACAAAGCACACAATTGAAGGGGTAAACCATAAGACGGCAGTTTAGAAAGGAGACCTCGATGCCAAACTAGAACAAACGCTTTCGAAATATCGTGTGCAACAGCTAACGTTTCTGCGAATTTTTTTATGGAATCCTGCCAAATATGTGAAACATACGCTAATGGCAATTGGTTGTTAATATTGATTGCTTTTTCCATGCTATTGGAAATGATAGAAAGTAATGATAATAAAAATGTAATTGGTGTATAATTCTATACATATTTCCACCGTTGGTGCTCTTCTGAATTGTGGTCAATCGTTCCACCCTTGGGAACGAAGGGAATTCTGAACCAGTGCAGTATTTGTTGATAAAAGTTGTTTATTGTTGTTCGTTGTATTATTTTCGCATACGAACCCAGTAATATCCCACTAAACTTTGTGATATAATCACAATACAACAGATAACGTCAAGTGTTTATGTTTTTTGGCTGATGATACAGTACTCGGTATATTAAAAGATAAATCGTTTATTTCAGAAACTTTTATACGAAACATTGTTCGATAACTTACCTTCACCACAAACTTTGTTCTATGTGAAAAACTATGTATATTTCTCATATTCACACATATGATAAATATATTGAGTCTCTTGAAAAGCAGTCAGATTTACATCTTCGTGATGAGATAGCACATTATTTTCGATTGTTATCCGAATGTTTGAGCTGGTACAAGGTATCGGTCTCTAAATCTCAGAGATTTATCGGAACACCTGCATTTATTGAGAGAATTTCAGACGATACTCCATCGACAACCACACATAGAGACCTACCAGACAAGAAACTATATAACGAAGCAAACAATTGTGGAAGTTAACCATAACACGGCAGTTACGAGAAGAAAACCTGATGCTGAACTATATCTAACGCTTTTTAAATGTTGAGAGCAACAGTTAACGTTTCTCTGAATATTTCGATGAAATTCTGCCAAATATGTGAAACACGCTATCAAGTCACTGGTTGATCTTTGATGGCGAAATCTGTGTTGTCGATCATGGTTTATTCCTGATTTCTCCAGATATTCGATGAGATTCATAATGATTGCTTTTACCATGATATTGGAAATGATAGAAAAAAATAATAATGCAGTTGGTCTATAATCAGTCCTTCTGTAGGAACTGGCTGAACTCTGGCTGACTCGAGAAACACCCTCTAGTTTTACCAAGGTTGAACAATTCGCAAAATATCTAAGTTCTTTTTTGCAAATTTTCCAATATGGCGGTTTTTGGAACAGGTGTTCTGAATATATGCGACAGGATTTTTGAATACTGATGAAAGTCATTGTAGTACTATAAATCATATAGTAGTAGTAGATGTCATTTATGGTGTTATATACCAAACACCAACGACTTCTCTCAAAGTCCTACGCTATACCTCAGGAGCAGCATGGTTATTCGCAGACCCGTCAACCATGAAACGTGGCAGGAGTCAACACGACAGAGAAATTCTTCTGAAGAAAATTCTTTGCCCCGTTGGTGAAACGAACCCGGGACCTTCGGGTCGACAGACGGGCGCGTAACAACAGCACCAACCCCCTCGCCAACTAAATCATATATTTGAATAAAAAAATGTAATGTGAATGAGGTTGATTTATGATCACAATTTTAGGGCTGGTACTTCAGGACATGATTAACAACACGTTGAAATAATCGGTGCTCAGAATAGACACCACATACTTTCAATTGCTAGATTGAAGGCATGTAACATTTGTCATAAGAGGAAAATTACACAGAAAAAGAAATGTCTTGGAAGGAATAATGAGGTGTCGAATCATCATTCGTTTGTATTCACTCGGTGGACATTTGAATGTCTTTTTCTATAATAGGGGAGCCCAAGCGGGGATTTCGGGATTCACCAATGCGTGGCAGATTAATATCCAGGGGGATATCTTACACTCGGTTAAGTACTTCCACATTATATGAGCCCTATATATATATATATGGCCGCCCTTCAAAGATAAAGGATCAGATTAGTAAAAAAAATTGATCATCTGAAATTCTCGAGCCCGTCAGATTGAGGTAGGGTGAGTTAGTTACATCCTGAAACGTGTATATTCCACTAATCTGACAATTCGAAAGTGACCTAAGAAGGAGGAGGGCTACAAAGTAGTAAAAAAACATCATCTGGACATTCTCGAGCGTGGCTATTTTATTTTTATTTTGAAGGGAATAATTCAAAAATAACAAAAAATATATAATTGGACGATTTCCACAAACCGAAATAATAAAAAATCATCGATAAAGTTCAATGCGTGCAGCTACATGATGCCTACATTCACTATTTCTCTCTCACTCTTTCTCTATCTATTGTTCTCTCACTCCGTCCCCATCTGGTTTCTGTTGCCACGATGCCATGACAGTTGATCACACTGACTCGTTTGTGGCATGATATTGTTTAAAACGAATATCCAACGTTTTGAAATTTGAAAAATTTAATTGCTTATAATTATTTTCTTATAAATAAATGTATTCTTCTGAAAAAAACATACACCTTTTTATTTGCATGCTCTTTCCTGAGCTTTTCAATCATTTGAGTTCAATGATTTAAAAAAATCAAATTGACAGAATATAGGCGAATCCTTCCAGATAATCTTCAAATTATGAGACTGCAATGTCTAGGGCGTAAAGATGAACCATATATATCTTAATCTGACACGCTTGTTTATTTCAAAATGACGATTTTTTTTGTCACATTCTAATAACGGCCGCGAGTCTGCGTCACACCCAAACCGTCATATTACTTACTATATGAGAGCTTTTTTTTAGGTTCACTCAACATCCCCTCAGAAAATCTGACGCGCTCGAGATTTTTTTTTTTTATTTTCAACCCTTACGTACGACCACCCCCATCATGGAAGCAATCAGGTTAACATACGTACATTTTTCAAAATATGTAGGACATAGCTGATATCAATATCTGACGCGCTCGAGTATGTTCTAAAATTGTTGTTCTAAAATTGTTCGTTTTCGTTAACCAGCTGACGAACGTCAACCCTCAGAAGTCGAAACTTGTGCGACCGAGACTTGTGCGACTTACCGAGACCACACATCCATTCAATAGTTTTTTTTTACATTTTCGAAAATCTATAACCGCTCCCCCCACCGATGAAAAGGTATACATAATTTTTTTCCTTTTATCATCTGAGCTTCGCAACCCAATAGGTCTCTATGACGCTCGAGTAAATCCCGATTTAGCATCGTGGGCTCCTCTACTGCTATGAATGACGTTTGAAGAAAAAATTGTAAATCCCTGGGGTTCGAAAATAGTCTTGTTTTTATTACGTGCATTCAATTCACATGAAAATAAATTCGACCAAAGTAAAACTTCCGATTTTTTTTTCCTATTGAGTCACTTCTGTTCGAATATGGCTTAATTTATACTTATATTTATGTAAAATATTAAATATTCACCTGACAAAATCAGTAAAATATTGAGTACCGTTTTCATTGGACTTGATATTGCACGTACACGTCAATAAACTCAATTGTAAGGAGAGCTAAACATTAAGGGTACTGATTTACTTATATTACATTCGTAATCTGAATTGCCCCACTTCAGATTGATCTTTGCTTCGATTATCGAAAATTCATGCGTCATCTGAAGTATTTTGATGATTGTCAAATAAAAATAAGCGGGATGAAGTACATTATAGATTATTTCAAGATTGAAAATACAAATTGTGGTCCATATTACAATGCTTTTTTTCGTAACTGGATTTGGGTCTTCCTAGAACTTGAATTATATCCGAAAATGTTTTCGTGTAGCGTATTTCCGTAAAAAATGTGCAACTGAGAAAGATTTACAGGATTCAAACTCTTAGATTCGATTCGAAAATTTCATGCAAACAAGTGTTTGAAACTGAAATTAAAATGGAGATCATATCTACGATTATAATGTGTGTAGCAGGGATGATTTCCACTTATTATTATCATTGAAACTTTTCCTAGGAAGAGTTTCAACTTTTACACCGAAGTTTCCAATTTCATCGTTTATTATTAACTTGTCAGGCACGAAATTTCCACTTGAAATAATAATAATAATATAAGTTTATTCATGAATAGATAATAATAATTACAAATCAAAACTTTTATGAATATACATTTTTATGAATAAACTGAAAAGCAGACCTTACGAAGAGAACTTGTTGTAAGGTTAACTGAAGGTAATTACAATTTACAATCAATACATTTGAAGTCACATACCTAGGTAATCATCAATTTAAAGAAACCAATTTCATAAACTATTCAAAAATGTGTTAAAATAAATTCGAGAGGTCTTGATAATCCATATTTTACTTTTTTGTTTAAATGATGATAATAATTTTTTTGATTTCATGTGGTATTTTGTCATAAAGATATGATATCATAAACTTGTAGTTTCTTTGTGCAATTTTCTTTTTAATTTTATTTTTAGATGTAATTACAGTTTTATTTCGAGTTTCATATTTATGTTCATTATAATTTATATTTTTTTTATTTTTATGAATGCAAATCATCATTCTATAAATGTAAGTATAATTGATTTATATCCATTTTTTCACTTTCTTTGAATAATAATTCAGTTGAATATTTTCAGTCCTCCTTGTAAATTATTTTCAGAAATCTCTTTTGTATTATTTCCAGTTTCTGTTTATATATTTTAGACACCCCGCCCCAGCCTAATATTCCATAACTTATTTGGGATTATATTAAGGCAAAATATAGAATTTCAAGTTGTGGTATTGTTAAAAATCCTTTCAATTGTCGAAATTTGGAAAGAAGAATTCGAAGTTTTTTTACTATGAAATATATTTGCTGATATCATTTCAGATGTCTATCTATCATTATGCCAAGGTATTTGATACAGTCACTATGCATGATTTGTATAGTATCAGTAATTTTAATAGGGCCCCAATTTGGTAGTGAATTATTTCCGGAATTTCTTTTCAATACCACGAAGATTTTTAAACTTATTTTAAGCCTTCTGCTCGGGAAAATCTTCTGAAATTATTTCGTGAGCAAGAAAATATTTGAAAAGATAATTCAGATTCACATGGTAATCCGAAGAAAATTTCACATCCTACCCTAGGTCAGTTTTGAGCTGCTTTTCTCTTGTGAAACGTTTCAATGAACATGGATGACAAAAAAAGGATGCACCTCAAAACAACCTAACCCATTATCAAATCTAATCACAACGACGACATAGACATCTGGTAAGTCTCAGTTCAGGAATGAGTACTCAAGATAATTTTAGCTGGAATTTGCTGAAAGGGTATTATTTTTATATTATTTCGGGATTATTATTTACTTTATCACTTTTCAACTAGTTCACACTTAAACAACGCTAGATCACCAAATGTAACGGCTATGAGAGTTAATTGTTATTCTGTAGGAACTTCCTGAGATTTTTTCCTTCCCTTCACATGAAGTTTCTCTCCAAAAAACAAATCAAAACATATAAAAATCCCTTCGCACGTCATATGATGTGATAATGGTAAAAGGCTATTATTTTTATTAATCATGGCAGCTGCTGTCACCAGACGTAGATCTCGCCACGTCAAATTTTGTATGTTTGGATCTCTTTGCTACTGATGTACATCTTGTGTTCACTCTTTCGCACTTCCAAAGGTCGAGACGTTTCACCGATATATTTTTGACCGCATGAACAAGGAATTTGATAAATACAATTTTTTGTGTTAAGTGGAAGATAGTGTCATTCGTACTATCGTCATTATTTTTCTCCATAGATTTCAAGAATTGAAATTGTTTTCAATTGCTATAGAAAATGTTCAAGACGATTATTATGATTATTCTTTGGCTGACATTTTTCGAATGCCAACCTTACAATATGAAGTGCTATTTTAAGTCACAACTGCATGCATTGTAGGAAATTATGTTACTTGAATAATAATAATAATAAAGTATATTCAAAAATAGTTTTCAATCACAACGTACATTCATAAATCTATTGTTGCATTGTACAGTTGTTTGACTAACTTGGAAGAACAGCTCACGCTGGATAAAACTAATAGTAATACTATAATAATAAAATCAGCAAATTGAAAAATAATATCGATAAATACATTTGTTATGGTCATTTTTGAATGGAAACAGAAATTTTTCAATATGTTAAATTATCATGACATTTGTTGGATTCTGATGACTACCAATACAGCAGGGTTGTTAAGGAGTGACTGGATAAATCGAAAATTATTTCTCCTCTTCTTGTGTCGGATATTTTTCCCCTGACAGGCTTCGCATTTCTGAAAAAAAATGCAAGATTGATACTTTTGAATAATATCTACTCTCCAGTAATGTAGAAGTAAGGTGCGTTCGCAGCTGTGCCACAGCGTCTGAAATGATGAAGTAACTGGACCAATGCGGAACAAGCAGCCACTTGAAACCTTTGGCAGGTTTTACTGCGTCTCAGTAAGGGCCGGCGGAATCAATTGAGATGCAACTGGATATCAAGATCAGACAAAATTTCCCTCATATATAAAATGTCCCATAAGAGCAATGCAATTATCGAAAACTTACAGCGGTAATTGCATTGTATCGAAAACTTACAGCGGTAATTGCATTGTATCAATTCACCATAACAACACATTTGAAACCGTATCGCTAGACGTCAGTAAACAACACAAATAAATGTCAGATAGACTTCAAAAATAGAAAAACATTTTGCGTTTATGTGAGTAGTCCATACAATCTATAGAGGAAAGTATAAATGAACAAAAAATAACCTTTCCTTGAGAATTTCTTCATTCGTGGAATATTCCAATGAATTACATTCGTGCATAAAAATGACCAGATAATTTTGCATTCGAGTGTGATATCTTATACAAATTACATTCGGTTATTTTCATATTTTGTAAAAGAGCCCTCGTCCTTCGGATTCGGGCACTTTCGCCAAAATATGAAAATAAACTCTTGCAATTTTTAGATATCACGCTTTCTTGCAAAATTATCGGTAATTTTTATGCACTCGTGCAATTATAACAGAAAATTTCACAACTCTAGTGAGGAGGGGTGGAAAAAATAAGTTCGTACACCAAGCAGAATAATTCGGGTAAAAAAGATTTTATTCCCAGCCGGTTGGATCGTAAGACAGGATTTAATTGCAAATACGAGTAAGTTTTCTAAAAATAAAATGAGTAACATAAATAATGTGTCTTATTCCTAGCTTGAAATATTACATACCTAGACCAGGCAGAAAAGTTCAAATTAATGCCCTTTTTCAATACCGTTAAGGTTCCAGAAAAACTTGTTGCATTTCCAATACGTGAAATCAACTACCACGAGCCCAAATTCAGATGGATCGTACGATGCAGAACTTTTTACAATCATGCTTTTTCAAATGAAGGAATGTATAAAAAGTGAGTTTGAAATGTTTGAATTATACCAAGAAAGTGACTTACAGCGCCATCTCCGCGCGAATAGTTCAAATAGTGACGTCGATAATCCTGTCGATACAGATCCCGAACATTTAAACGGGAATTGAATGAAATATCAAAAGTTGAAAAATAGGTTAAAAAGAGATGTAAACAATATGGTACAGGGAGTAAAAATAATAACGAACGACAAACAGAAAAATATCCGGAGATATGGGGAAGTTATGCTACACTAGTTTTCAACCAATAAGATGCCTCAATTTTGACTAGTTAGCATATGGCAACAAACAAAAAATCCGGAATTTTTTTCGAGGCGCCATAATATTTGAGTGGAAATTTTTTGACATCTCAAAACATAAACATATGTTCTTCAACCCTTAAATAATGCAAAATACATTTCTACCAATTTTACTGATCTAAAATTATGAAAGGGCGATAAACTGAACTAGTACCCATCTGAGTTTTAACATTTGGTGTAACAAAGTTGGTAATTTTCTCATTCAACTAAATATGGTTGATATACCTGGATAGAACTCTTTTTCAAATTTCGTCATGTGACTTGTAGAAATATATTTCAATTACTTTTAGTCAACTAAAATTACTGAAAGGCGATAGACTGGGCTGGTACCCATTTGAGTTTCAGCATTTGATGTAACTAAAGTTGGAGTTTTTTTTATTTAACTAAATATGGTAGATATACCTACATAGGAATTTCTTTGAAATTGTGTCATGTTACTCCTCAAAATATATTTCTACCTCCTTTAGTTAAATAACAGAATCAAATTAACAAAGGGCTGATACCAATCTAACTTTTAGCATTTTGTTTAACTGAAGTTGCTAATTTTTTTTATTCAATAAAAATAGTTATGCCTCACTTAAACAGTTTAAGTGAGGCAGTAACTATGAGAGCATGGGTAGTTTGATTTAGTTTCCCAAGGGTGTTCATTGCCAGGAATATTAATTCTATGATTTTTTTCTCCTGATGAGGCTAATAAACATTAGCGAAATATTGAGATCAAGAACAAATGAGTTTCATTCATTTCAACACAGTTCCTTTTGGATAGAAGTCTAATTAATCAGCAAATTATTATTTATATAAATATACTTATATAAATTACACAACAACTTTTCGGGGTAGATAGAACACTTGTACAGATTCCAATATTTAATACCTATTTTTTCAAATCTACAATTCAGTATTGTAGGTATTCTTCGCCAGTACTCTTATTTCTTTCTATTTTGACATTCAATTTTACTTTTCCAACTTAACGCGAACGTCAAAATGTTCTACCTTTTATCATCAGTTCTGAAATTAATGACTTTTTGTACCTCTTCAAGCCTTCAATCTTCACATGAAATCATGAGTATCACTAACATTTATTGAAGTTAATATTCATTTGGTTTCAGGCTATTCATTTGATTTTAATTGTCATAATATTTGAAGGGTACAAGCCTCACAATGCCAACACATTCTAAATAATATTTTCTTGATAATACATTATGAAAATTGAGGAATAAAACTTCCTATGTTTTCATGCCACTTATATTTGTAACTGTAACGTAACTGCAGTTTCGTACTACCACATAATAGCGGATACCTTCCATATTCATTTAATATTTTAATTTTCAGGATTATTATTACTTGTTATCTGGATGCCTAGAAAAAATCCTGTTATTACCTTGAATTTTTTTTTGTCATAACTTCGTGATAGAACCAAACCATATTTGGACGTTCTTATGTTTTGAGATGCTGAACACGAATCTAAAGTAGAAGCAGCAGAAAGAGACCTTATTCAAAAGACGTGGACCATTACCATAAGGGTCAAAAAGGGGCATATATATTTCCTTTTGCTTGTAACAAAACACAATAGATCATGCTCTCGGTTGCCATTTCCCTTTCACACCTAACTTGGATACATTTTTTTATCGCTACTATTACCATTTTTGATAAATTAACTGAATTTAGAATTCTGCAACATTCTTGACATGCAGCCTTAGCTCCAGTTCTGCAAACTTCAGTAAACTGTGGTTCAATTTGTAAGTTGCTTTGCACCCGACTTCAGTTTAGTTAACTTTCTACAACAGACAATATCGCACGCTATTTTTTAAGATGAACGGATCAATATACACCAATAAATTCATCTTTAAAATATGGTAAAACTATATGTCTACAGAAGCTTCATTTCTAAAAAAAATCGAATGAACACTGTGAGTTGAATTGTTTCTGATGTTATATCGTAAGTTGGTTTTCCGCAAATCGCTAGGAAATTTCGACATTCCAGACAAAATTTCTTGAAAAAAAGTCAAGATTTCCTAACTGTAAAGAAATAATATTTGATCGTATTCTACATAAATTCTACATAAAATTAGTTTCCATAATAACCCAAGTAATTTTATTATGAATTTCAAAGCACTATTCATTTGTGATTGAAATTTTTCGCGATTTTTTCGAAATAAATCAATATCTGTCGAATTTTGAACGATTCGCGGAAAAATAGTATGTTTTCCTCACAGGAAAAGCGACATTCCTGGGCTTACACCTCGACTTAGCAATTTTCACAGTCATCCAAGAATGTAAGGCTTTTCCTACCTCGTTAACAATATACTATTATCGACAGTAATCATTCGGAAATGAACATGAATTTATGAACGTGATTATGTCAATTATGAGATGAATGGAATACGGCAATATATTGGTATCAATAAGCTTGGTCTGAACAGTAATCTGTGACCAAACTCTCAGGAATTGATAATGAAAGTATCAAAAAAAATTCAAAGACAAAGTGAAACTTCCCAAATTGTACAGTGACTACCAAAATCTAATAAAAAACTAATTAATGTTTTGATATCATTTTTAACTTGTTTCATCTTCTAATGTCTACCTTTCTTCAAAAAATTGACTGGAAGTGGCCGTTACTTGATGAAAATCCATATCAAACAAATAATATACAGTTGCCTGTAAGATTTTCACATAATAAGGTTTACTAAACCGCGACACTAGTTTCGCTAAACAATAGCATCCTGAAGCAGGAACTTTAAACTAATCTAAACATTGTAACATTTCGAATTCTTACAAACTTATATCCGACGGTCAATAAGAACATAGTCCGACAACCAAATAATAGATTAATTAATGGTCCGACGTCATATTCTCATTGTACAATTTCCTGGAAAGATAATGTTCAACAGAGGCGAATTATTCAACTCCGTCTGATCATTCATTAGGAACTGTGGATGTTTACACTTTTTAATTTCCAAACTCTCCAAGAGAAAGAGTTTCAAACCTTTTCCTTGGAAATGAAGGATTTCAAATTCGTGATTGAACTCATGTCCCTCTGTAAGGAGGTGAGATGCATACCTCGAATTTGTCTAACCATTTTGAAAACTACTTCTGTGTTCTTTTACGCGTGTATCAAATGTTTTTTTCGCTTGACCGACATAAAACATAGGACATGTACCACAAAATGGCTTTGCCCCCTTTCCCGTCAAATATGCAGGTTTTGGTGATGCACCGTGGATGTCGAACAAACCTATATGACTATTTCATCGCCTACATATCTCAAAACTCACCGATTCAAAATGACAATCACCACTCCACCATCCGGCCTACGGAAAGCTGCTACGGGGACATTGGGATCAAACTGGCTGGAATATATCTTCACCGAATCCCTCGGAACGAACTTCGAAAAATGTCCCATGGCGTAAAACATCGGTTGTTTGTAGAATTCTCCGCTAGAGGCGTTCACTATTATCGGGGAATCAACGAAGTTGTCGATGAATGTTGGCCCACCTGTCGTATCGAGAGCCATATTCCAGTCTGTCCAACCTGTCACCCAATGATTGACGTCCTGTCAAAAATTTTTGGTTAGTAGCAGTAAGAAAACTTGCCACATGTTTCAATGGCTGGGGCTGGGTGTTCCATAAAATACCGATATTGTTGGAGAATTAACAGTGAGCCTGTAACAAAGGCCGAATACCTTTGTACATGCGGTTTTATTGCGTTTCAGAAATATTCGAACACTGGAATTGTACCTTTATTTCAACTTCTCCGTTTTATTTCTCACAGGACAACAACTTAAAAATCACACCGCTGTCACCAGTGTAAGGATTTGAGGCTATTATTTTATTTCTTCATATAATGTTTTATGGCAGGTGACACGAGACGTTGTAAATAAGGTCCGGTCCTTCGCGCTAATTGAAAGTCTTAGTTAATTGTAGAAGTTTTGGTGTAAAGACTGAAACAAAATAACGCCTTCGATGGTCGTTGACCTCAAACTTCCAAATTTCACGCAGGAAGTCGACTGTTAGATTTCTAAATTCACTTTGTGTTCTGAGGGCTGAAATATTTCACGCTTGAAAAGGCTTTTTACCATATAGAAGAGTATTCTCAAGTTACTATGAAAACTCCGTCACATAGGTCATTTATTATTATTTATTATATATTATGTTTTTAACATGTTTATATACTATGTGAATATATTTATTACTAGTGATGAGTTTGTTCATTATAAACATGACTGAACATTCAACTGGAACGAATGAAGATTTCTCTCTATCGATCGAGATTTATGGAAAAAAAGGAAAATTCAGTTTCGACAAAGCCGACTATTCACACAGAGCATATGAAGTCCGCACCAAATGGTTACGGATAAAATTGATTATTGACTTACAGTTTTTACGAGCTGAACTTTGCTTGTCAAATGTGCTATCTCAAAATAGAAATAGAAGAATCGTGTTTCTCCTGTTAATTTCAAAATATTCAAGGGGAAAATATTCTGTTTCAGAATCAAATTTTAGCTCTCTAGTGTCACTTAGAATTTTGTCAATTTTTTTTTCAAAAATATCGCTTTTTCGAATCATGAATGAGGAATACGATACATTTCAATATCGAGTACAGAAAATACTTCTATTGTCCTTTTGCTGAAAAAAATGTAACACTTCTATAAATGTTTATACTTTTCATGGTGCTAAACTCTACTTTTTCAATTTGATGAAACCTACTCCATTATTCCCATAATAGTTTTTTAAATTTCTGTTATTCTGAATACGAGTCAACTACCCATTGAATCAAAAAAACTAGGAGAACTTGTAAACGAGAAATAAGAATTTATCTAGATGGCTTTATTTGTCCTTTTTTTATTTGATTACCGAACTTCATTAAAACATGTAAACTCGGCGCGAAGAGAAGATAGGTTCGAAATTAATCGAAATTTTGACGCTCCAAACCACTGTAATGAACTATATATTTTTTATACATTTAAACTCAGTTAACAGGGTTTTTCACCAGCACACAGTTTTTCCATGTTCCTGGGATGAATCAAAAATAATTTTGAGGACTATCAGCTTAAGTTACGCCTTTGAACCAACTGCTATTCGCTATGGAACAGTAATTTGTATTATGAAGCGGGCACTAAAATGTGTGTCGTTGAATTTCAATACGACTTCAATGGATTTTTATCAGTGACTAACCTCAATGATGTCTCTGGCGTAAGTTTCAGCTCTTTCCCATGCTCCCAGTAAGACATGTATTTGGGTTGGCAAGAAACCTGAGAATAAAATTAAGCAAATTATTTTCTCATACTTATCCAGAAAAAAAATCGTCAGAACAAGGCAAGCACTCCCGAACAACACAATAATATCCATAGAACGCCCACAGAAAACTCCGCAGGAATATTTTAAATGATCAGAATATGCTTACAACATGTTGTAAATGAGTATATGAACTAATAAGATCGAAATCTGGAGTGAAACAATAATTAATAATATTGAAATTAAAAAAAAGGTAAAAATGTCAAATGTAATATAAATTAAAAAATGAATGACCGGAAGATTAATCAGAATCTGTGAGAATAAAACGTGTCAAATAATTCATTCTTATAACTGAATCAAATTAAGGCACTCCAAACAAAAAATTGAAATTGATTTTCGGGTAAATAATGAAAAGTAGATAATTCAAATATAACTTATGAATGATTTTGGGAGTATGGAATATTGAATGTAAAAAGTTGTCGAATGAAACAAATAGAAATATTTAATTTGCTGAGTATACTCCCGACGTTTCGACTGTCTGAGTTATCGATTCACACAAAATATTCTATCATGTATGTCGAGGGCAAATAATTTTCTGATTGAATAATGAGTTCTCATCATTTCATTGCAATTTCCTCGAGCACGGTGCTTTAGGTAACTGCCCTCCATCCTGCGTCTTCGGACGGTTACCGAGAAACTTTTTTTTCGAGAACTGAAGTGGAGTTATTTCGTTGGATCTTCAAGAAAACAGGTCTCTCAGAAAAGCAACAGAAAACTACCTTCGCAAGCTTCTGTTCCAAAAATGAACTTTTCGGGATATTTCTCGTGCAATTTTGAGAGCAACTCGGGACTTGTCCATTGGTCGAGGTACCAATGAACAGCAGTTCCGTCAATATATTTTGAAGCGTCTCTATTATCCATAACCTGAAATGCAGAAGCAGGTGAGTTGTGCATAGATTTAATTCACGGGGTGCTTTTCACCTGCTGGTTATTAGTTATATTAGATCTTTGGTCGTCAAGTGTCATTATTTTTATATGTGAGTGTGGGGAATTCCTAATGGTAGGTCCCAAGTTGTTGATGATGAATTGTGCCTGAAAAAAATATATACTCTCAATCGTTTTTGTCCATAGGGTGAATAATTAACCCCATAAATGAGATCGGTTTCAACAGCCAACAGTTAAATGAAAGATTGACAGAAAGTGACATTTCAAAATCATACGCTTCATCACTTTAGTTGATTCACAGATTGACACTTCTTATAACAAATATATTAGAGACTGGCCGACCCGTCCCCACTGCGTTGCGGGCATTTATTGTCATTTTTCAAAATAAAATATAGCGCATAATACTCTTGAATAGTGAAGCTTTCTGTTAGTGAAATAATTTTCATGATCGAATCAGTATTTCCGAAGACAAACAAAGTTAGAAACAAACCTCTTAATAATATTAGTAAAGATTTTCACTATTTTTCAATTTTCGACATCTCTATTGCCACTTTAAATCATGCCCGACGATCACCGATTTTTCATTAGATTCTGTAATTCCTCTGTATGTCATCAATTGAAATATTGGATCTAGTGCATAACTTTATTGATTACCATTTGTTGTGGGGTCCAAGCAACTGAAGGGATCGGGTAGTCAGTGAACCCTGAACTTGGTTCATTACCGGTTGTTATGCCCCAAAAAGTGATGTTTTCTTTTTTGTATTCATCCAGGAATTTCACAAAGTAATTAGCCCAGACTTGGTACATGGAATCTTTGAGGAATCCCCCTCTTCCAGAATACTCTCCATTTACTTTCATCCACTTAGGAGCCACCCAGGCAGATCCGAATAGTTTCAATTGGTCACCTGTCAATTCGGTCGCTTTTCGAATTAGGGGGATCTGGAATTCAAAAAAGGCAATTAAATTCTCAGAATTCTGTAGAATTGTGAAATTGATTAATCAATGTCTACGATGAAGAATTTTTTTTTGCGTGAAATGGATTCCATTAATTTATCCTTCATAACTTTTGTGGTAAATTGATTCAAACGCCCATTAACTACATAATTAACACTTTAGTAATATGCCCAAAAACGTATCAGATCTAGAAAATTAAATCAATGAAATCCTGAAAAAATTGAAGGAGCAGAAGTGAGACGAAAAGTTATAATGAGAATTGAAGTATTACGAATAACTCAAAAAACTGAATGGGAATCGATAGTTACTGAAATCTAAACAAGAAAATGGAAACACTCTGATAAACGAATTGAAATGAGAAAAAGATTAAAAAATTATAAATTTTCAGAAATGAAATAATGATATTGAAATATATAATCACCGGAAGATTATTGCGGATATCACTAATTGAAAAGTCAACTCAAGCTGAATTTTTTGGTACCTACATTTTCTTATTTTTTTTATAATTTTTTAGATTTTACAGTTTTTTTACATTTTGTATTCATTTTATTATAATTTTTTTTCTTCTCAAGATGCTAACCTTGTTAGCGAAACGCGCGTCGAGTGCAAAAATATCAGTTTGGTGATAGGGTAATTATTGATCTCTAGGGGAAGTTTCAACTTTCACACCAAAAGTTTTAAATTCATCGTTTAGTAGATGAGTATTTATCTAGGTTTTTGATCCAATCATAAGTTATTTGACTGATTTGCATGTTCGATTATTGCCTCAATGTCAGTGAAAAGCACGTGGAAAGATTCATACTTTGAAGTGAAAATAATATTATTAGTAGAATCGTTGTTATAAGAATCGCTACTGGGAATTTTATACGAAGCAGGTGATGATGCTACCTTTAATTCGAAATCCTCCCTTGCTAATTTGAAGTCGGACAAGTGGACATCTTCTTCATCGTGGTAGGAGTACGCATGTGTGGAAAAATCTGTTGCTGCAATTGGTACTCGACCTATGTTATATTCAATACCGTCTTCAGAAAAGTACGACCTGAAAACCACCAAAAAAATGTCTAGTTGACTTCCTCAATACAGTGGGGGTCATGCTCTAGAGCAAAAAATCATACACTAAACACCATTTCTATCAATATTACAACTGCCAGAATTCCTAGTTAAGAGGGAATGGGTATAATGGATCAAAGCGGTTTGAACAGCCTAGCTTTTGCCTTCATACACTGTTCCCTTCCCTAATATTGGGGTAGCACTAGTGATGAACACTAGTGACCGAAATCCATTTCGGAATGAAACCCTTGTGTTTTTATTCTTCAATACCAAACCTTTTCCAGGGGAGGAGCCAGAGGGTCCTGATCTCCCCAATAATAATGTTCAGTATTTCACCCTCCATGTGATAAAAGGTTTATTTCAGCTATTATTTACTTCTGAGGAGGAAGGTTGTTTCTCTTTTCCCGGGAAATATTCCTGGATACTACTGTCGCAAATTATTAAGGTTTCTCTTCGATCTCAATCTCATCTTGTGTGGTTGTAGATTGCAGGGAGTCGGTTTAAGCATCAAGCATTTCAGTAACGCGACCTGTAAGATCTAGGGTACATACATGACCGTTATCTATTCAAGGCCCAGGATGGTGAGGTTTCTGATGAAGCGGATCAAATACCTGAGGGCTTGTTCCTTTATGTCGAAGGATAACAATGTTATCCGTTCCAGAAACTTGAGTCTTTTGCAGGACAGAGCTTGGCACTCGCAAAGCAGATGTTCTGCAATTTGGGCGGAAATTCCGCAGTATCGGCACTCCTCACGGTCAGCTTTGCCATCTTCTCGAGGTGGTACTTCAATGGACAGTGGCCTGTGAGTAGCCCAGTTATTAGTTTTGGGTATTTTTTATTTAGCCCGAGAATATGTTCAGTTTTTTCATGCGAAGGGCTGAAAAACCTTTTCCCTAGTCTTTGTTCCAGTGACGTCCTAATTGATCAAGTTGGCGGAATTCCTCTTTCATGCGGCATTTCGAAAGACCACAGAAAGGTTCCGATCCAAGGAAAGAGGTGTTTGAAGGAAATCATCTCATTCCTCATTACCTTTGATGCCCTCGTGTGTCGTTATGGTGAATATTCCAACTTTTGGTAGCAGTTGATTATATATTATATTTTCCATGCCATCTTGATTTTTTTACACCTCAGATACTCAAACTCATTTTACTTAATGAGGAATCATTTGTTTTGGAGAAAAGAAAGTTGATTAAACTCATTGTAATTCTTTTCTGAGAAGTGGCAAAAAACACAGTTGTAATCTGTATGTCGTGGGATATTTCTGTTGAAAACTTGTACTGAATAGCATATGAAAAAACAAGGGGTGTGAACTGATCAGCATTATTATGATCATGGACTTGGGCATTGTTACCACTGAAAGTCAACGTCAATACGTTAACTATGTTTAATTAATTTCCATGCTGGGACTCAAACTTTGAAAGGTGAAGCCTCGTTAACCCATTGCTCGAACAAAATTCGAATTCAGTAGATTGATGTTCGTAGGGGGTCGTCATCTGGTTATCGGAAAACCCAGTATTAAAGCTCATGCAAACCCATCTTTCATCAACAAGACATCAGAAAAATGTTAATGAATCTGAGGACTTCAGGACTTACCTCATCAGTTTCTCAGAGACGGCACTATCCAGAGATTTTATGTTGATACCAGTGGCGTCGGTAAAAGCTCCCCCCCATCCATTGATTTTTTGATACTCGTCCTGCTGTCTAATGATGATAATGTTTTTCAAACCCTCTTCGTCTATCCCGAATTCCCCCTCTTCTTTTTCGAACCTCAATCCAGCTTTATTGGAAGTGTAGGAAACGTAAAATGGAGGATCGACCCTCTTGACTGGTTCGATTATATCGCAGTGGTCTGCATTACAGACGCAGACTGTGCCCCCGTTGCCATAGTCCCTGGGCAAGCAGTTTCGTCCCAGAATTTGTTGCGTTCCTATTATGAGATTGCTCATGGAAAATCTTGGAACACTCAAGTTGTAAAACAAGGTATCAAATTCGTATAATCACGTCACCACTATCATATATTTTAGCAAAATTATTAAGTAAGGGTAAGTTAGTTTCATCCTGAATCGTGTATATATTCCAGTAATCTGACAATTCGAGAGAGACCTAAAGGAGGAGGAGGGCTACAAAGTTGTAAATAAACGTCATCTCGACATTCTCGAGCGTGGCTAAAATTATTTTTCACTTTGAAGGGAATAATTCAAGAATTGCAAAAAATATATAATCTGACGATTTCGACAAGCCGATATAATAAAAATTAAACTCAATTAATTAATTAAACTTTAATGCGTGCAGCTAGGTGATGCCTATATTCATCTCTCCACGTTTCTATTTCTCTCTCTCTCACTCTTTCTCTATCTATTGCTCTCTCACTCCGTTCCCACTGTGGTTTCTGTTGTTACGATGCCATTACAGTTGATCACACAGACTCGTTGGTGGCATGATATTGTTTACAACGAATATCCAACGTTTTAAAGTTTTAAAAATTTAATTGCTTATAATTATTTGCTTATAAATAAAAGTATTCTTCTAAAAAAAAACACACTTTTTTATTTGCTTGCTTTCCCCTGAGCTTTTCGATCAATTTTTGTTCTAAAATTGTTCGTTTTCGTTAACCAGCTGACGAACGTCAACCCTCAGAAGTCGAAACTTGTGCGAGCAATGGATCAACGAGGCCTTACCTTTTAACGTGAGATTACCCAGCACGGTATACTTTATAAAGTAAACTAAATCATATTTTTGAATATAATAATGTAATGTGAATGAGGTTGATTTATGATCACAATTTTAGGGCTGGTACTTCAGGACATGATTAACAGCCCGTTGAAATAATGGGTGCTCAGAATAGACACCACATACTTTCAATTGCTAGATTGAAGGCATGTAACATTTGTCATAAAAGGAAAATTACACAAAGAAAGAAATGTCTTGGAAGGAATAATGAGGTGTTGAATCATCATTCGTTTGTATTCACTCGGTGGACATTTGAATGTCTTTTTATATAATAGGGGAGCCCAAGCGGGGATTTCGGGATTCACCAATGCGCGGCAGATTAATATACAGGGGGATACCTTGTACCCGGTTAAGTACTTCCAAGATAAAGGATCAGATTAGTAAACAAAATTGATCATCTGAAATTCTCGAGCGCGTCAGATTGAGGTAGGGCGAGTTAGTTACATCCTGAAACGTGTATATTCCACTAATCTGACAATTCGAGAGTGACCTAAGAAGAAGGAGGGCTACAAAGTTGTAAAAAAACGTCATCTCGACATTCCCGAGCGTGGCTATTATATTTTTATTTTGAAGGGAATAATTCAAAAATAACAAAAAAAATATAATTGGACGATTTCCACAAACCGAAATAATAAAAATTCATCGATAAAGTTCAATGCGTGCAGCTACATGATGCCTATATTCAATATTTCTCAGTCACTCTTTCTCTATCTATTGCTCTCTCACTCCGTCCCCACTCTGGTTTTTGTTGCCACGATGCCATGATAGTTGATCACACAGACTGGTTGGTGGCATGATATTGTTTAAAACGAATATCCAACTTTTTAAAATTTGAAAAATTTAATTGCTTGTAATTATTTTCTTATAAATAAATGTATTCTTCTAAAAAAACACTTTTTTATTTGCATGCTCTTTCCTGAGCTTTTCAATCATTTGAGTTCAAAGATTGAAAAAAAAATCAGATTGACGGAATATAGGCGAATCCCTCCAGATAATCGTCAAATTATGAGACTGCAACGTCTAGGGCGTAAAGATGAACCATATATATATCTTAATCTGACGCGCTTGTGTATTTCAAAATGACGATTTTTTTTGTCACATTCTAATAACGGCCGCGAGTCTGCGTCACATCCAAACCGTCATATCATTATATAAGAGTTTTTTTTCAGGTTCACTTAACATCCACTCAGAAAATCTGACGCGCTCGAGAATTTTTTTTTTCATTTTCAACCCTTACGTACGATTACCCCCATCATGGAAAAAATCAGGTTAACATACGTACATTTTTCAAAATATGTAGGACATAGATGATATCAATATCTGACGCGCTCGAGTATGTCCATATGCAATAGTTTTTTTTACATTTTTGAAAATCTATAGCCGCTCCCCCCACCGATGAAAAGATATACATAATTTTTTTCCTTTTATCATCTGAGCTCCGCTCGAGTAAATCCCGATTTAGCATCGTCGGCTCCTCTACTACTATGAATGACGTGTTTGAAGAAAAAATTGTAAATCTCTGGGGTTCGAATAAAGACTTGTTTTTATTATGTGCATTCAATTTACATGAAAATAAATTCGACCAAAGTAAAACTTCCGATGATTTTTTCCTATTAAGTCACTTCTGTTCGAATATGGGTTAATTTATACTTATATTTATGTAAAATATTGAATATTCACCTGACAAAATCAGTAAAATATTGAGTACCGTTTTCATTGGACTTGATATTGCACGTACACGTCAATAAACTCAACTGTAAAGAGAGCTTAATATTAGGGGTACTGATTTACTTGAATTCGTAATCTGAATTGCCCCACTTCAGATTGATCTTTGCTTCGATTATCGAAAATTCACCCGTCATCTGAAGTATTTTGATGACTGTCAAATAAAAATGAGCGGTTTGAAGTATATCATAGATTATTTCAAGTTTGAAAACACAAATTGTGGTCCATATTACAATGCTTTCTTTCGTAACTGGATTTGGGTCATCCTAGAACTTGAATTATATCCGAAAATGTTTTCGTGTAGCGTATTTCCGTAAAAAATGTGCAACTGAGAAAGATTTACAGAATTCAAACTCTTATGGTCGGTTCATACACCACACTTTTACTTTTACTTTATCTTTTACTTTTACTTTAAGAAAGTTGTCACAATGTAAATCAATCGAGGCGTTCATACACGGCACTTTTACTTTTACTTTTAGTTTAAGGATGAGAACTTTTACTTTAAGAATCAGATGATTCAATAATTTTAGGGACTGCGCACGCAAGTCATCACAGCAAGCAGTGCCACCAACATTATAAGGAAACGTATTCTTCTGAATATTTTACAGAAATGATTTAAAATGGGTGTTCTCTGAAATATCTGTCATTATCCGATACAAAATAGCAAATTGCAAATCAAAACAATGACGTAACCCAAAATTACTTCTTCTTCTTCTTCGTTTGTTTTTGATCACTGCGCATGCGTCCTGTTTACTTTAACACTGGTGTATGAACGGTCCAATTCCATTCTTAAGGTAAAAGTAAAAGTAAAAGATAAAGTGAAAGTAAAAGTGTGGTGTATGAACCGACCATTAGATTTGATTCGAAAATTCCATGCAAAGAGGTGTTTGAAACTGAAATTAAATTAGAGATCATATCCACGACTGTAATGTGTCTAGCCGTGGTGATTTCCACTAATTATAATCATTAAAACTTTTTCTAGGAAGAGTTTCAACTTTCACACCGAAGGTTCCAATCTTATCGTTTATAATTAACATGTCAGGCACGAAATTTCCACTTGAAATACCACCAGTGCTTGAATTATTTCCAGAATTTCTTTTCAGTACCACGAAGATTTCAAAACTTATTTCGAGCCATCTGCTTGGTAAAATCTTAAAATATTTCGTGAGCAAGAAACTATTTGGGAAGATAATTCAGATTCACGTGGTAATCGGTGAGAAAATTTCACATCCTACCCCAGGGCAGTTTTGAGCTGCTTTTCTCTTGTAAAACATTTCAATAAACTTGGATGACAAAAAAAGGATGCACATTAAAACAACCTAACCCATTATCAAATCTAATCACAACGACGACATAGACATCTGGTAAGTATCTCTCAGTTCAGAAATGACTACTCAAGATAATTTTAGCTGGGATTTGCTGAAAGGGTATTATTTTTGTATTATTTCGACATTATTATTCACTTTATCACGTTTCAACTAGTTCACACTTAATCAAAATAACCCCAACGCTAGATCACCAAATGTAACGGCTATGAGAGTTATTGTTATTCTGTAGGAACTTCCTGAAATTTTTTGTTTCCTTCGCTTCACATGAACTTTCTCTCCAAAAAACAAATCAAAACATATAACAATCCCTCCGCACGTCACATGATGTGATAATGGTAAAAGGCTATTATTTTTATTAATCATGGCAGCTGCTGTCACCAGACGTAGATCTCGCCACGTCGAATTTTGTATGTTTGGATCTCTTTGCTACTGATGTACATCTGGTGTTCACTCTCTCGCACTTCCAAAGGTCGAGACGTTTCACCGATATATTTTTGACCGCATGAACAAGGAATTTGATAAATACAATTTTCTGTGTTAAGTGGAAGATAGTGTCATTCGTGCTATCGTCATTTTTTTTTTCCATAGATTTCAAGAATTGAAATTGTTTTCAATTGCTATAGAAAATGTTCAAGACGATTATTTTGATTATTCTTTGGCTGACATTTTTCGAATGCCAACCTTACAATATGAAGTGTTATATCAAGTCACAACTCCATACATAGCAGGAAATTATGTTACTCGAATAATAATAATAAAGTATATTCAAAAATAGTTTTCAATCACAACGTAGGTACATTCATAAATCTATTGTTGCATTGTACAGTTGTTTAACTAACTAACTTTGAAGAACAGCTTACGAAGGATAAAACTAATAGTAATACTATAATAATAAAATCAGCAAATTAAAAAATAATATCGATAAATACATTTGTTATGGTCATTTTTGAATGGAAACAGGGATTTTCCAATATGTTTAATTATCATGACATTTGTTGGATTCTGATGACTACCAATACAGCAGGGTTGTTAAGGAGTGACTGGATAAATCGAAAATTATTTCTCCTCTCCTGATGTCGGATATTTTTCCCTTGACAGGCTTCGCATTTCTGAAAAAAAAATTGCAAGATTGATACTTTTTCGAATAATATCTACTCTTCAAGAATGTGAAAGTAAGGTTCGTTCGCAGCTCTGCCAAAGCTTCGCGTCTGAAATGTTGACGTAACTGGACCAATGCGGAACAAGCAGCCACTTGAAACCTTTAGCAGGTTTTACTGCGTCTCAGTAAGGGCCGGCGGGATTAATTGAGATGCAACTGGATATCAATATCGGACAAAATTTACGTGAAAATTTCACACCCCTAGTTTTCAACCAATAAAATGACTCAATTTTGACTAGTTACCATGGCAACAATCAAAAAATCCGGAATTTTTTTTGAGGCGCCATAATAATTGAGTGGAAATTTTTTCACAAAAATACATATGTTCTTCAACCCTTTAATAAAGCAAAATACATTTCTACCAATTTGTAACAAAGTTGCTAATTTTTTTCATTTAATAAAATATGGTGGATAAGCTATATGATTTTTTGAAACTAGAAATCATTAAGCTTTCTTAGAGAACCGGTTAAACAAAAATGACAAATCAACATATGTCAATAATACAGCAATACCCTTACCAACTTGACAATCAGAGAAATTAATTCAAAATGTCAGGTTAAATTAATAACTTTTTTCTAAAGTATGGTGTGAAATTTTTTTACCGAATACCACTCAAGCTCAAATTATTCCTGGAATTTTTTTTTCGAGCACAAATATATACCAAAAAAATTATTAATTTTCAAAATATTAGTGCCCTCTAGAAAATTTCCGGAAATAATTCAGGCTCTTGTGATATTTCAGGTGAAAATGCATTACTTTTAGTGCTCTGAGGTGAAAAAAATCAAAAGTGTGATAACACTGGCCGCTGAAAGAGCGCTATCGATTTCCGTATTCAAATAGAAAAAAGTCTTGTGTATTATTGAGAATTTGACTAATCATTCCTGAGTCGTTACCAGTTCGATATTATTTTTGATACAAAACTACAAAATTGAAAGACCTATATCAGTTGAGGTATCAAATTCAAATTTATTGAATCCACTATTCCATTTCACAATAGATTGGACGAGTTAGGATACAAATAAATACGAACATTAGACTAAAAACAATACTTCAAATTCATTCAGGCTGTAAAAACAATTATACGTTAAAATATTCTTGAACCTACCTTTGAAGACCATGCACAAGGGAGAGTTCTTTATATTTTTTGGAAGTTCATTGAAAAACTGAACACCAGCCATAAGAGGTGATTTTTTATAAAAAGAATGATTTGCTTTCTTTATCAACAGATCTTTATTATCTCTTGTATGGTATTTATGGATGTCATAATTTTATGGAGTTTATGCTTATTCTGATATATGTAGCACAGTAATTTCAATGAATGAATTGATGTAACTGTTAAAATCCTCTTATCTTTGAAAGTACTGCGACACGAGGTTTGGAAAGGTAGGCCAAATATGAGATCTTTCGAAAAAAAGTTGATAGAGCATTCTCTTGATGGCGAGTGACATCACACCCTCGTTTTAGTCATCAAAAAGTACTGAAAATGATACATTTCACTCAAATTGACCTGTTCAAAAGTTGAGAGGAAGAGGCGTTTATGGTCACACTGTATAATAACTCACTTATTCAAAATAACAATCGCAACTCCACCATCCGGTCTACGGAAAGCTGCTACTGGAACATTCCCATCGAATTGGCTGGAGTATATTCTGACTGAATCTCTCGGGACGAATTTTGAGAAATGTCCCATTGCGTAAAACGTCGGTTGTTTGTAAAACTCCCCGCCAGAAGCGTTCACTATTATCGGAGAATCAACATAGTTGTCGATGAATGTTGGCCCTCCCCTTGTATCAAGGGCCATATTCCAGTCTGTCCAACCTGTCACCCAATGATTGACGTCCTGTTGAAGAAAGTTCAAAGTATGAGGAGTGCCGAATACTTAGTTATCATTTAACTACTACGAAAAGGAAATTTTTCCCGCATGTGAGTAATTTCCGTCATCCCCCACACATTTACCTTCCGCTTCATACCATTTCATGAAAGCATTCGTTATCAACCATTTAATTATTAATTATTGGTATCACTTCATTATTATCGCTCGTTTAAAAATAATAGTAGTAGTAGTAGCAGTAAACGTGATTTCTGGTATTATATACCAAACGCTTTACACACCGTTTCGACGATGCAATTTTGTCGCTGCAACTTCTCGCGGCGACTTGTCGCTGCGAGATATGTCATCTAGCTGTCAGGTTGCATTGCCAATATAAAAAAATAGTACTGAATGTTCCCAAGATGAACGTCTACATTATCACAACTGATATAAAATTTCATTCATTTCTAATAATTGATATTGTGATTAAATCACCTTGTTACTCAACTTGATTCCTCAAGTCCCGAAAAATAATTGAAATGTTCGAAATCAATATTCTTCACAATGATGCCACCACATATTTGTGGTTTGCGGCAACAAATTCACCACAGAAATAACTAATTCGCTGCAACTTATCGCACCAAAAAAGATTCATGCAACTCGAAAAACTTGCATGAACGCATGCAATTTTCTGGAGTTGCAGCGACAAACTTGCATCGTCGAAACAGGCTATTAGACTTCTTTCGAAGTTCTTCGGCAAGTAGGTTCGTTACCAACTCCCTATACGCCATACCTCGGGGGCAGCATGGTTATTCGAGAACCCTTCAACCATGAAACTTGGCAGAGTCATTCCCAACACGACAGAGAGAAATTCTCAAAGAAAAATCCATGCCTCGTTGGGAATCGAACCCATTACCCTCGGATCGTAAGTCGGATGAGGAACCACTAACTCCCTCGCCGAAAATAGTATATTATGCTATGATTACGTATTAATAACCATTACATGAGAGTTGTATACGCTATTTTATCTACACCCGATAAATAGTAAAGAACTACAAATATTATATTTATATTTGTATTGCACACAGTAATACTAATTAAAAGAATTTCTTTGAAGAATTCTACGAAATTATAATTAATGGTATCACTTTGAGAAATGAAACGATGAGAAATGAAGAGAAGATCGAAAATTAAAAAAAAAAGATTACTCGAGGCTGGAATCGAACCCATGTCTCTTCCAACTAGCCCGACTAGCTGATATAATCCCAGCGCCTTAGACCGCTCGCCTAGGGAGAGCTCAGGAAATTTTTTAGAAAAAATAAAGAAATAAATGCATTTGTCAAATGAAAAATTTAAATGTATGTCTGCCGGTGAAGGTGTCGAAGGTGATTTTCCCATATCGCTGGTATCAGACATTTTGTTATGATTATCGAAGTTTGGCTATATGCTTCAAAAATTCAATACCTATAGCGATTTTGACTTGGCAAACGTCAAATGCACATCATGCTTGATTGAAAAATAATGGGTTTCTATTGGTTGAAAATCTGTATCGTTATGAAAAATCTATATCGTTATGGATTTCTTTACAAAACGGGTTGTGGGCATATAAGTGTATTATTAGAGTACGGGTATAGATAAATAATATTAAACACGTATTGTCAATGTTTCATGTAGTCTTGTTTTTTGAACAGAGCGATAAGAAATGAGATTTAAACATTACTTTATTTATTGAAAGTTTAAAATGCTCCCATAGTTTCTGAAAGTATTTTCACTGCGTTAGAATAAGGCGAAGCTAATATTTCTATAATTTCTTTTTCTGAACTTCATGGAATCAATCAATTCCTCACTCTCCAGTAAATGAAGTTACAGTTCAGTATTTTTCGGGGTGAAAAATTCTTTATCAGTAAATTACTGACCTGAATGATATCTCCTGCGTAGTCTTCAGCTTTTTGCCACGATCCCAAATCGACATGTTTCCCAAACGGAAAAAACCCTGAAAATTCATGATATTTTCAATAAAAATCTGCAAGAAACTAAAAAGTCACTAGATATATTTTACCGCTACTCATTTTATTTTACATGATGAGCAATGAGCTATCTCAACCATTCGACTTCTTTGGAATCCATAGAAACCATGAAATGTTCACCAGTTTCCACTAGAAGACTATTGCGGATAAAAGTGGTCGAAACGTGATGACATCCCGTTTTTTATTGTCATTTGGTTTTTAAATAAAATTTTCATTTAATTCTTGTTTGCTGTAGTTTTCGATTTTTATTCTTTTTCGACATCATCTATTATGAAACTTTTTGTATAGATCAATTAAAGTCAAAAAGTTTCAACGTTTACACCGAAGCTTCCAATCTTATCCTTTAATCATCCATTATCATGGATTTTTTAATGTTATTGGATCACATTGGAATTCATTATCAATTTCTTCAACTGATCTAAATTCATTAGTTTCCTTCTTTTACGTATTTTCACATAATTTCAAAGTTATTTTCGTTCTCTCAGAACTCTTTAAATCTATTTCATTTCTTTCAGGTTTTTCTACCACGTTTCACTGGAATTTTTTATTTATTTTATATTTATTTCATTCTTATCAATTATATTTCCAATAGTTCCTGAATTCCCCTTCATATTTTATTTTATTCCATCGTTTTCACAATTTCAGTTTTGCTTCTCTACATTTTATCAAGCTTCATCATTTTATTTCGATAGTTTTAGGTTTTCGTGGGTTCCAAAAGATTTAAGTATTTGCACAGTGATATCAAGCACACGATGAGAGTTTTTACACAGATTAGATAAATCATTATCTGTTCATTCATAATCGATGCAGTGTTAACAATGCAACAGTCGACCAGCTTACAATTAGAGAGGATTTGGTCGCAACGAATCCACTATTCAATTGAAGCACCGTGCCCCCTACATTACTTTTTTCCGCAAACAACTGAAACGCAGGAAGCCGGCAGTCACCTGCGTGCTTGAATGATCGAATGATCGAAAATAAATTAGTTCAATCCAGTGGCGGATCCAGGATCATGTCAAGGGGGGGTCTATAACTAAAAATTTATATATATATATATATATATATATATATATATATATATATATATATATATATTTGTGATGTATTCTCGATCGTACTTTATAAACTAGATTTGGAAGTTCTCAGGTTTGTTTACTAATAAAACTCATTTGTTCTTGATCTCAATATTTCGCTGATGTTTATTAGCTTCATCAGGAGAAAAGCTACAAAGAATGTGACAAAATTGGACAAGATTGAATCGAAAATAACAGTTCTACTTACAATCATAGAATTAATATTCCTGGTGTGTTCATTGCCTTGGGAAGCTGAATCAAACTACCCATGCTCGCATAGTTACTGCCTCACTTAAAC
Organism: Zygogramma bicolorata; assembly: GCA_032362365.1. Classification (NCBI taxonomy): domain Eukaryota; kingdom Metazoa; phylum Arthropoda; class Insecta; order Coleoptera; family Chrysomelidae; genus Zygogramma; species Zygogramma bicolorata. Next base: position 472,178 of record JAVJAQ010001353.1, read on the forward strand.
TGAATCCGCTAGGCAAAATTCATGTTTATAGGAGTCCCTCAGCTGTACCAGGCAATGATGTAATTAACGTTAATCTGAGGGTTTTTATAAGGAAGCACATGTAAGCACTCAAAATATTGCAATAAATGTTACTCAATTGACCTGTATCGGTTTTATAATTAACTGTATTTCGTTTTTTATTAATGTGGTACATTTCAAACCAGGTTGTTCCTTGAATCGTGGTGGGCATTTCGAATTGAATGCAAATTGTGATAGACCAGAGAATTTGAAAATCTTTTTATTAGTTTCCTGATTCATCTTGCTTCATAGCAAATAACACTTTCTCTCTCTCTCTCTCTCTCTCTCTCTCTATATATATATATATATATATATATATATATATATATATATATAAAACAGAAAATTATGAGCTACCGTATAGCAACAACTAGCCAAGATCCAAAAAAAGTTGAAAGAGATTGACATGAGCAAAATTTGAAGGTGTAGCCAGGAGGTAAAGTAGGTTCGAAACTTTCCTTTTTTTGAATCGAATCGGGTTTATTTAACCTTGATCAACAGCATATTCTACTCATACATAGTATATTCAAATCGTTACCGGCATACACAATACTCATCACAAATGTAACAAGTCTAATTTTTCAAATACTGCGCCAAAAAGGATCCAATGGCAGCACTGTCAGAAATTTCTCGAACTTTTCCTCGATAAGTCTGACAAGTGTCAATTTTCTTTAAAGGGACATCGAGAAAAATTGCAATTTGATATGGGACAGAAACGACTGAATGGTCTTGCTTCTTTAAATATCCATACCCATATTGAACTCACCGAGGACGAAATTCTAGTAGAATTTTTCAAAAAACCTCGAAAATTTACTGCCTCAATGTAGCCTGCTCTTTAGTTTTAATAAAGTTCTTAAAGTTTATTAAAGTTCTTCAATTTTCAAGCAAAAAAATTTATTCTATTTTATTTTTTTGTCTTGCTCCTGTGACATTTTTTCGTTCCCTAACAAAATTTGGAAATCAGGAGCCGATAAAAATTGAAAAAAAAAATCTCTTATTTTCCCAAAGGGGGGGTCCGGGCCCGAACCCCCCCCCTTCGTGGATCCGGAACTGGTTCAATCGTATAATTGATAGTCCGTCACGACCAAATTTATAATTTTGAGCTGGTCAACTATGATTGCTGTCCCGCTCAACTTTGCATTGAAAGTTCCAGAAAGCAATATTCGTTTTCCACATCTGTATACTGGTAATATTATTTTGAAAGTTCAATCAAATTGGGATCACACGTCTCAAATGAATGTTTTCACGGACCTTGAAGTATAGAAAAGTTTTTTCTGGAATTATCAGTGTGCAAACTGTTCGACGTTTCGACTGCTATGCTGAGGTCATCATCAAGAAATGAAAAACTACATTATTAACTTCGACGGCCTGTACTGCCTTCGAGCAGAAAATACCTGCACAAGCTTCTGTTGCCAAAATGAACTTATTGGGATGTTTTTCATGCAATGCTGATAGTGATTCAGGAGAATATAGAAAGTCCGTGTACCAATGAACAGCTATCCCGTCGATATAATCTGAAGATTTTTTATTGTCCAAAATCTGAAAGGTGAAAATGCAGGCATGTATATTGTACATAGTCCAATTCACAACGAGTACTTTACCTGTTCAGCAAGTGGGATGAATAATCTTTGATCGTCCAGTGCCATTATTTTTATATTCGAGTGAGAGGAATTCCTAATCGTGGGTCCCAAGTTGTTGATTATGAAGTTTTCCTGAAAATTATATATATTGTCCTCCTCAGATAAAGGATGCAAAAATGACTACATGTGAAAGGTACTTCTAGAATTTTTCGATTACTATTTACTACTTATCGTGTCATTGCGAATACCCTGTGGGCTATAGTAGTTTTCACAATAAATGGTATTGACTGAAGGATAATAATAAAACCAATTAGACCCTTAAGTTGTAAAATCCGAGATGCACATCATAAATGTAAAAGGACCGGATTCAGGTAATTTTGTTTCCTTCCGAGAGTTGGACAAGTTCTGTTAGTCATGTTATAAATGTTGAAAACTCGTACCTTTCTGTAAAATCAATTGCGCCAATTATAAATTAATTTAGTTGAGGATAGCGATAGCGACACTGAACTAAATATAGAATAGAATTGTAACATTTAAATAAATTACTTGTATATCTCCAACATTATGCAAAATTCAAATTTCTTAAGTTCGACCCTGTAGCACATTTGCATCTTTTACCAGATGATTTTCTACACAATGGGATTAAATCGGGTAGTTTATTGCAGTTAATAAGCCAAGACCATTTACTGTGAAAAATACTATACCTATAAAATTATTGCAGTCCGTGAATGAACATTACTAACCATTTGATCTGCATTCCAAGCAACCGAAGGAATTTTCGAAGGAGAACTCGCTAAACTTGGTTCATTGCCAGTTGTTATCCCCCAAAGCGTAATATTCTTTTTTTTGTATTCATCTAAGAATTTCACAAAGTAATTCGCCCAAACTTGGTACTTGGATTTCTTCAAAAATCCCCACATTCCAGCATACGCTCCGTTTTCTTTCATCCATTTTGGAGCCACCCAAGCAGAACTGAACAGTTTCAGTTTGCCACGTGTCAATTCAATTGCTTCCCGAATCAGAGGGATCTGAAAAGAATATAAGTCGTTATATTTTCCTCAATATCCCATCAAGTACGAAAGTTCCTCCAAGACTGGCTTGGTGCTGATAATTGGATATGCAAGAAAACATTCCGATAGATACGAACACCAATAAAGCCAGCTGAGCAAATTTTAACGATTATTCCTGAAAAGGTCTAGCAAAAATATATAAAAAAGTATTGAAAAAAAGAGTTGTCAACTACTCAAACAAAAATAAAATAATGTCATCCAAACAATTTGGATTTACCGAGGGAAAATCTACCCAAGATGCAATACAATCGCTTTTGAAGGACATCATAAAAAATATAGGTTCAAGCACTCCAACAATATGTATTTTTGTGGATCTGAAAAAGGCCTTCGATACGGTTAGTCACACTCAGCTCCTCGAAGTCCTAGAAGGACTAGGTTTCAGAGGAACTACCTTCAAGCTCATGCAAAACTATCGACACAACAGAAAACAGTGTGTAAGGATCGACGATACTACGAGCGATTTCAGATATGTTGAATATGGAGTCCCACAAGGAACAGTTTTAGGGCCAATTCTATTCATTTTTTGGATTGAGGTGGCCTTTACTTGATGGAAATCCATATTTATTACGCTATAAGGTAGACACGATTAAATTTCCACAAAATTTATTGTCTTCGCGACATGTTTCGATACACTGTATGTTTATCAAGCGAATGTATTTAAACATTAAATTCTTCTTTGTTGAAAGCTCCTTGAATACATCAGGGTCTACTCTAATTATCTCTGATTCCTAGAATACTACAACTGACAATGATGATGATTCCTAAACTTACTACTGATGCTTATAACTGATACTGATTCCCAGAATTACACTGATAATGATTATGATATCGGACCATAGTTACTTATTAATTGAATAAGTTCAACAAAGGGGAACTATTGAGATCCAATTGATCATTTAGCAAACAATTTGAATTTTTTAATTTATTGATTTCCAAAAATTCTAAATAATTAAGTCTAATGCCTTTATTTTCAACATGCAGAATTTCGAAATTTTTATCGAAGTCATGGTCTTCCTCCAAAATGTGATTGGCATATGATGAATGAGTTGTTTTCTTTTCATAATTCATACGATGTTCACGTATGCGGCTTTTGAATGGTCTACCTGTCTGGCCAATATATACTTTGGACGAAAAAAAATTCAAATTGTTTGCTGAATGATCAATTGGATCTCAATAGTTCCCCTTTGTTGAACTTATTCAATTAATAAGTAACTATGGTCCGATATCATAATCATTATCAGTGTAATTCTAGAAATCAGTATCAGTTATTAGCATCACTAATAAGTTTAGGAATCATCATCATTGTCAGTTGTATTATTCTAGGAATCAGAGATAATTAGAGTAGATCCTGATGTATTTAAGGAGCTTTCAACAAAGAAGAATTTAGTGTTTAAATACATTCGCTTGATAAAGATACAGTGTATCGAAACATGTCGCGAAGACAATAAATTTTGTGGAAATTTAATCGTGTCTACCTTATAGCGTACCAATTCTATTCAATTTATACCTGAATGATCTTTTCCAGATGAAAACGTTAGGTAATATTGTGAGCTTTGCAAATGACACTGCAATCACATATCAAGCTAAAAATTGGGACACGCTTAAAGAAATAGTCGAATCAGATTTCTCTAATATCATAAAATGGTTCGATGCAAGGCTACTTACGATAAATATAAAGAAAACTCACTTCCTACCATTCGCTTCATATTCAAATAGTCTACCAAAATATGATTCTCTAACTGTGAGAGTTGGAAAAAATATAATGAATATACAGGCGGTTTCAAACATAAAATATTTGGGAACATATGTTGATGCACACCTGACATGGGATGCTCACATTAACTTTGTAGTAAAGAAATTAAGAGTGATTCTCATCAAATTGAGATCTTTAGTGAATACTGTCAACCTACATCAACTAAAGATAATATACTATTCCTTAATCGAAAGTCATTTATCATATGGAATAACAGTATGGGGTGCAGCTTATCAAAATAACATGAAAAAACTCGAGCTTATTCAAAAACATATAATTAAAATAATGTACAAAAACCCAAACAATACGATACATCCAAACTTTATGAAGAATCTAAAATTTTTGTCATCAGACAGCTATATTTTTTAAAAACAGTTATAAACCAATATAAAAATAGAAACCAAGTGAAACTTGTAGAACACAAATATGAAACTAGATATAAATCAACTATCACGAGACCAGAAAAAAGCATCAACCAAAGCACTTTCATTTATCTAGGCCCAAAATGTTATAACCTTCTCCCTCAAGAAATAAAATTAACCAATTCATTGCCACTTTTCAAAAAACGTACCAAACATTGGTTGAGAGGGATGCCAAGATTGGAGATCCATACATACATCTGTGTATAATACTTTTTAAATTTTGTTTTGTAATAAGTACTTGTCAATTTGTCCCTTTATTGTTTATATTAATTTTGAAATATCATAGATATTTTTTATGTCTCATATACTTTTTGTAGGTTTAGAATATTTACATGTTTATACTATGAATTTATTCAATATCCCACGCACAGACTAGCTTTTCTCTGGATTCACCTATATTTATTTCCAAATGATCTGTTTACCCATGTTCATATGTTCATATATTTGACTGGTAAATAAATATTTTATTATTTGTCGTCTAAACAAGCCTAGTCGGGTCCGTACTCCCCACTGCTCCGACCCAGTGGGCGGACGCGCTAGTATAATTAACCAATGACCACTCCCCGCACCGCGGGGTAAGTGGTCACTGGCTCCGAGAATCGTGAGTCCTGAGCAGACGCAGCGAACCGAGAATAACGGCCTTCTGCATGCGGCCGGCCAAGATCTCTGCCGCATTACGGCATGCCGGTATGATCTTGAGCTCCGAGAGTAGCGTTGGTCTGGAACCACCGAGAACACCTATAATCAGAACCACTAACTTGACAGAATAGTCTGGGTGGAGCCTGCGGAGTTCGTAAAGTAAATCCTGGTACTTAGTCCGTTTTTCCTCCTCTTTTCGGACGATATTCGTTTCGGCAGGGGCCGAAAACTCAATAACGAATATCGTCTTACTTCGGTGGTCGAAGAGGACTATATCAGGCTTATTGGCTTGTATTTGCCTGAGGGTGGGGAATGAAAAGTTCCAAAAAATTCGACACCTTTCATTCTCCACTACGGACTCAATATCCCCTGGAGCGTAAGGCAGCACCGGTGTCCTGTCTATTTCATACGAGTGCCGAAGAAAATAGTACAGCACTCATAAGGCCGCGTTATGGCGATGGATATAGGCCGAGACCGCATAAACTGCACAAGATGACAGCAAATGCATCAAAGTCTCGGGCGCCTGTCGGCAGGACCTGCATCTAGTATCAGGGACCTCTATACCCATCACGCGGCTCCGGTAGACTAGGGTGTTGAAGACACCGTCTTGGCACGCCACGATAAACCCTTCAGTCTCCGACTTCAGCTCACCTGACCTGAGGAAGGCAAATGTCAGCTTAACAGACAAGCCATGGTCCTCGATGTTCTTAAAGAAGACTCCATGCATAGGCTTGTCTGTATGCAGCTGCAGCATTTTAGCATTCTCTGCAGCCTTGATGTGAGCTTTTCTCCGTGCGGGCTCCAACTCGGTGACAGAGAGTTGGTTTACCCGCTCGGTGTCGAAGACTATACCAAGTTCATCAGCAGCGCGCCTTGCTGCCTTGAATAAAAAGGCTCCGACTCCTGCATGTTCATGATGTCGGACCATGCAGTGTAGGGGATCCGAACTCCTGATGACTCTACAGGCTCCATCCAGCACCATTCTGTTGTGGAGACACTCCAAACTCAAAAGTCCACGGCCCCCTTGTTGTCGGAGGAGATATAACCGTGGAACGGACGATTTGGGATGCATGCTTCTGTGCATATGCATCATTTTGCGAGTCTTCACGTCAAGTTGCCGCAACTCTTCCTGAGTCCATTTGACTACTCCGAAGGAGTAGAGTAGAATCGGAATGGCAAGCATGTTGGTGGCAGAAACTTTGTTCTTGCCCGACAGCTCTGAAGACCAGATCTGCCGTAGTTTCTGCCTATACTTGCCACGGAGAGCATTTTTCACCGAGTCCACCTCTTGGGTGTGGCGTTGTTCCACACCCAAATAGGTGTATGTCTCTCCGGCATTCAAATGATGTAGAATGCTTCCGTCTACGAGTTGGGCATCCTCAGCGAAATCCTCGCATCGTCCTCTTTTGAGATGAACCAGTGCACATTTGTCAATCCCGAATTCCATACCGACAGCATGCGTGAACTCCTGCACCACCCTGAGGGACTGCTGTAGATCCCTTTCTCCAGAAGCATAGAACTTAAGGTCATCCATATAGCAAAGATGGGTGACCTTATGCCTCCGGTTTCCAGGGGTGCCGCAGTTATATCCCCGGGTTTTCCTGAGCGCAACGGACAATGGCATTAGTGAGATGCAGAAGAGAAGAGGGCTGAGGGAATCTCCCTGAAAAACACCTCTTCTTATGATGACCGGCTCTGTTTGGATCCTGCTTTCACCTGATGTTATGGTGAAGCGGGTCCTCCAGAGCTGCATCAGTTGTTCGATGCATCTCACTATTTGATCGGGTACCGCAAGGCACTCGAGTAAGTACAAAAACAACTCATGTGATGTTGTATCGAATGCCTTGCGATAGTCGATCCAGGCCATAGAAAGATTCCGCTTATACTGCACGGAGTCCTGCGTGATACATCTATCAATCAGCAGGTTCTCCTTACAGCCCGCGGAACCCCTCTTCGATCCTTTTTGCTCATATATCCGTTCGAACACCGGGTCAACTGCTTGGAGAGTACGCATATACAAGATGCGTGTAAACATCTTGTAACACGTATTCAAGCATGCTATCGGTCTGTAATTCTTAGGATCCGACAAATCTCCGTTCTTCGGGAGTAGCACGGTTCGCCCCTCGACAAACCATTCCGGAATCAGCTGCTCCCCATTTAGCCAAGAGCTGAATATTCTGGCCAAATGGTGGTGGGTGCTCGATAACTTTTTCCACCAATAGTTATTGAGGCCATCAGGGCCTGGAGCAGCAAAGTTCTTCGAACCCTCAAGAGCTTTCCGAACTTCATCCGTGGTTATCGGTTGACGCAGTATTTCGGGCTCAGGCTGTTGAAGCCTTCTACAGAAAGCTTCGAACTGCGTCAGGGCTGGAGTGTCTCGGTTGAGTGGTTGCGGATGCTCGTAGATACCTTTCCAGAAGGATTCCACCCGATCAGCGGCCGGCGGATTATCCACAACACGCGGAGGCAATTGGAATAGGCGAGAGGGTTTCTCGCGGAACTGTTTGTTCTCTGAGAAAGCCCTCGCCCGCCTCACTAGTGACTTTTTTGCAGTCACCAGCATTCGTATCCTCTCGAGGCAGTACTGCTTGATGGTGAGCAGCACCCCTCGATTTAATGTGTGATGAAATCTCCGCAGTTTTGCAGCGATTTGCCGCACTGCGTGCGTAAATGGTCTATTAGCCGCTAAGTAGTCCATCACACATTGGACACGAGACGCGTGTTGTCTCGCCGACTTGATCTTAGCCTCCATCTTGTGTATGCGCTGTTCATGCTTCCTGTAGGGGTCGAAGGGTCTGTCACCCCCTTCTCTCCCAGAAAAAGCCTGAACAGCGTAATACACGGCACAGTTGATCTGCCAGATGTCGGCCTCTTCTGTAAGGGCACTACGAACCTCCGCATCCACTCGGGCCAGTTGTTCTGGCCTGAGGGGCTTCACTTTGTGAAGCATCCTCCGGGTCCCGATGTTCTGGGTTCTCGGTGCTTCCAGGCGCACCCTCTCCTCCACCAATCGCGCAGGCGGTATTTCTACCGCCTGCTCAACTAGCCTTGGTGGGGCACGTACATAGCCACGGCCTCGAAGGTGGGATACATGATCCCTAAGATTTTGTGCGGAGAAGGCGTCATGCTCCGGGTGTGCCACGCACCACAGAGCATGCATTCTCGCCATGTATCCCCTTCGAGCGGGCTCACTACTCTCGTAGCACCGCATCAGGTCGTCTCTCAGTTCGTCGGTCCACTCAAAACGTCCATTGTCATTGCCTGAGTCGTCACTGGGCTGTCTATCGGCTTGGGCCCCTCCACCTTGCCCTTGACCCCTATCCGAATGGGGTCGGTTGTGGGGGCCCTGTCCTCTGATGTTTGGAACCAGAGTTGGGGACCTGCAAGGTGGTTAGCCCAGCAGGCCCACGGCCGGCACCAGAGAGAAGAGGCTTTTCTCTCCCGGATGCGCATTAGCTGCCGGTCCGATTTTGCATCCTAAGCTCAGGAAAGTGGTGGCGCTACTCACCAGAGACTGTTCAGATGTTGTGTCGTCTCCCCTGCATTTTATTATTATTATTATTATTCCTAACAATGTACCCCCAAAATTTTCAAATGAAAACGAAAGATTTGCATGTTATTGACGAAGTCCAAGAAAAACAAATGCAGATACAACGGAAAGTGCTAAAATTTATAAACAGAAAACTTTGATGTAAAAAGTAATAATCGCAAAGAATAAATTGTTAAATTATTATTAAAAAGATTCGCTGAGATATTCTTCCAAACTATAATAGGCACTATCAACAAGAAGTTTCTTCATCGCCTTCTTGTAATGGATGTTGCTTAGATTTACAGATCATATTTTCTAATAGTAAGTAAATGATTGAACAATTCACCTCCATTATAGTAGATGGAATCTCTTAGATTTGATTTGAAATAGGGATGGGAACTATAATTGCTGTTACGGACTAGAAACAAAGTTGACTTCGATTCATGTTTATAAATAAGGCAAACCTTTTCAAGGATAAAAAGTGCAATAACTTAAAATTTATTGGAAGTGGACAAATTCCTGCCCGATTCTCTGGGTTTGACTCTACAGAGACACCTTTTTATTGTACCTCTTCTGTGATATCAACAGAGAAGAGAGGAGGGATGAATTTCATGATCCCCAAAATGGTTATTCCATATCGTAGCTGAGATTCAATAAGAGCATGGTAAACGCGTGCGATAAGGAAACCAAACTCATCGGAAATAGTATATTATGCAACGATCGTGTAATGATGGTTATTAATACATGAGCATAAACCGGGATACGAAACGAGCCGAAGGTGAGTTTCGTATGGTTTATGCGAGTTGAAAGGTTAATCAATTTGATCGAAAATAAAAACACATATGTTGCATTTATCAAATGAAAAATATAATCCTTTCGATTGTATTTTTTTCTTGTCTAAGACATCAGTGGAGGGTCACTGGTAATTATTCTATATCACTGCAATAAGACATATTCATACGATTATCGAAAATTGACTAAATTCTTCAAAAATTCAATACCTACTGATTTTTGACTTGACAAACGTCAAAATGCAAAGCTTGCACGTCATGCTTGATTGAAAAATAATGGGTTTCTATTGGTTGAAAATCTGTATCGTAATGAAAATCTGTATCGTAATGGATTTCATTATAAAACGGGTTGTGGGCATATAAGTGTATTATTAGAGTACGGGTGTAGATAAACACTCTTACTGCATAGCATCCGGAGAAAATCTTGCTCTTAAGTTATTTTAGGTATTCATCAAATTTCAGCCTATTATCAATGAATACACCGAGAAATTTTCTATTTGATTTATGTTAAAATATAGCAGCGTCTATTGGAACTTCTTGAGGTAAACATTTCAATGATATTATATTCGTTTTCGATGAAATGAGAGATAGTTATTTAATAAGCCCCACACCAGCTTTTCAGCTTCTGCTGTATCATCGGCGAATAGAGTTAAACTACCAGATATGTCGATCATATATAACAAAAACAGAATAGGACCTAACACAGAACCCTGTGGTACACCAGCTTGAATGGCCTTGTTCTCCCAGAGTCCCGCTGTTCTCACCATTCGACTCTGTCACACCTCTACATCCATATTGATGAAGTGTTTTTAGTAAAATAAATTAAAAAGTAAAATTAACATCAATACATTGGAAAATTATTCAACCACTCATTTACCCGCTGTTTTTTAGCTGATCCCAATATTGCTGTCTCGGAAGCGGTAAGACTTATAATAGTTTTCACAATAAATGGTATTGACTGAAGGATTATAATAAAACCAATTAGACCGGACCGGATTCAGGTAATTTAGTTTCTCAGAGAGGAATTGTAAAGGATTACAGCTTACACTTCTTGTTCATTTTAGTCTTTGTATTTCATTGGAAGTGTTCACTTGTGTTACGGCGTGCAATAATTTTATAACATTTATTTGTTATTACAGGCATTAATAGCAAAGATTTCATACCCAACGTACAGAATAGGCAGTGTGTGGCGTCCGTGGATAAAAAGTAATAGTGCTTCTTCCAGTGGTTCGTTAAAGAAGAATCACTTATCTTGTGACGCGAAAATCATTATAAAAAATGTGTATAGTTCCTTACTTCAGCAAGGATATAACGCGGGTGCTGCAGCAAAAGTAACCAGTAATTTGACGAAGGTGCCTCTTACTTCAGTTAGACGAATTCTTGAAAATTCCATGGAATCAAGAAAAAAGCGTAAAGATTCTGGTGTCACAAAAAGTCTAGACGACTGGGAAAAAGATTTGATAAGGCGACAAATCTACACTATGTACGATGAGCAGCGTATCCCTACAATCAAAAGTCTGAAACAGCGGCTCATCAATGACGAAACTCACATCAACTGTGGCCTCACTACTCTTTGGCGAGCTCTGTCTGCAATGGGCTTCAAATATCGCAAAATTGACAAGAGACAAGTAATAATGGAATCCACACGTTTAATAAACTGGCGTGCTGAATATATAACGTCAATAAGAAAATAGCGGTCTGAAAATCGGCCAATACTCTACCTCGACGAGACGTGTAACAGAACAGAATCACAATATTACACGCAGGATCAGAAAATGGTTGGATCCCAAACGCTATGTGGCTTTCTGCCAAAAATATTAAGGACTCTTGTGTTGATTATCACGAAGATACGACATCAGAGCTTTTTGAAGATTGGTTTAAATATTGTCTGTTACCCAACATTCCGCCGAACAGCGTTATAGTAATGGACAACGCAAGCTATCATAGTCGACAATTGCAAAAAATTCCTGGATTGAAGAATACAAAATTGGAGATTCAAAACTTCATGGCTGCAAATGACATATATTTTGAGGAAAATTATACAAAAAAAGAACTTTTACAAGTGCTGCAGTCATTTTCTTTAAAAAAACGTATGTTTGTGATACAATTGCAGAAGAATTGGGACATACAGTGTTACGACTACCTCCCTACTACTGCGTGTTCAATCCCATAGAGCTTATGTGGCACCAACTTAAATCGAGCGTGCGCGGAAAAAATACTTCTCCGACTTTGAGTGGTAGTGTGGTAGAATTAATTAGGAACTGTATGAATGACATTCCTACCGAGAGTTGGAAAATTTCTGTTAGTCATGTTATAAATGTTGAAAACTCGTACCTTTCTGTAAAATCAATTGCGCCAATTATAATTAATTTAGATGAGGATAGCGATAGCGACACTGAACTAAATATAGAATAGAATTGTAACATTTAAATAAATCACTTGTATATTTCCTACATTATGCAAAATTCAAATTTCTTAAGTTCGACCCTGTAGCACATTTGCATCTTTTACCGGATGATTTTCTACACAATGGGATTAAATTGGGTAGTTTGTTGCAGTTAATAAGCCAATACCATTTACTGTGAAAAATACTATACAAAGGTTCACTATTCTAGGGAACTAGAATTATATCATCAATCCATAATATACAATGGTTGTTTTGAAATATTCTTCAGAAACTCCCATTCCATGAGGCTGTATTAAATTAGCATAATAATCTCATCTTTGCTCATTTACAGGATGTCCCCTGATTATAATAGTAATCAAAAATTCTGAAATTCTCAAATGAGGGGTGAATTTTACTTTTTTCACCTTGAATTCGTAATCCTCCTCTGCGAGTTTGAAGTTAGACAAGTGGTCGTCCTCATCATCGTGATAAGAGTAAGCGCGAGTGGAAAAGTCCGTACCTCCAATTGGTATTCGACCGATGTTGTATTCGATGCCTTCTTCAGAGAAATATGACCTGAAAACCACAAAAATATTGCCCCTCACTCTGTCAATAGTTATAACCACATTCCATACTACAAGCCAATACAATATAATGGTATTTTTTCACTTTCGTGGTACTTTTTCACTCATAATGATATCACGCTCAAGGATTTTTTCCAAAATGTCGCTCATGTGATGCCTGTTTTACGTATATGTAATCAATTTGGTAAATGAAGTGATTAATTATTATTGTATCATCTGCATCTGCAAGCCCTATCTTGTTAGATCTTGTTGATTACTGTGTATATTATTTTTTCAAATCTTTTAGTTTTTCTCTAACATAGTTCCTAAGGTTAGTCTGTGAAATCGTTTTGGAGACTATTCTGTTAGATCGGGACCGATAATGTGTAGAAGCTCATCACAATTTCCAATTTCCTATTTATTATCGTTATGTAGATATTTCTATGTTTGCTATCTATTTGATTCAATTTTCATACGCTTCGTATACAAATTGAGCAAAAAAGTAATTTCTATACAGAGTGGTCCAACGAAAAGTATGCACCTTGCTTTTCTCCTTTTTCTGTTACTAAACGCAAAAATGCTCGGACAAGTCAATTTTGCTTTTGAGGGGGACACATTTCAGATGTATTTTTCTACCTGTGCCTTCAACCCCCTAGCGAGGGTGAGTAACAACCCTAAAATTTCAAATGGAAAGTGGGGTCAAGTGATATATCATTTGAAAGGGCACAAAATTCTCTTTCCAATGATACCTAATTTGTTGTATTTACTTGAATAGTTATAAAAAAAGCAGAAAACATTTACTCGATATTTTTGGTGTTAATGAAAATGCGGTAAAAACGGCATTTTTATCACTACTACATTCCTCAATTGCTCTCGTGCGTTTTTTGGTTCAAAGAACAACAGCGGATAAGTGTACATAAAGAATTTAGGCAAACGTTCAGTGATTCAGTTCGGTTGCGTTTGAAATTATTTCAACTTTACTGTAAAAATGGTTTATTCCATTGCTGAACGAGTTGAAATTGTTAAACTTTATTATCAACATAATAGTTGTGCTAGACTTACTGCTCGCCTCTTTAATAACAATCATCCCGGGAAAAATGTGAATGATTCGTACGTTGCCAAGTTAGTCCAAAAGTTTGTCTGTACTGGATCTGTCTGTAATGTGAAACACCAGCCACGGAATCCGATCAGAAATGAAGCAGTGGTAGTCGCTGTTTTGAAACATGTTGGCTAGGATCATACTCAAAGTACCCGTCAGCTTGCTGCATCCTCGGGTGTCTCCCGTTCGTCCATAATACGGATATTAAAAGCCTATAAATTTCATCCGTACAAAATTAAATTAGTACAGGAACTCAATGAAGATGATCCTGACCTGGTAGACGGCTGCAGTTTTGTGAACAACTGAGCCAGCTACTAATTGATGATCCGCACCTATCATTCAACACGTGCTTTTCCGATGAGTGCACATTTTTTCTGAATGGAGCTGTGAATAGGCATAATTGCCGTTACTGGGATGGCAGTAACCCATACTTATTCCGAGAGGTCCATACCCAGTACCCTTAAATGTCTGGTGTGGCATATTAGTTAGTCATATCGTAGGGCCACTTTTCAATCCTGGAAATTCAACTGGTGAGGTCTACCTGAACAAGCTTGAAGATACAATTGATCCCCTCATAACAGAAGTAATTGAAAATGACCAACATCATAATGAAGATCGGCTTCATTTCCAGCAAGATGGAGCACCGCCTCACTATGTTGCTCCGGTAAGAGAGTTTTTAGATGATCGGTTTCCTGGACGGTGGATTGAAAGGAGAGGCCCCATTGAATGGCCTGCCAGGTCACCTGATTTATCGCCTTCAGACTTTTTCCTTTGGGAACACTTGAAAAATAAATGTTTTGCTACGCAGCCCGAGTCCATAGAAGATCTTCGCCAACGAAATACAGCAGAGTGCAGACGTATAAAACCTGATATGCTACAAAATGTTAGGAATAGATTTGAACAAAATCTGAATTATTGTATGGAAACAAATGGGTCACATTTTCAGCACTTGCTGAAGTAGGATTCTACTAAGTCAATTACACATTTCAAAGTACTGCGTTGTAGTTGTTTTTCTTCATAATACCTACATGTTTGAGTGAAATACAACAAATTAGGTATCATTGGAAAGATAATGTTGTGCCCTTTCAAATGATATATCACGCGACCCCACATTCCTTTTGAAATTTTAGGGTTGTTACTCACCCTCGCTAGAGGGTTGAAGGCACAGGTAGAAAAATACATCTAAAATGTGTCCCTCTCAAAAGCAAAATTGACCTGTGCGAGCATTTTTGCGTTAAGTTACAAAAAAAGGAGAAAAGCAAGGTGCATACTTTTCGTTGGACCACTCTGTATGTAACCCAGTGCTCGTCGTCGCCATATCGACAGGGGAGTAGCTGTTTCAGATGGACTTTTTCTTCTTTCTTGTGAATGAATTAAACGTCTTTGAATGATATACACGCACCGATCAACAGAGTGGTTGTGAATTTTTTTGATTTTATATTTTTTGTAGGAGTTGTAATTTCTAAATATTTATTCGGTAGAAAAGAGCCAAAAAATTATTTATCAAATCTGTAATCCGTAAATGGTCTGGTACCCAGTATGGAGTTAGTCTATTTTGGTCTGTCGGAGACTTTTTATTGGCACAATTATTTTACTTTTACTTTTCAATGTTCCTATCCATCACTTTTTCCACATCCTACATTTCCCATGTGGATAACTAATTTTGTTTCATTGATACTGATTTCGATTCACTATCTACTACGAAAAGAGCAGCTGGAAGGTCGAAAATCGAAAGAGAACTCATCTCTGAGATTTTGTAATACTCACTCTTCAAACGAATGTCTTGGAACAGTTTTTGTCTATAGTTTGTTCACCAGAAGCCGCACCACTTACCTCATTAGTTTTTCAGAAACGGCTCTGTCCAGGGAATTGATGTTGATACCAGTGGCGTCGGTAAAAGCTCCCCCCCATCCATTGATTTTCTGATACTCGACCTGCTGTCTAATGATGATAATGTTTTTCAAACCCTCGTCTTCTATCCCGAATTCCTTCTCTTCTTTTTCGAACCTCAAACCAGCTTTATTGGAAGTATAGGAAACGTAAAATGGAGGATCAACTCTCTTCACTGGTTCGATTGTATCGCAGTGGTCTGCATTACAGACGCAGACTGTGCCCCCGTTGCCATAGTCCCTGGACAAGCAGTTTTGTCCCAGGATCTGTTGCGTTCCTGTCGAAAGATAGCTCGTTGATAAATATTTGTACCGTGTTCATTTGGAAAGGATATCAGTAAAACCAGCCGACCCGTGCCCACTTTGTTAATTATTTTTGTGATGCAATTATATTGTGTAGCTCTCAGTACTAAGTTTTATATTAGGTTCATCAAGCTCCATCTTTCTTCTGGGCGCACTCGAAAGGGCGTTTGAAAGAAGTCGAAAATGTATCTCTTTTTAATCCCATTAGGCGATGTATTTCCACAAAATACGAAACATGTCTTCTATCAATTATGATGGAGAGAATATGCAAAACTTGAATTGAATTGAACCTAGAAATCACCTTGACCCATACAAACTTTGAACCTGTTTAGCTTGAAGCTATTTTGAGCTATGATAGGAAGAAGTTGTTGGTAGAATTCCTAGGAATGTTTCGAATAAAATCACGACATTTACCGGGTGTTGCACGATTGAGCTGGTTCATAGTGTTTCAGTTGAATTTAATGTGCTTGTATTATAGATGGCGTCTCAGAGAATATAGTTAAACCAAATCATTTTGAAGCAATACAAAAAACTCTTGATGATAAGCGGATGGTAGAAGGTTGCAAAACAATGAAGCATTCTTCATTTTATGTTTCCCCTTATCAAATACTCTCAAGATGATATCATTGCAAATTGTGCCGTCAAAAAAATGTGGAACAGTTGGTATATAATCAATAATTCTCATGTGAACTTATATGATAACACCAGGTTATCTTTAATCCAAATATTATTTTTTCCTCAAATACTGATATGATGAATATGACTCGTTATCCAAATCAAATCTATTAAAATTTCACCTGTTATCATTATCGAATGAAACTTGAAAGCAACTTCCTCATTGACATATGTAGGTTTCTTCAGTTTTCATTTTTGGAAGTGGTTCTTCACTCGCAATACAGGATTCTAGAAGAGTCTTTCCGTGAACCATATGACTTTCCCTAGTCTTAGAACTGGTGGCAAAACTACGAGAGTTTTCCTATGTTTCATATTTCAGTAGAGCGTAGTTTGGAGAGTGACATAATTGAAGTAGTGGAACTTGTGGCAGAGTTGAAGTATTTCAACTTTATATATTTTTTGAATATAGACTCACACGAATGGAAAGCCCTGTAATGTTCAGAGAACACCGAGTGAATCGAGGGACAGAAGATACGATTTAGCATTAACTTAACATTTTTCAAGTTTGTACGCCTCGGGAAAAACCTTTCTCGACAAAGAGTCGCAAAGTCCAGCTGTTCTTTTGAAAAGCAAGAGAGGTTCGTCAGGTCTCCAAGCTCACAACAAAGGGGTGGTAATTCTGCAGTCGTTAGGTCATCCCTGTTGATACTCATCATTCACTGCACTTGTGACTCTTGCAACGCTGTTGACCTGATGAGAACATTCTTCCCAACCTTTTGGAAATGATTTTCAAGCCTTTTGTCTGTCTGTCTCTCTTTATTTCTCCTTATAATCGCAGAATATCGTGCAAACCAGGAGAGAGGCTAGTTTGTATTCACGTTTGAAAGCTGTGAATCTTTGGTGATGATTTTACCATTTAGGATATTTTTCTCATAAAACAATCATCAGAAAAAAAAGAATTGGTGGTTTCATGGATCTTTAAGCTCTCAATGAGAGGATGGGAGACTACTGCACTCGGTTGAACCGCGATGGAACTGCTAAAGGCGAAACGTTTGATTATATTTCAGAAAATCATAGTAGTAATTTAGCCGACATTTCAACTTATTCCGATTGTGGAAACGATCATCGCACATAGTTGTCAGTTTGCTAGTTAACACTACCATATAATTGGTGAATCTAATACGATGGAATGTGAGGAGAATATTAAATATTTACCTGACAAAATAAATAAAATATAAACTATCATTGGATTCACGTCTATATACTAAGTACCTATGAAAACTGAATGTCAGGGTGTTTTGTCTATTTTATCTATTTTCATTCGTAATCAGACTTCTCCACTTCAGATTAATGTTTTCCTCAATTTCCAGAAATTCACTGATTACAAAATGTTGTATTCATCGATGATTGTTATCAAGTGAAAGGGGGTCATATATTCATATGAAACATTATTGCACTTAATATACATAAAAGAATGTAGAAGTTAGTCGCATGAACTGCCCATACAGCACACGATATCCTATAGACGTCCATTTCATGTCCAATTCATGTCGGAATAGCCTTGGACCAATTTTGGATATCCATAGGATATCCAAATTTTGGATATCCAAAGTATTCCCAGTAAAAAACATCCATACGATGTACAAAATGGATATCCTTTCGGATTCGAATTTAAACTATATCAAGTATTTTGTTTGAAAAGTAATGAAAAAATAAAAATTTCTTATTAACGACATAAGTTCTTTAATCGTTCGTCTACCACTCTACAGTTTATCTTAGCTTGTCTAAATTTTTTAAATACAGCGAAACCAAACTAGCAGAACATTTTAAATTGCACATACTGTCACGTTGAGTGCCTTATCACAGGATATATTACTGACTATAATCCGTTGTCCAAGAAAAGTGTGCAGCACTTTTTCACGTCTCAAGCTAGGTTGGTTTCTCTGTAACGAATTGCACAAATAATTATGTAGAATTATGAACGATATCTTATGGACGTTCTTGATGGATATCTCATGGATGTCCATGAAGTATATCATATAGATATCCATGATGGATATCATATGGGTATCCATGAAGGAAATCTCATGGATGTCCATAATGGATATCTCATGGATGTCCATGAAGGATATTTTATGGACGTACAGGTTGGTGGCCTAAGAATTTCCATTGGACGTCCACTGAGTATTCTTTGGATAAAAACTGTACGTCCATCGGATGTCCAAAATATCCTTAATAGATATCCATTAGATATCCACTGGATGTCTATGTGTTGTGTGTGTAGACTAATGTGTCTGATTTGATTTGAATACCTGGAGCCAAATGCCTGAATAGGTTGCAAAGTAAATTCATTAGAGGTTGTTCGATTGGCATGTTTTGTTTCTTCATTGTGTCGGGTGAATGATTTTAGATTTTTTTTTTATAGCTTCATTTAACGTCGGCCTATTTCCGCTTCCGAGGCCAATCACCGACGCCGGTGAGCACACTTCCCCCAACCGAAAATTTTGCTGAACCCTCTGGTGCTCCAACCAGAGGTAGGGATCTTTAACGAGCCCAACATCTATGGACTTGGGGCCGCCGGCTTTACGTCCCCTCTAAAGGACGGCATATCCTCAATATATCTTGTGCTCATTGATATATATATTGTCTGCGAGCTATGAAATGATATTTTGCTGCAGTTGTATGGGCTTTCGACGAAGTATTTCCTAGCATGGTCACTCATCCAAGTACTAACCGCTCTCGGCGTTGCTTAACTTCATATCGAATGACGATCAGTCAACCTTAAGATCTGGGCCATGCCCTTTCAGAATTTCATGAATGAATGGAAAACTTTTTTTTCATACAGAGATGAGTGATGATGAGGTAGATTAAAACTTGTTAGGTGCCTATAGTGCCACACAAATGATGAGGGGTTCGAAATAATGTCGATTTTTCAAAACAAATTTAATGCATTCATAGATATAAAGCCCTGGGATTGTGAGAAGTTTGATCTCAGAAAAGTGACCTCGACACGAATATAAAAACTGCAGACCTCTTAGGATCCGCAAGGCACGTTTTTCAATTGTGAAAAATCTGTTTGAACGGCTACTTACGCCCGAAACTTACATCATAATCCCTGATATAGGCGAGTCGCTGAAAACATTACTTCCGAATACATTCAAGCTATGAAAAATGGAATCAATTTACGAAAACACTTAATCGTAAAAAAACTCTCGTTTTGAATAATGTACCGAAGGTAATGAATTGAATTCAAGTGTGTCCAACTATGTCTTGTCAAACAGGCAGGGCTATTCACTAGGTAAAGTGGTTATCGCAGTTGCTAACCGTCGTCGCAACTCTGATTACTTGCCATAATGACGGTGGTAAGCTGTTTTTCCTTAACAAGATATCTAAAGCAATTGCCTGTGAACCACTACTCACAGCAACTGGTCATTATAGTAGCAACTTAACTTGAAAAGTGAATACCAGTTTCGCGCTCAGCAACTGACCTTGAACATAACGACAATTTTTAGTCTCTATCCATAACAACTCTGCTTAGTGAATAGCCCTGATTGTCTTTGGTGTAGAAGTTAAAACTTTTCAACTGATACTTTTGCACTCTTCGAGCGCTTCTCTAACAAGAACAGCATCTCATTCACATTGGGGAAAAAATATCAATTTTCTTTTCCTGATGATGCTTGATAGCGAACGATATATGACTTATTTGGTGTTAGGGTAATTCAGCTCTACCAAAAATCTTATAAAGATCCTGATTTTCTGGCATTCGCATTATGCCATTTCCAACACTCATTATCTCGTTATAAATGACCAGAAATAAACAGTATATTATGAACTTATCTGTGCAAAGTTTGGAAATATTTTTTTGTAGTTTGCAGTATCATGAAACATAGCTTTATACGGATAAGCAATTATGTTGCATTTGAAAGTTTTTTAGTGATAATTACTATTGGAACGTCTTCAGTTGCTTTGTATGCTAAAGTAGTTACATGTTTGGCTAGTATAACAGCCTCATTTTACTCGTGAGTGTTATAATTTGAACTACTTCACCTACCTACATTCCAGATCAAACCCAGTAAACACATAACGTGTTTGAAATATTTCAAATGAATCACGTGAGAAAATATTTGAAACATTGAAAATAGAGGTTTCAGAAATATACCAGAAACGTGTCATAATCAAAGTATCAAAGCAATGTCTCTGACATATTTCGAAAATAGGCAATATAATATGTTATCAAATGACACATGCCAGAAATATTTCAATAGCGTATATGGTTGGCAGTTGTTAGCACGAACAAAAGGGCATGCGCACAAATACTCGATGCATACAGTTTGCCTTAGAGCTAGATGATCCATCCATCTTGTCTCGTCACTTTTTCATGTTTTCTTGTTTTAAATGCGGTAAAAGTCTATTTTGTGCTATTTACATATGAGCATTGTGCAAGAGGATTGTTTACTTAGTTAAGAAATGAGAGATCAAAACGAAACTTCTTCAAAATATTACTGTTCGGAGTGTATAGGTTATGTGCATGGAAAATGGAGTATTTTACAATCCCTTGAACGATCTTCAAGTAATTTCTACTTCAAGAGGTGAGTCTATTTTTTAACATCTTTCAATTAAATGCCCCATAATGCATTGTTATAGTGACGGACAGCGGTTTCAAGAAGTTCACAGGAGAACAAGAACAATTCTGAGAAGGTAAAGGTATGTAATTTAAGAATGAGCAATGATGAAATGTATAATATAATATTTTGTAGATTATGCCTGGAAACGATTTTCTCCGATGACAGAGACTTTGAAAGGTTATTCACGTCGTCATGGTTTCACCATTAGCCTTCATAAGAGGATAACAAAATGATGAGCTGTCATTTCGTGCATATATTTCAATTATGTTATCAATAAAAATGATAAAAACCTACCTTTTTTTGGAATTCCACAATAACTTCCCATTATACAAGAGATACCTTCTGAATTTCCCATGTTTCAAAAAAGTGTCAGACTATACACATCAAGAAATGTTTCAGATACGTGTTTTCATGTATTAATATGCAGTTATGTTATGTATCAGGAACGTTTCACATGAAACCTTACTTTGAAACGTTTCATACCTAGGTCATTTCTGGTGTCTGCCAAGTTTCAGGAACGTGTCTGAGTCAAAAGGTGAAACGTTTCAAATGGAAAATGATCGGTCTCAGAAATATTTCAGACACATATTTTGGTTTACTGGGAAATGTCTATTACAGAATTGGAGCTACGTAGTATTTTGGATTACGTGGGAAGCAGAACTAGACCGTTGAAAGAGGGTGATGTTGTGTTCAGAGCATATCATTGCATGTGGAGTGGAAGAAAGTAATTATAAAAATAAGGAGCTTATGTTTGCGAACATTAGCTGTAGTAGAGTATCCACATGAAATCAATATATTGCTGGCTGATGAGGGATGGAAATGCCAATGTTCCTGTAAAGTGCGGGTTTATCTGGGCTTTGGAAACATATTGCAACCCTTATATTATGTTAATAAGTAGGTGATGTCATTTCCTAAATATTATATAGTAGTATAAGTTGATTTTCATGAAATTTTTGCGTGTAATTAGCTTTTTGTGCTAAATAAAGGATCAATATATCAGATTTAATAAAACATGTCACCGATTAGTGTTACAACAAATGTTTTTTTACTATTCAAATAAATCATGAGAAAAACCTGATTTTTATTCTGCTACAAAACCTTTTTCTGTATTTATACATTGTATATAATCCATTACTGAGTATTTTGAAAAAAACTTACAGAACATAAGGTTTCTTCGAAAGAAAAAGCTGAAGAAATAGGTTGAGTACTCCATTTCCAACGCACCAAACTTGTTTCTCGAAGAATTAAAACAATGGATGCCAATGAATCAGTGGAATGAATCATTGATTTATAGAGATCAACAACCCTAACGCTGAACTGATATCACTCGACTAACTATTCAATTCCCCCCACTTATTTTTTTTTTATTTTTAAAAAAAATTTAAAATAATTTCCAAAATAACATAATATTCACAAAATAACAATAGAAACACTCAAATACATCACTTTACTTCATTCACTATGACATCACAACAAATTGTTATTTAAAATAATTCATTTTTTAAAACTAATGTTTTTTATCTTAATATATAAAAGCGAGTGAATAATAGAGTGACTAACTTATAGAAAAGGAGAATTTTGTTTTCAAACACAAAAATAAAAATTAATACACAAAAGGCCCTATCCCAAAATAAATACCCATTATAAAGAAAATAAAAAAAAAATCAAAAAAAGTCCAACACCAAAACAATTCGTTAACAAGGTTATCATTTTCAGAAGAAAATTGATAATATCAAGTGATATTAGTTTGGTGTTAGGGTAACTGATCTCACAACAAAGTTTCCAATCTTACCAATCATGAATGAATTATGCTTTTTAAAAAAATGTGTCTAACCAAGGAGATACGCAGTTGGCAGTTATTCTACTGACTAATTGGGGGATGGTGTGATTGGTGTGAAATGATAAAAAACAGACTAGAAAACTTTGATTTATTTACATAAATGTAATCATACTTTGCTTTAACTATATATAAATAAATATTATATTATAAAGTCTTGAAAATGGCTTCAAAGTGGGAACTGAAACGTCCACTAAACTTTATTTTCGGACACTCTAGAAAGTGGAGGCTACTTTACAAACATATTTTTAGTTATTGGTTTACTAATTTTCAATATATTTTTCCTCCTGAGACAAAGCTTTTTGTCGTTAATGGGGAATTTATTTAGTGAAATAGTACTATAGTGTAGCTGCTGAGAAGATAGAATGATCACGTGAACGGCACGCACTCTTTGAATGTTCCTCTTCCCAATGTTACAAGTCCGATTTACACCACTCAACAAAAACGTCGCATTCACTGTTCACGCGTCCTTGAATTCTATCTTTTGAACGGCCCGACTATAGTATTATATAATGAGCACTGAGACACCGAGCACATTTTTTCTCGATTTTGTAGGAATACTTCAATTAATTCGCTGCATTTTGGTTTGTGAACCACAACAATACTTCATATCTGTTTCACTCTTCGCACTCCTGTACTGTATTAAGTTATAAATATTTCCAAAATAATAATTTCAAATCCAACACTCATACGACTCCATAGAATTAATATTTGTTGTTCACCTTCCGGTTAGTTCAAAAAATATATATAGATGGCAACTACTTCGAAGTAATAGGCTATTGAATGCTGGGCTAATGGCTGGGCTCGATATCTCATCCGTTATCTGTCAAAGAAAGTATGGTTATGTTTGGGATTTTCTCTGGGGTTATGATTATGAATTATGAACAGAAAAGTTATTAATAAGTTCTACAAGTTTTAATTGAGCTGAGACATCAATTCTCAATTCGTTTCGAATTGGTGAGTGAATCCTTATTAGAATGTTGTAGGCCGCCTAAGGTTTAGCTCTGCTATGAATACATTTAACTATATCAATGTAAGTTATCAATTACTTGTACCAATGAAGTGAAAAAAAATTTAATCATGGGAAGCATGAATAATCCTTTTCAAAAGACTCACGAATAATGTTGAAATAGCTAGTTATTTAATAGGAGGTGTATAGTTTCAGAACTAGATAAGTCACCGAATCCTCATTTTCTTTTATAATATGTCATCCAAACAACCTATGAAATCGTTATTGTTAGTCTTGAAGTTGGATTCTGTTTGCTTCGGGAACACATTGTTCCCGAAGCAAACAAATTCACAAGTACAGAGATGGTTACTATAGGTATATGTACTGATAGCAGCCCAAGCTTTCTTGCATTACCAGACAGATTGCATGCCTTTATTAAGATGAAAATTTCATGATAATGGGTGATTCTTGAGGGTTAAAACTTTTCTAAAACATTTCTATACCTAGCTTTTGAAAGTTTGCCACAGAAGTATAAAAATGTTTAAATAAAAAAAAGGCATTTGATTATTTCATTAGTCCCTCTGAAAATTATAAAAAGTTAGTGTGATTTCTGAATTTGACACCTCATTTAAGTATGTAATAATAATTAATGATTAGATATCTAAATTTTTAGCACTTTGTTTCCAATATTTGGTTAAATTTATGGTTTTCTGTCAACTAGTTGAAATCCTTCTACGGACATAACCCTCAGGGCGAAACAAGTGTGAGCTGTGGATCAACTAAGTCTTTCCGTCAAAAGTGTGATTCCTATGATACAATCTTTTGTATATTCATTTGGTAGTAACATAATTACAATTTTCTCAGGCCTGTTAACTCAAGATTATCTAGCAAAGTGGTTCCTATTCACGAAAATATTTTGTAAATGTCAGTGTTCCAAATTTCTTCTTGGAATTACAACTGGGTACAGTTATAATTGCTCAAAGTTTCAATTTTATGTCGATGATTACCAAACAATTCAAAAGTTAACTAATATAAAAATTTATTGGAAACTAATTGGTTACCATTGATATCTACACAACGACTCGGTATGACTCATTATGGTAGTTTCCTCTTTATTTTTATATTTTCACTTATTCAGGGGTTATACCATATAAATACCTATTCTTTTCAGAGTGAGAACGCCCACGATGCTAAAGAGGAACATCATAGCCAAGCAGAATTGCATTCGGTAACACATTATGTAATTGACCATATTGAGCAAGTGCTGGTTTCTTTTTTTGTAATACGAATGAACTTTCATGCATACTTTCTGCCTCACCTATGGATTGAAATTGATACTCATTTGATTATAAATTTTCTTCTGAAGATGGTAATTTTTTTTTGCAGAATACAGGTCGAATGAGGGGGATATAAGTGTTAGAGTAATTGATTTTTATGTTTATAATGTAGTGAGCTGTGTTTTTTTTAACAGCTCAATAGAAGGCCCATACCAGGCCTTCTGTGACCCGAAAATCCTATTGCTATTCTTCAGTAATTTGACTTATAATTATATAACTCTGTAGGTATGTTGAAAGCAAAAAACTGTAATAGTCGCCTTTCGGAAAACAACTAGCTTTGCCGGAAATTGAGCACATGCAAAACTTATCTCGTTATAATGTAAATTGTATTGTAGGTACAATTTTGAGCTTGGCGCCTTGTTTGTACGAAAATACCTTCTGACCAAAAGATCTTCACAGAGAGATTTGTAACATTGTAAAGGCAAAGTCGAGCAAGCCAAATCAACTTTTAATAACCTACCAATTTTTAAGCAGAAGATAAATCGTAGGAACTTCCTAAGTTAAGTTGAGAACTTGCCTGAATGCCCTTATTGAATCCTGGTGATTTATTGTTTCAAGTTGATTAGCTGAGTTATTCATCAAGTTAAGTTGCCTTGCTTGAATCTACCTTAACACCCTATATAAAGAATTCATACACAAAAAATAGAATGATGATGATGTCACCATCACACGCTCAAAATGGTCAATAATTTCCATCTGGCTGAATGAATATCTTTCAGCTTTCTAGCTACCGCCACAGCAAATACCGTAGATCAGCAGGAGATCCAGCAGTTCCAGAAATTTGTGGCGCAATGGTGGGAGGAATTCGGACCGATGAAAGCCCTTCATTCGATGAACAAATTGAGGGTGCCCCTAATCAGAGACGGACTCGTTAATGCAGGATCGGTTCGGCCGGATCGCGTCAATACGCCGTTGCCGCTGAAGGAACTTTCTATTTTGGACGTAGGGTGCGGCGGTAAGTTGGCATTCATGTCTGATGGAAGACGTTACTTCAGAGGGCTAGTAGTCACATTTGAAAAAAATGCCTGAAGGTGCTCGAAAATGTATTTTTCACGCCATAAGCGCACCCAGAGGGATATAGCGGTCCCCCCCCCCCCAGGATCCCACAGGTTATATTGTTTTCTCTTGAGAAACCAATCCTTGAAGTAGTCAAAATTCTTATTTTGCTGAGCTCACTTCTTCCAGAACCAATGTCTTGGTGCGCTCCTGGTTTACGCTCCGGATTGTCACGAAAATGAATTTATTGAATACTAGCCTGCAACTTCGTCCGAACCGAACCGTTTAGTCAGCGCACGCCGGGAAAGTATCACATCTCGGCGGAAAAATAATGAAGCTTCAATATAGGGTAGACGATGAAAGTTTATAAAGGAAATGACAGCTTAGGCATATTAAATTAATCTTCGAAACATGAATGATCACGACTTTGACACTTATCTTTCGGAATTGATTGCCACCTTTTGTCATTATGTATAAGTAAGCAAGAAAATATGTGATTCAAGCTACGACGTCCGTAAGAAAAATGAAAGGGAAGACATGACTTGGAAACGAAATCACTATAGTGTAGCCGCTGAAAAGATAGAATGATCACGTGAACGGCACGCACTCTTTGAATGTTCCTCTCCCCAATGTTACTAGTCCGATTTACACCACTCAACAAAAACGTCGCCGCGTCGTCCTCCCATCAACTCTTGGGATGCTTTTTTATAAGTGTTCATTATTACACCTTTTTCCTCTACAGTTAAATGTCTTTTTTTTTATCTTTTTCTTGGAGGTGAAAGAGTGTTTCCATCCATATTATTTAATTAACGTAACACACGTAAATACAAAGCACAAATGAGTACAGTACAGTGTAAACAGTTCTTCATTTATTTCAGTTTAGAAGGAGTGGCTATGCAGGCATTCACTGTTCACGCGTCCTTGAATTCTATCTTTTGAACAGCCCGACTATAGTGCCATCTACCCCTAGTATCCATCTTTTCAAATGATATTTCCATGAGGTTGGCCAACTATATCTCTATAAATAATACTATCATTTTCAACTGATTCTTTGTTGTTCAATTATGATAAAAATTAGTCTAAATCACTCCTGAATAGTGTAGTCCTTTTGTAGCAACAGAAGTTGCTGAAAGAATTTTCATGATCGAATCAGTATTTCCAAAGATTACACCTACAAACAAACAAATTTAGAAATTTTACCTCTTTATGATAGTGGTATAGATTGCTGCAAGGAAAAAAATAATACGATTTTTTTTATTAGAAGCTGGTATTCAAGTGGGAACAAATCGTATTTGTGTCTATTTCAAGAATCTGTACCTGCAGTTTTATAGATATTCCAAAAATGTTTTTTTTCCAATTTTGATATACAGTGTGTCGCATTCTGAATGTACCACATGTAAGTATTTGAAGGAATACGAATATTAGCAGAGTTATACAGGTTTATGTCGCAGATTTGTTAGGACACTCCTCTGAACTGATAGAACTCCCGCGAAGATACTCACAGTTTGCGCAATGAAACTGTTTATAGGTTTAAAATTGCCCCTTATCACGCACTGCCCAATATATCATTATTTTGTTACTCAATTTTCTCCTTCAGAAGATGCTAACCTTGTTTGGTGTTAGGGTTATTGATCTCTACAGAGAGTTTCCACGTACTATGCCTCATTTGAAGTGCATGCTGATTATGGCTTTCCCAATCTGAGGAAGTTTTTTAATTCTTCACAAACGCGTTATCCGGTATATTTTCAAAGTAGATTTTAGACGATCCTGTAGAGTTTTTTTCTAAGAAAATGAAATCCTGACTGTTTCATCTCTTTTCATACTAGAAAGCTAAAAACTTTATGCCTGGTTGTTAAAGGCGTTATGGCTTGGTTGTCGGTTGTGTCTTGTTCTTCATCTTTACTACTAAACATTACTAAGTTATAATGCAGTCAAAATATTCAACCTTTCCCTCCTCTCAAATTGAAAGTCATTTCGATCATATTGTAACTATATTTCTTGTTTTTTTTCTACTAAAATAATACTCTGAAGAACACTAAAATATTCTTTATTAACTTCAATTTTCAAATACAACTACTGCACTGAAACATTCACAAACATTCAACACTCTTTGTTAAAAACTGCATAAAACTTCCACTTCTGCACTAAGTTCTACTTTCTCTCAATTCTTCTACTTTCTACACTAGAAACTGCCGCTACCTGATGAAAAGCATTCTTATATAGTCTAATCGAACATGACCGATTTCCAAAGCGTTACATTTGCAGCCGGTCGATCCAGGTAGATATCTTTTCGTGGAATTATATTTTTATGCTTAGCGGCGGCGTTAGGGGATTTATTTCGATTTCGTAACAATTTTTTTTTAAAACAGGTTAAAACATTTCTTGTCGAGGAGGTGCACTGCAGTTTCGAAGAGTATTTCAATACAAACTTCGCAAGTGATTTCATTTAAAAGGTGTACTGAAAATCTCAGAGGCAACATTTTTGTTACTATTATCGTTTATAGCCAACTCTGCTTGAAATAAACCTGAAACGATTTTTCTAATATATTCTTTCAGAGATGAGTTAATTTGCTTCATATTTATACCTGTAACTCATGTCTCCTTTTGTCTATGTGACTGTATTTATAATTTTTATTCTTGTATAGACTTTTAGATTACTATCGTCAATACTAACAGAATATGAAAAAATTAGGAATCAATATTGAAAAATATACAAGTTTAGAAGGGCAGATTTCTAATCTGTGTGAAAATTTGCTGCGTTAACACTTCAGCAGCTTCTCGTTCTCGTAAAACTCAAATTTGACTATCGATAATTATTTTTATAAGTATTGTTCCTTGTATTTTTTCGATAGACAAATTTGAATAATACGAGGAGTTACTTAATAATAAGATGTTTCATTCAGAAGGAACTATTTTTAATTACCGCAGCAACTTTTCGGGTATATATTAGAAATATGTCCTACACTTATATAGATTCCAATATTAATTTTTATTTTTTCACATGGTTGGTAAACGGAAAAAATATAATATCTTCAGAAATTTGAGTTTACTTTGATTGATTGATGAATGTACTACAGAAAAAATTCCCGCCCGGAACGATCAGTTTGATGAGCCGTACAACTTTTCCTTCTTCTCAGGTGGCATACTATCAGAACCGCTAGCCCGTCTCGGCGCCTCCGTCACCGGCATCGACGCCAACTCCGAGCTGATCACCGTCGCCAGATCGCACGCCGATCTGAACCGCATCGACCTGAACTACGTCACGACCTCGATCGAGGACCACGCGGCCGGTCGCGCGGCCGCGTACGACGCTGTCGTCGCTTCGGAAATAATCGAGCACGTGACGGAGAAGAGCGCTTTCGTCGAGGCGTGCGTCAAATGTTTGAAACCGGGCGGTTCGTTTTTCGCGACGACTTTCAACAAGACGAAGTTGGCCGAGTTCTTCGCCATTTTTCTGGCCGAAGACGTGGCGCGACTGGTGCCGAAAGGGACGCACCAGTACGAGAAGTTTGTCGAGCCGGTGAAGTTGCAGCGGATGCTGGAGGACAGTGAGTATTCGGAAGTGAATTCGGGAACACCCGGACGGGATATCTCCGGATGCGGAGAAGATATTTGTATTCTGCTAACCTTGGTGGATTGACAGGAGCGATCAGCTTAATTTTACATGAGAAGGCGCTGCTGTTCAAAGAAATTTTCGTATAAACCGTACATATATAATCTGCGACAATGACATATTTTTTGGCCGATTTTTTAGTCTTTATTCGAAAGAGAAAATATTTGAAGCTGAAACGAATCGTAAGATAAAAAAAATAAGGCCCTGCAGGGTGAATTCATGTAAAAGATAGAGTTTGTGTTCATTAAATTGAACAATAGTTTTGAAGAACGACTTTTCACTTGCTGCCCTGCATCTGTTACACGTGAAAACATGGCTCAAATTACAAAAATCATGAAGTCATACCGGCAAATTACGATATCTTTCAGCTTCAAATATTTTCTCCACCTTAAAGGCAGACTGTCAAGAATTAGTACGAAAAAATCTGTCGCTGCTTCCCGGTTCTATAGAATTTTCTCGTAAAATGAGCTGGTTTCGAGATATTGAGGATCAGCTCCTCAACTACTTAAATATTGAATATTTTCAAATTTAATGCTGGCTACCTCAAAGTACACATCATTATATTTGTAAAGGAGGATCAAAATGGTCTTTCATGTCAAAATGACCTCATTATTCCTTTCAATCCACTAGCCTTCCAAAAAAAATGCCCTGCTAGTTTCTTTCCAGTTGCCATTCCTGAGATTACGATCCAGTGACCTTAAATTTGCCATTGACAGTATTTTCGAAATCTAAGTCTTCAATCTTAACATTTTTCAATTTTCAGGTGTTTCCGGGCTTCTGAGACGTGGTCTGCGGGTCTTTGGATCTACGTTTCGTCTGCATCTGCTACTGAAAGGCGATGCGGCAATGGTCAAAGTATCCTGCGAGGCTTTGATTAGATGTGGTTTAGATGATGAACCTCTACTTATCAGACCGTCAATTGTCCCTAATTATTTACTCGGAACGGTGTCTCTTCCCTTTTTGAGAGAGTCCGTGTATTTTGAATCGCTGGCATCCATGTTCTGTGGATGTCCCTTCTTTGCGGTTGAAGTTGTTTTGTGTTTATGAATTTCTATGGTCTTCATACAGAACCGTGGGTAATAGCACATAGTTGTATCCAGTACTTGCGTTCTGTCGAAGCCAATGTCATGACCCTCCAACAGAGCATGTTCGGGCACCGACAAGTTTTGTAGTGTCTGGCCATATCCCACCATAAGTCCAGAAAGGCTGAAAATTAGACAACTAGGGCATAGGGTACATAGAAAGCCCACTCACACAGTTTGATACCTGAACAAGAATTCCAATCATCACCAGTGACAGAAAGGAGGAGTAATAAAAACTGTGGTAGAAAGAGCGAGACGCATTTCTAAGCCAGAATATTTCGAGGGATGCGTCATTTAGAAAACGGCCTTTCAGATAATGGCTACCGCAAGGCTGAAATTTATCGAGCTTTACGACCCAAACAAGTGTGTTCAATGAATGTCCAAGAACCAGCCGGTAATGGGCGGACTATCTTGCCTTATATTAGCGGTGTGACGAATCGTATTGGAAGACTTCTGGAGAAATATAGGAAAAAATCATCTTCAAGTTTACGAGAAAAATTCTGCAAAAGACCTACCAGACCCATTATCTACTCCGGGAGTGTACCGAATACCATATTGTTACGATTTCTCCTTTGGAAAATCTTACTTCTGACACCACTGTCACGGTATATCCTTGGGTTCGTCGATTAAAACACCAAACAACACTAAACTTCTTTTATTATAAGTCTCTATCACAATACAATACAACACAATCACTTGAATCGCTCCGATAACTTTCTAATGCTCGGTACTAAACTCTCTGTACTAAAAATTCTGCTGTCGGCGTGCGCGCTCCCGCTTTCATACGCTCGTTCATACAGTAGAGAACCATCTAGACAAATCTTCACAGTGGAATCTTCTGGATGAGCCGCGAACAGGCGAGTATAATCGTTCCTGGAATCTCGCACTAATTCGCATCGAGAGGCGGCAGGGCCGACGCTAGCACATTTCGTTACAATATAGTTGTGGTTCTGTCTATATTGGAACTAAAGAAGGAGCAAAACAAGGGTTAACGGAACACAAAAGAAGTTGTTAATATGATCAAACACGGAAATCGGCAGTGGCCGAACACGCTCTGTTGGAAGGTCATGATATTGATTTCGACAGAACGCAAGTACTGAATACAACTATGAGGAGGCCATTGAAATGCATAAACAAAGAACAACTCCAACCGCAAATAAGAGAGTCAACACTCACAGAACATGGATGTCAGCAGTTCAAAATACACTGCCCTCCCAATGAGAGAGGAGATGGAGACCACGCATTAGAAGTTCGAAAATACCTTAAAAATCTTAAAATTGGTTACGTTTTGTACTTGTTTACAGCGAATGATTCCAAGAAACCAATCGAGGATACCTAGTTATATATTTGCTTATTTTCAGATGGTTGTAGAACACAGCTGGTACATGGGATGTTTTACAATATCTTCACAAACACATGGCATTGGTGCTCCAATACATCTGTATCTTATGCACTGCACGCAACGAAACTCAAGAAAATAGATGATTAATCAATCGATTCTACCAAATAAAAGTTGTTCTGCGTTGTATTCATTTGGAATCGAGTACCTATCCAATCCAAACCGCCCCACATCACACACTAGGGAGAGTTAATGAAAGTGCGATATATGCATTAGAACATTTAAAATATCCTGCTTTGTTATCATTTGTCGAAACAATCCATCTGATGATTCGGACTTTCATCGATGATTCAAGAAACTCTGCTATTGGTGGATTCATTCAACATTTGAAATGGGCTGTTTCGCTATTGCTCTAGGCTATCCATCATAAGTTTGGTTTTTCCGTTAAGCAGCTAGAGCCCCCTTACGAACGTCAACCATCAGAAATCGAAACTTGCGTTAGCAATGGATTAACGAAGCCTCACCTTTCAACATGTGAACTCCACCAAAATCATCGATGAGAGTCCGATGTATTCATTTATTTTTCCTAGACATTTTGGCACTAGTCAGAAAACTATTGGTTCTGTGGGACCTAGCCTTATGAAACGGTTGAAGTTCTTGAAGTCATTGCTGAATGTCAATAGAAAATAATGCATCAATGACTTTAAATGTCGACCCATATCTGAAAAGAAATATTCTGCAGTTACTGGCAGAATATATTTTTCATTTTTGTTTACTTGGATTTGAAACAACCGATTGAAGTCTATACCTATTGAAGTTTTTAAAATCTTCGAAAAAATTATAATGTATTGTTCCAACCAAAGCGGTATCGTGAGAAAGTTTCAAATAGACCAATTTCATGCCCTATTCATAATAAGAATGAAAGATAACTCTAAATATCTAAAGTTTCTCTCGCAGATAAAGTGGACCCAACTTGTTTTTTTGCTCGGAGACTATTTGAGTAGAGACAATCGCTATAGATCACCATCTTCGGCAGTTTGGTAAGTCGAAGTGTTATCAATCAACTTGATTTTATCGTATTATGTGTTTGTAAACAAAATTCATTTTTGACATAATTGTAGGTATTTGAGAAATTTCACATATAATTCAAGCATTATTGTATAATAAAATATTGATTTTAACAAAGAATGGGGTAACAAAAACCCAGGCCTCTTCTCAAGGAAAGCCGATCTATCATCATCTGGTATTCAAATGTCTGGAGTAACTATTCCTACAAAGTCAAATATCTCGATGCTAGGAATTACGATCAGTGATAATTCTCGTCAGTTTCTATTGATCTACAAGGCTCAGATACGACCTATCTGGGAATATATGGTTCCCGTGTGTTGAGTTCCGCACCAAAACATTCATTGATGAGGCTTCTCGATTCTTTTCAGAGAAAGGCAATCCGTCTTATTGGTGGTCACAGCCTCGCTCACTTCTTTGGAGCATCGTAAAAGGGTCGGAGACCTGTCTCCTATAGATATTTTCACGGTCGATGCTCTTCTGAATTGTTATCAATCGTTTCACCCTTGGAATATCTACACGGATGACTCGAGAGCACAGAATTCTTACATCTTTGTTGTGAATTTGGAGACCTGTCGAACCTCTCTTGCTCAGGGATCTTTTTTCGATAAAACAGCTGAGCTTTGGAACTCCTTGCCGAAAGAGGTCTTTCCTGAGGCTTACAAACTTCAAAAATTCAAAGTGAATGTTAATTCGTATATCCTGTCCCTTGATTCACGCGGTGTTCTTTGAACATTAAAGGGCTTCCCTTTCGTGTGAATCTGCATATAAAAAAAATGCAAAATGACATACTACCTAATTGGTATTCATAATAATTGTAATTTGCTGGCACATGACATTACACGGAATGAAGGTCACAGAAATTGCCCCATTAGAACTGATAATTGACATTTGAGTGTCTCGACTGTATGGCTATGGTATACTGTGATATTGGCACAGAACACATTACTGGGTAAGATGTTCTGAGGAAAAGTTCTTTCATTCTGTGCTAATCAGGTCCATTCTAGTGGCCTAATGATTCTTGGGAAATATTCAAAAATGGGAACAAATGCAATCATGGTACACATCGAAAATTTTTAATAATTGGAATTGAATATTATATCATATCGAAAAACCAGTACCTACAAGATATTTCGGAAATCTCGATGGTGCATCATAATTCTTCTGTAACAGTTGTCAATTATTTTCAATAACCAATATTGAAAGTTATCCAAGATTCACCAGAATAGAGACCTGATTGGGATTTGACCGAAAACCGTGACTAATCAGTAAGCGCCCATCGTATTTTTTAGTATTTCTTTTACTTTTTTATGGATATTAAATGATTTTAATCATAATCGGAAATTTCAAAATGATGTGGGAGCGCCACTTTTACAGACACATTTTGAGTTGCTGCTCTGCAATCAGCTCAAAAGTTTTTTTTTTAATCAATTTGGCGCCACGGTAATATTGTTTGATATTTTCGAAGACAGAACTCATATAGGATATGTACCCTTTATCGTTTCGGTTAACTATAGCGGTTCTCTTTCTCTCTCTAAATAAGAAATTGGCCGAAGTATTCATGAGAGAGAGAGAGAAAACCGAAACAATATATGGAACATGGAATATAATTGGTACTTCTGTGATTGAATCAATTCAATAGTAGCCATCAATGTTGCTTTCGATAACGAATACTGTGTCACGAACTTCAGAGTTCATTCAAGAACGATTTTCGGAGAAAAATTTATGTAAAATCAAGGGGTAATTCGAGAATGTTATAAATCACTTTTTAGTTTCATTCTTCTGATTGGACGAATTTCATAAATTTCCTCACATGAATGCGGCCTGATACCAAGATGAGAGACAATAGTTTGTACGCTGTATTGAAACCAGTGTTCCCAAGAACGAAGGATAAAAACAGTTCCAACCAATGGAGATGAAATATATTTTGAATGGGCCAATACATGAATACGCATCTGTTCAAATCGAATTTACAAACCAACCTCACAGTTTATCTTTATTTAACATAAACGGAATTTTTATTGAGAAAGCGAAGGATGCATGAGACATACTTAATACTAATAGACTCAATAATTAAACTGATGAGTTGAACAATATTTATCAGTTCTGCTTGCGAGCCATGATATGTATTTTCTGGTTTCGATGTGATAAAGCCTATACAAATGAATATGATCTATTCATTGAATAATATATAATTACTTCTTTTCCTAACCCAATATGAAATAAATATAGCTATTTAGAGGAACGAATACTAACACAGCTGACCATATATTTTTTTACAGTCTTCTCTTTCTCCAGTCCACCAACGGATATAGAAAAAGACGAAAACAAAGATGGAAATAGCTTTTCCTGATTCCAGTTCAGATTTGAACATGTTCATGTCTATACATTTGAGCTACCCTGTACATCATAAATATATAAGACTTCGATGAATTTGATCTTACAAGCGGTTAACATTAAATTTCGAGTTCAATTCCAGTGACTGTGTTC
Source organism: Zygogramma bicolorata (assembly GCA_032362365.1). Taxonomy (NCBI): domain Eukaryota; kingdom Metazoa; phylum Arthropoda; class Insecta; order Coleoptera; family Chrysomelidae; genus Zygogramma; species Zygogramma bicolorata. Next base: position 508,207 of record JAVJAQ010001353.1, read on the forward strand.
TCATTATGAACCTGTATTGAAGAATAGCTGAAGGAAAATGAAATAATACTTTTTAAATAGCTCATGGGTGTGACTCCATCGCTTTATATATGCGTGACGTAATTTCAAATAGCGATTCTCCCATATTGTGACCCTACGCCGAGTTGAACACTACACTGAAAAAGTAGTTCCGAAATTTTTCAAGTATTTCTTAAAATATGTAATGTTTCCAATGAAAATTCGATTCAGTACTGAAAATTACTATCATTTTCTTGCTTTCGAAGTATAACTTCGAGAATTTAATCAAGTCGTAGTATATTATTCATTAATTTTTAGAGGTTAGACAAGTGTCGCTATCATCTTGTTCGATTGAGGATTCTGTTGTTGATCGTTTGCGTTTGTTGTTTATGGTTCGTGGCCCATCCCAGTTCGCTGTGAATGTGTGTGCCGTTTCCATAAAAAACTATTATATTTATGGATAACATCTGTTTCTGATAAGGTATGTTTTCGTTCTGTGTATCTTGAGCGTAGATAAGGGTGAAGTTGTGCTATCTTTATAACCTACAAGCCAGAAATAATCAAAACATAAACAATTTGAGGTGCGTAACTCAATTTGTATTGACAAAACAGAAATTTGGCTTCAACAATCGAAAATATTTTGCAAGCAGTAGGCCTTTGAAGAATTTGGAACAGAATATTATCGTTTAGTTCTCTATTGTGAACACTCGTAAACGAATCAATGCAACCTTTTATCCAATAATGAATTCAGTCATTTATCCAGTGTGCTAATTACTGATCTTTATTCTTTTTCTTCGTGAAACTGATTTAAATGTAGGTCAGAAAGCATCCAAACACTGACAGGGTGAATCAACTTTCATATAGAAGTGTCAAAATGTTTAAAGTTAGCTACCTATCTATATGATGTCTGTCCTCAAATTTACCGTTACTGAAGGTAAATGAATAAAGTAGGTACTACATAGGTAGGTAGGTATTCGGTATCTTTTTCATAGTAATTGACATTATTATAAGGTGCCAGGTATCTGAATGCTTCTATGAAATTCAATGAAATTAATCTGTGTCAGAATCATTTGTAACTTCATGATTTTTTCGAGAATATCTAAGTGAAGAAGGTATCATATTTAAAAAACTAGTTTTATTTTGTTATATGTGTACTTATTCTGATTTATTGGTTGTTTGATAGCTTCAACTCCTTTCCCCAATATACCTAGAAAGTGGTGGTTACTATTTGTCCAGCTATTTGTTCTTTGAAGTTCAGTTGTACATGCAGTGTTGTACTCAGGTAGGTATTTTATTTCTGTTGTGTTTGATGAAAAATATCGAGTTAAAATCCGAGTTAAAATACCTATAGAACTTGAAAGCGTAAAAACTACTAGAATGAATCTACGGCATTTGGAAAAAATGCACTTTATTAATGTTTATAGGTAGTAGGAATCGGTAACCAATTATATTCGAAGAGCCTGACATCATTTACGGAACTACTAGGTAACATTTTGAATTTTTTCTCTTATTATTTTCTCAAGTGTCAGGAATTTATGACGTTTGGTAAATGCTCGGGTAAATGACATTTCTGTATTGAAGTTGATGTTAATCTATCAAATATGAGTGAATCATCATTACCAAGGTTATATTTTCACTGCCGCCGAGACTCACTGTAGGTAATTATTTTTACTGCCGTCGGCACCAAAATTATTAATAATTGCCGCTGGCATCAAAAGTAATTATGTACTTACCTCCTTTCTTCTTCAAATGTCAAAATAGTATGACGTTTTGTGACTGTCATAAAAAGTTGATGTAGGCATCTTAGTTGATGTCTATTATAGCCTGTTTCGACGATGCAAGTTTGTCGCTGCAACTCCAGAAAATTGCATGTGTTCATGCAAGTTTTTCGAGTTGCATGAATCTTTTTTGGTGCGATAAGTTGCAGCGACTTAGTTATTTCTATGGTGAATCTGTTGCCGCAAACCACAAATATGTGGTGGCATCATTGTGAAGAATATTCATTTCAATTATTTTTCGAAACTTAAGGAATCAAGTTGAGTAATAAAGTGATTTTATCACAATATCAATTATCAGAAATCAATGAAATCATATATCAGTTGTGATAATGTAGACGTTCATCTTGGTAACATTCCGTGCTATTTTTTAATACTGGCAATGCAAACTGACAGCTAGAAGACATATCTCGCAGCGACAAGTCGCCGCGAGAAGTTGCAGCGACAAAATTGCATCGTCGAAACGGGGTGTATTAAATTCAAATCTCTATCTCTATGGACTCATAGCCTGTTTCAACGATGCAGTTTCTCGCTGCAACTTCAGAATCTTGCATTCATTCATGCAAGTTTTTTGAGTTGCATGAATCTTTTTTGGTACGATAAGTTACAGCGACTTAGTTATTTCTATAGTCAATTTGTTGCTGCACCACAAATATGTGGTGGCATCATTGTGAAGAAAGTTGATTTTGAACAGTTCAATTATTTTTCGAAACGTAAGGAATCAAGTTGAGTAATACAGTGATTTTATCACAATATCAATTATCAGAAATCAATGAAATCATATATCAGTTGTGATAATGTAGACGTTCATCTTGGTAACATTCAGTACAAATTTTTGCATTTTCTACTTTTGTAGAAAAGTAGCATGTTATCAATTTTTCTCGTAATAATATACCATTTTTAGTTTAGATAGTAAAAAAACCGTTTCCGAAGTTTATTTTTTAAAGGTCTTACAAAGTATTTTAATTCTCATATTTGAAGGAAAAATGGGTCGTCTGTCAAGTCTGCTGGTAATCTTCACTTATTCACAACATCACTTTTCATAATTACTAAGATATTTTAGATGTAATTGAAAAATCATTATTTGATAATTGTGAGTCCATTAGATACGTAGGTACTTTCTGAAATTAGCTTCAAACTCATACTATACTGATAAAACATACAGTTCGTCAAATATAAAAAAATAGAAAAACAGCTGAGATTTTGCCTCTAATATTAAAATGCATTTCCTTGCTCACATAGGCATGGGATAGGCTAACGAAAAAAGGTATTCCTGTGTTTGGACCAGCACTAAATACATAATTTGGGGATGCAAATTCCCTTATAACATCATTAGTAGAAATATAGACGTTACTCCGAGCGTTAGTCTCATATCTCGTTTACATCAGAATTTGAACAAATTTGGATTTTACTAATGTTTGAGTATTTATTATGGTTTATTATCATTATGGAATAACCATAATATTGAGCTGCACTTTACTCTATGAACCGTAAGATCTCAATCATCTAACCTGAAACAATAAAATGAGTATTGCTAATGGAATTGGAAAACAGTAAAACAATCAAATATATAAATGTAAAATTTCGAAAATGAATGAGCATTACTTAATGGGAATTGAAACTTGACGAATATTTAGGTTGAACAACTAATGCCCATTTTCTATGATGCAATTTGTCGCTGCAAATCCTAAAAATTGCATGTATTGCAAGTTTTTCGAGTTGCATTATTCTTTATGGGTGCCATAGGTTGCAGCGACTTGGTGAAATCTGTGGTGAATTTGTTGCTGCATACCACAAATATGTGGTGGCATCATTGTGAAGAATATTGATTTTGAACATTTCAATTATTTTTTGAGACTCGAGGAATCAAGTTGAGTAATGAGGTGATTTTATCACAATATCAATTATCAGAAATCAATGCAATCATATATCAGTTGTGATAATGTGGGCGTTCATCTTGGAAACATTCAGTGCTATTTTTTAATATTGGCAATGCAAACTGACAGACAGGTGGCATTTGGAGCGACAAATTGCATCGTTGAAATAGGGCGTTAAGGTGAATTTATCATAATGACAATTATTAGAAATTAATAAAATCATATATCATTTTTGATAATTTTGGCGTTCATTCAGTGATAGGTTTTAACAGGGTGGGGCAAAATCTGATTTTTATAAAAAAAATCAAAAATTATTGATTTAAAAAAAAATCACGAATAATTTGATTTTTTTGATTTTTTAAATTTGAATATAAAATTTGAACATTTTGATTTTTTGAAATTATTGTTAATTATTTTAATGTACCTATACTTAAGTCTGAAAATTTTTATACAATTTGCGGCTCAAAAACTTGTGACAACGTATTTGTCGCGCTTCTTGCAAGACAATTCTTGTCGCGATTTGTTTACCTTCTGTCCTATACACTCGCTATAGAGTGCCGAGTGAGGCACGAACACGAACGCGTTTGTTGTGCTTTTTGCAAGAATATTCCTGTCGAGGCTTCTTTTTCTTCTCAACCTATAAATTGACGTTCCCAACAATTTCACGCATTTCGCTAGTTGTACACTCGGATATTAGAAACAGATTAGGCATCGAAAAAGGAGGGAAACTCGTGTTTTTAAATTGTATAACGAAAATGAATAGACTGAAAATCTACAGTAATAAAATTCACGCTTAGTTTAAGAATTTGGAATTATGTACTTCTTTTTTGTTGTTTTTGGTAAAAGTAGATACTCCTTTTGATCTTCGAGAAAACTTTTATATTGTGTTGTTATCTGGTTCTGAATAGAAAAGAAAACAAAAATTGATTTAAATCATTATTTTAATTTAAAAAATCGAGCGATTTAAATCATGATTTCAATCGTGATTTTAATCACTTGATTTTAATCAGCCCAACCCTGCGTTTTAATATTGGCAATGCAAACTGACATCGTCGAAACAGGGCGTAAATAAAATTGAAACACTCAAATCTAAACAAGAAATGAAATGAATTTTGGCTCGGGTTCTAGTCATTGAATAGCATTTAGAAAATTCAAATAATAGGAAATGTGAATGATATAAAATTATATTTAAATTTGAATATTGAATGTAAAATACAAACCTAATGAATTATTTCAAGCAAAATTCAAAAACGAAGAAATGAAAAATACGAAAAAAATGTCATTCAAACTGGTTGTATTTCTTCCAAGATAACTTTCGTTACTTTTTCATCTAGATCTACACCCTTATATATTTGCATATCATTCATGAACATCCTGTATACCAAGTAGACAACGTCTTGATATATTGATAAAGTCGTCAATTTATATAGAATGTTTGCTTTCTCACTCGTTGCACACATTTAATTATTGAAGGCACCAAACTCTCAAAACTGAAATAACAAATAGAAATTTGGTTCTACTTGAAGTTCTATTGGGACCGATTTTTTTCAATTTGCCACCCGAAATTAGTTCAGGCCTTGGTGGGATTAAATAAGTAGGAAATAAGAGGGAGTTTAGGGAGGGGGTTAAGAACCACACTGTATATTGATAGTATGATAGTTAATACTTCCACCCGAAGACCCAGTTTTTTATGCGTGATTCCTGTCGGAAATTGAGTAATTTTCAATTTGCCTACTTTGTCAGTTAATCGGCTTTTTTCGGATTTGTAATCAACAATTTCATTGTATGCTTGAACAGTCACGTTCGAAAACACTCTATATTTAGGTTTCAAATTGTCGGCGATTATGGTCGAGTTGTTCCATTTACGGATGACCTTACGACCTCACGTTTATTGAGCTGCTATTCGGACAGGAATAGAAAAAGATTGTTGAAAAACGCTCGGTTCAAATGTGTGCTTACCGAGATAACTGCGTTCCTTATTTCCAGATGTAAATGTGCTATTATTTTAGACTCGATTTTAGATTTCGATTTTGACAGATATGCAATCACAATTGACTGTTTTTATTTCTAATCAAATTTCAGGTTGTGAAGTCATTTTAAAAAAAAGAGGTCGAAAGAAAACTTCGCTAACCTCTTGGAACTTTTCTTGACCTCTTTCTATTAGTTTATCTGTTCACCAAAATTTAAAAATAGTTGTACATAAGAAGCTATCATTGACCCCTGACCCATTATCTTAGTATCGAACGGACAAAAAAAATAAAGATAAGTACTCAGTTTCTTCCTCAACAACTTCCAACCTCTTTCATAACTGTGACCTCACACCAGTTCCCAGACATAAAACGTTAATTTTTGAGGTTGATCTCCCTTGCTTATCGAAAATACCGCTAATATTTTTTTAAGTTCCCCTTTCAACTTCTCACCTCTTCACTTTCATGGGATGGCAATCCTTACTTTGGAAATTCAGGAGGAAGAAGTTGAAATTTTGTTTGGAATCAATAGCTCATCTTTTAGAGCAATCACTGGAAACTTGAATCAAACAGATACAATTTCTAGGATAAACGGAATAAGAATGAATTATGAAACGTTGTCACTCTACACCAAACATTATCGAAAAAGTCGATTTTGAGCTAATCCCTCGGCTAATCCACTTTGAATAAATTGACATTTCGATTAAACCTACATACACACATTATTTGAACGTCGAATTCAAGACCTCGTGAGGAACACGACCTCTTTGTTCCTCACGACGATTTAAAGATGGCATTTGTTTTTTTTTTCTACTTCCCACTTAGAATAGAATAGAAAAATATTTATTGTGAGAATATAGAAATAAACAATCACAAACAATCACTTATATTTGATACTCCTGCACCTCCAATTTTTACGACATTAGGTATATCTTTCATGAGTTTTTTCCATGTGAAATTTCAGTAAGTAGTACTTTAATTTTGCTGCCATATGTTGAGGACCATTTTTCGAAAGTAAATTTTGCGTTTGTGACCTAATCTTGAACTTGGACCTAGTTATTTGTGTAGCCAGTTATGAAAAATGTCGACGAAATGGCTACTTCAAGAAACTCTTCAAGTTTACCAATTTACTTGGTAGTTTGATGTCTTATAAATTATATAATATTATCATCTTGATATTTTGAAGAAATCGGATCATTTATAATTATTACGTACAATATAAATAAAATGTTTATTGTTTTCGTATATCCATGTTGATAGCCGAGGTAATAGCATTAAGTTATTACGATTGTGTAGAAATGCGAGTAGTTACTATTATTGTGTTCAATTTAAATATAATATTAATAATTCTTCATTATTTATTATTTGTAAGAAAAATGGCGTATGCAACTCTCATGTAATGGTTATTCATACATTCGACTCGTTTCGTATCCCGGTTAATGATCATGTGTTAATAACCATCATTACATGATAGTTGCATAATATACTATTTTCTAAGGCTATAACACAAAACTGCTCAATCTTTATCTGTTATTATTCATTTCCTTACCTGATAACACAGTGACTTCATTATGTTACAGTTGTAGTGTCAACTCTCCCATGGAACGTCGAATTTCAAACAACGACATCTCTATTTACTTATTCAATTGTCCTTGTCAATTGGAAATTTTGAATGACGTTAAATTTGAAGTTAATGTTATTTGTTCAATCATATCCCTATTATCTGTCCAAGCCGTAGAAAAAAAATGTATGACTCGCATGGAATGCTAATCTCCCACTGGTATCATTCACAGTATCCGCCTGCGGCTCATGCTGCAAACTTTCGTGGCAAAAGACTATCATTGCTTGCTCTTTAAAGAACATACTATTCCTCTAGTTCTCGTAATTGAGTGATATATATTGATTAGGAAAAGAAGGGCCTTTTAATATTTATATTTTAGTATCTCGTTAAGGTTGGGTCTGCCGTGCCGGAAATATGTCACAGGAATTCATGAAACTTTGAATTCAAACCGATTTGTTTAAAAGATATGATCACACTTCAATTCCTTCTGGAGTATATTCAGAATATTTAGTGAATGAGTGAAAAATGGATATTGATAGTGATTCTTCTTTAAACGAAATCAGTTACATTCACTTTGAATTTTTGAAGTTTGTAAGCCTCAGGAAAAACCTCTCTCGGCAAGAAGTTCCAAAGCTCAGCTTTTCATTTAAAAAAAAAGATCCCTAAGCAAGAGAAGTTCGACAGGTCTCCAAATTCACAACAAAGGGGTGGGAATTCTGTACTGAATTCTGTCGAGTCATCCGTGTAGATGTTGCCAAGGGTGGAATGATTGATAACAATTCAGAAGAGCACCGACTGTGAAAATATCTATAGAAGAGAGAAAAGTCTCCGACCTTTCTACGATGTTCCAATGAAGTGAACGAGTCTGTGAGCGAAGAATCACCAAAAAGACAGACGAGACGAGAAGTGAAATATTTCTTCGCACGAAATAGAAATTCAAGTTTCTGGGAAGCACCTTTAGCGATCGATTTCACATGGTTTTCCCATGAGATTATCACTGGTCGTAACTCCTAGCATCCAGATACTTGACTTCGTAGGAATAGTTACTCCTGACATCTGAATACCAGATGATGAGAGATTAGAGAAGAGACATTCCTGGGTTTTCCTAGCATTAAATTTCACAAAGTTCAAATTACCCCATTCTATTATTTTTACCAAGTCATCGTTGATTTTATTGACGAATGTTTCTTTGAATTTTTGTTTCTCAAGCTGGTATGGGGATTCTGGAAGAGAAACTACTATAAAGAGTACTGTCGTCCGCAAAACTGTGTACTGAACAAGATATTTTCTCGAGCAAATCATTGATATAAAACAGAAACAAAGTGGGCGCCAGAACTGAACCCTGTGGAACACCTGCATTTATTGGGAGAATATCAGATGATACTCCATCAACAACCACATACAGAGACCCATCGGACAAGAGAATCTTCAACAAAGCACACAACTGAGGAGGCGAACCATAAGACGGCAGTTAAAGAATGTACAATTCTTCTTGTTTTCGTAATTAGGTGAAATATAGTGATTATAAAAAGGTCGCTTTGATATTTAGACGTTAGTATCCCGTTAAGATAGGCTTTGCCATACAGGTAATCTGTCACAAGAACTTGTCAAAATGAAAATTTGAATTCAAATCGATTTTTTTTAAGATATTGATCAAAAGTCTTGTAGCAGTATATTCAGAATGTTTACTAATTGATCGAAAAATGGATATTTATAGTGAGTTTTCTTCCAACCAAATTAATTGTACACTTCCTAAGAGAATCGGGGAATAATGCTACTATAGAACTACTACTTAACCGTTTTCATTGTCATAATATTTTTTCAACAAATCTTTAAATTTACTTCGTTGATCCAAGGACAATCTTTTTCTATCCACCGCTTCCCCGTTATCAAGTTTCGCAATACTTTATCGCAGTCATGATTCATTTGAGAAGAATTATTCCAAATTGAGTTTATCGCATCGGTCAGCAAATTGTCGGCACTTTATTTATATTGAATGACTAATTGTCGTGAATTGAGACGTGCGATGCAATCATCTGCTGAGTTCATGATTAACAATTCCTGTGCGAGCTGCAACATCCTTGTGTTCTCGATATCTTGGTAAATATACGAGTCACCAATAGGAAACAATTCATTTTTTTATATTATTCATCGATGATCAGGTACACAAATAGCAAATAGATCTGCAATTTTTTTTTCAAATCGATTACCAGTGAATCGATAAGAAAATCACACGAAAACAAATGTTGGATTTGATTGGATCAATATTTATAACTTTAATCTCACTCAAACGTGGAACAATCTCAAGTACAACCATTCGTCTCGTCTTCCGTTGTATTTCGATAGATGTCGTTGAATTCACGGTAACTGTTTGGAATCCATAAAAATCAATATTGGATGAACATACCGTGCCATATAATTGATTTTTACAGTTTGGCGCTCGATTCTTGTGTCGATAATTGGTCCTCTAACATGTCGGCGATTGATTTCTTATTTTTCACGTGTCGAAAATGGGGACATCTGCTTTGCGTTTTCTTTTCAATTAAGAACATTCTACCATTTTATGATTTGTGTTATTCGTCTGCTTATTGAAAATGAAGGGTCAAAGATTAGAGAAATGTGGATTAGTTCATACCAATGAGTAGTAATTCAGGGCTATTCACTAAGCAGAGTTGTTATGGATAGCGACTAAAAATTGTCATGTTCAAGGTCAGTTGCTAAGCGCAAACTTGGTATTCACTTTTCAAGTTAAGTTGCTACTATAATGACCACTTGCTGTGGGTAGTGGTTCACAGGCAACTGCTTCAGATATCTTGTTAAGGAAAAACAGCTTACCACCGTCATTATGGCAAGTTATTATCAGAGTTGCTACGACGCGACGGTTAGCAACTGCGATAACCACTTTACTTAGTGAATAGCCCTGAATATATAGAGCTTCCGAACACGATTTATGATGAATTCGTCAACATTTTTCTATGAAACCCTAGATTTCGTCTGCTATTCTGTCAGTATAGAAATTAATCCCATCCATAAGCTTGCAGTAAGATAAGGTATCTGAAATGAATCTTACGCTAGGTACTAATTTTCTGTTTTTATTTTTCATCTACAATCATTCTCGAATAATGTTCAACATTGCACAATACTTCTTCATCTCGGGAAACAAATATTTATATCTGGAATTCATAAAACGCAGTGGACCAATAAGATTTAGAGTCATCTATTATTATAAACCGTCTCTGAATATATAGAATTTTATTATGACTAGATAAACCACATTCTTTCATAATGTACGACTGAATACTCTTTGAACTTTTCTGGTCACAAAATTCCTTGGGACAATAAAGAAAATTTATCAAAATAGTGATGTTATTCGGATGATCCTTTTTTTGAAATACATTATTTAAGCTCAGTTGAACAGACACATTTTGAATCCCGATGAACAATGACACTTGAAATAAGATGTTTTTGTGTTATTTTTATTAGATTCACAATATTTTTGAATTTTCGTGGAACCGGAAATGATAACTTATATAATATGCTCACTATTCTGAGTAGAGTGGTTCACATACTTGAAACAATAAGTTCTTGAAAAATCACCTTGCAGGAATTTTAACATGAGATATGCTTTCAGATTTTTCTTTAAATATTCGCACCTAACAACATTCAACAAAGCATGTCAGTGAAAAATTCACCCAATAGAAAAATATATATGAAAATGAAAATTGTTTCTCAACCTGAAGCGTAGAAACAGGGGTTTGGTTATTCATAATGCAGCGACTAGATGGTTGTCGAAACGTAATTTTTCTGTTAGAAGATGCACTCAAGCAAAACTATTTCGGAACTTCAAAAAAAAAAAATTTTGAAATTCATCACTCTGTATTTCAAAGACGACACGTATTTTGAAGCTCCACAAATAATAGATTGATGACTTCAGGTATATCTTAAGTATATTCTTTGGACAATCTTTTTCGAAAATACCTAATATACAAGCATTTGATGCCTCCAGAAGAAACAAAATGAACAAAATCATGCAATTTTCCAATCTATTTCTTGTAGCGAGGAGACTCTTCGGATGATTTACGAATGAAAGTGCTGAGTGACATTTAATAGAGGGTAAAACTTCTCGAAACAGTTGCTGTAAAGGTGATAACAAATTTCATTCAACATCTGTCAAACCCAATTATCATTCATGAATGTTATTTCTTTGGTAATTTCAGCTGTTTTTTCTCCCGAATCACCAACAGGGTAAGAAAGGGGTGTTTTCAGGGCCCCAGGGACCCAACTTGATGCCTTTAATTGTTAAACCGGTTTTTCCCTTAGCGAAATCGGAAATAGCGGACCAATGAAAAAGAACAATTACCAATTTGCAAAATTACAGAAGCACATGGGTGTCAACCCTTTTTAAATTTATTTTTCCATAATTTTGACTGAAGTTGGAATTCCGACTGTTGTTTCGGAATTCCGACTTTTATTTCGGAATTCCGACTTTGAATTCGGGATTCAAATTCAGATTTCCCACTCTTTTGAAAGTCTGAATTCCGAGATAAAAGTCGGAATTCCGAGATAAAAGTGGGAATTCCGAGATAGCAGTCAGAATTCCGATATGAAAGTCGCAGTTCAGAGATAAAAGTCGGAATTTTGGAAAAGTAAAATTTAAAAAAGGCATGGCTCTTTTGCGCTTCCTTATAAGTATATACTGTCGTAATCCGTTTTTTTGTTGGAATTTTATAAAGGTGCATTCTAGATTTTTGACTTCATATTCATAAGACATTGAATCGCGACATCAAGCTATGAAAATATTCACATAGTCTTGTTGCAGAATGTCCTCAATTTTTTCAAAACAAAAATTGTTTAAAATTGTTTCCACGATGATTTGAGCAACCGACGAATCATATCGAAATACTATTGAACACCTTGTTAACAACTACCGCCATCTTAAAATCATCTGTAGCTTTCACGTTTCAATCACTGACATGTTATTTATACCAGTATCGATCCTGCCGAAAAAAATCTAACATCGCCAATCGATGGTGTGGGTTGCACAGACCGAAGTACTCGACTTTTTATGTCGAGTGGTAAATTTTCGTCACGATATGTTGCATGACGGCAACGGTATTTCGGTAGACGGACTTTGTTGCTGAAATTTTATCACTGCGAATTATCTTTATGCTTGCTTCCACGAACCGAATAATTTTCACATATATAGTGGTTTCGTTTATGACGAGCTTTGTTTGAACGTCCTTCGAGCGATTTTCTTTCCCGGAAACGTAGTTTTAGTATTCGCGATATTTTTTTAGATTTCCATAATCGAACGCAGTGGTTAGAATATTATCTCTCCGTTTTTTCATTCGTACGAATTACAATTTTCACTGGCAGTTGTATCTCCTTGTTTTCAATCCCTTGGGAATTCTTAGCAGACCATATTTTTGAATCCATTCAAAATAGACAGTTTATGAATTCTTTTCCTCAAGTTTCAAGACACAATAATTGGAAAAAATTCATGAAACGAACAAGAAAAAAACATTTTATTTCATTTATTTCAATAAAAAGCTTTCAAACAGAATAGGGTTCTGGTATAAGGAAGCTTAAATACTAACAATAACAATTTAACTCAATAATATATTAACAATTGTTTACACTTTGATGAACATCATTATGCGAGCAAATTTTTTTCAGTTTTTTTCGAAAAAATGAATATTGATTTGGAAGATGTTATTTCTTCTGGTAAATCATTGAATGCTTTTATTGAGCTTGAAATCTGATTGTTTCTACCCTCATTGGTGTAAATAACGCTTAGATAATAATTATTGGAAGTTCTAGTATTATGATTGTGTTTAGTTCAATTTTTAAAGAACAAAATATCACTTTTTTAAGTATTTCCATTGATTTGTATATATTTTTGGCTGTTTCGAGTTTCATCGAACAATTCATTTTCATTTTGTATAATTCTGAGGATGGAGTGTCCTATTATGTTCTTTGATGAATTACTTTGATTGCCTTGTTCATTATACGATAAACTATATTTTTTGTTTCGGATTAGAATTTGTACATATTTATTCAAGTAAATGAGGAATTCTTCTGATTGCGCCTAGAAACGAAATACTCGACAGTTTTTTGAATTTTGTCTGTATGTTTTTCAAAGTTCAATTTGTTATTGACGATGAGACCTAAATATCGATGATTTTGAACTTAAATCAGCTTATCAGTTATTTTTTTATTAAGTTTTGTATCATTCATATTTTCTTGTTCAAAAATGATATAAACGGTTTTTTCTGAACTAATGGTGATATTGATGTTGTTTATCCATTTCTCTATCAATTCCATGTCATGTGTTACTTCTTGTTCCAAGTTTATAATATTTTTTCCAGAGTGAAATATCGCAATATCATCTGCGAAAAATAGTGCTTTCCATATAAATTCAGTTTTTTCATAGTGCCTACATAAAATAATAAAAACTAATGAGAGAATTCGAGCCAAAACAGAACCCTGTGGAACTCCAATTACAGATAATTTTTCATCACTTGTGCAATTATTGATTTTGAAATACTGTACACGATTTTTGAAATAATTTTGGAATGAATTATTTCCATGACCTCTGATACCTGAGTTGTCAAGGATATTTGATAAAATTTGCAAGGATAATTCAAATATAATTTGTGTTACAAGTCGTCCTTGGAAATAGACGAACTTCAAAAAGATCCCAACAAATGTCATTGTTGGTAAATGTCATTTATTTACGTAGAGGTTGAAAATATAATCATGTATGTATGTGAATTTAGATTTTGGATTCAATCTAATGTTCGTTTTTAGCAACAAGTTTCAATAGATTTAGTAATATACACAATGTAAGTCCGAATCATTTCCACATCAAACTTCTTTCTCTCCACAAAAATCCCTACGTTCTCCAAACCACTACCGCCCAACCAGATTCGAACAAATATTTACGATTTCTGTTTAACGCATTCTAACGCATTCGTCAACTAAATGAATTCCTATTGAAATGATGTTACCTCTCATTCTATCGTTGAAAAAAACGCTCACCTCCAAAAAGTGCTTATTTATGAAAGAATACCTTATCAAGAAAGAGAACGTTTACATTATCATCACGATAATGATTGCAACTTTGTCATTCGTAAACCTAATCAGAAATTCAAATGTTTGCAACAGACGGATTCCTCGACTTGCAGGTGTACCACAATATATAAACAACTGCGAATTATCAACTTTTAAAAGATGATGAAGTCTGCGCAGCGTTAAAATAGGATCTAGTTTACTTATTCCGCGAAATTGTGTACGTCTGGAACCTGTTTATTTTATAGTCCAAGAACTGTCAGGAAAATATTTACTTTACTTGATGATGTTGTGGTTCGCATCAATGTGTTAACTTTCTGCAACTTCTGTATTTTCACAGAATATTACAGAGTGTAGATGGGATAATTAGAATTAATGTAGTGTTTGAATGTCATTATTTTGTGGTGGGTGGATTATTTCTTCGTAGTTTTTCTGAGTTCTTAACCAACAAGTGTAGAAGGGCAGATTTTCAATCTACCCCGAATATTTCCCTCAAATATAAAATGTCGCATAAGAGCAATGCAATTGCCGAAAACTTACAGCGGTAATTGCATTGTATCAAGTCACCATAACAACACATTTGAAACCGTATCGCTAGACGTCAGTAAACAACACAAATAAATGTCAGATAGACTTCAAAAATAGAAAAACATTTCGCGTTTAGGTGAGTACTCCATACAATCTATAGAGGAAAGTATGAATGAACAAAAAATAACATTTCCTTGAGAATTTCCTTATTCGTGAAATATTCCAATGAATTACATTCGTGCATAAAAATGACCAGATAATTCTGCATTCAAGCGTGATATCTTATACAAATTGCATTCGGTTATTTTCATATTTTGTAAAAGAGCCCTCGTCCATCGGACTCGGGCACTTTCGCCAAAATATGAAAATAAACTTGCAATTTTTAGATATCACGCTTTCTTGCAAAATTATCGGTAATTTTTACGCACTCGTGCAATTATAACCGAAAATGTACTGTGTTAATGAAAAAACAGTGCCTTTTGAATGGAACACGTTCTATTATGCAGCAACTTCTCGTATTTCAAATTTGCCTATCAATAAAATACAATTAATATTTTTCAAAATGCTTATCTTTCACGTTTTGGAAACCAAATCCGTTTCCGTTTTCGAAAATCCTCTTCCCATTATAACACCCGGAACAGCAGACACTCTGCAACTCACAGTGCCAACTAAAAACATCACCAGAGACTCCATATATATCTGCCAATATAAATGACTTCCAATCCAGGAAGTTAGTCAAACAATTTCTATCTGATAGACCCTATTATACTTTGAATTTTTTTGACGATAACTTTTAACTGATTGACTAACTCATGTTTTTTATCTTCATTAAGGAGCTTTTAAGTTTTACTTTCTATGTCTATTCTTATATGAACTTGACTTCTGCTCTTTTATATATACATACTTTTTATAACCTCCATTTTACCATGTTTTGTATGTATTTTTATAGTTTCATTTTTGTTATCTCCTGGTATATATCGCATTTTTTGAGTAAGTATTCACTACCCAAGCTTTGTCAACAAGATTATGTTTTGTGATAATAAAGCATATTATATTATTTTAACCAAGTGCGGTAATTTGCTAGTGCACGTAATTGGCCTTATCCCCGAGTCGCTTACTGTATTTTTTCTACTCCCATCAACCTGACAGCTGTAACATAACGGCTCACTCACAATACACGTGTATTGTAATTTAATGGCGGCAGAACATGAATAAACATGTGCAAATGCTTGTCCTTCACATTTTTTAATGAATGAATCTTTCTTCCAGATTGAGAGGCGAGAATGCCTGAAGATAAGAAAATGGCAGTAGACAATGACACCCTCCCGTCTAAGAAGTCCTCCTCCCTTGTGAGGAGCAGTGGAAGCACCTTAGCACAGGTGGCTATGTTGGATGGGTCTGTGTTAGATATCAATATCGAAGTGAGTAAAAAAACAAGGCATATCATAAGCCTAATTAAATGTCATTACAATATACTTCTGTCGTTGGACTGCATTGTTGAAAGCCCAAATGAAATAGTTGGAAAACAAAAAATGCCCTTGAATAGAATTCCAACAAGTTACTAAAAAATGAGAACAAGGAAAAAATGTTTGAAGCAAAGATTTATACCTAATAAATGATATTCGCAGAGTAGATTCAGTGTACTTGAATTTATTGATATTCCGCCGAAAATAAAATAAATAAATAAATAAAATAAAATAAATGATATTCGCAGAGTAGATTCAGTGTACTTAAATTTATTCATATTCCACCGAAAATACCGATTGACAGCAAAAATTTCTTTTATAAATTAACAATATACAGTGGCTTTCGTTAATGCCAGCCCCCCTTCATTTTTTGAACGGATCAACTCAGAAAAATCAAACTTGGGATGATGAAATTTATGACAGATGAAAATTCCAAGTTGGCGACTGTGCGCCATCTGTAGAAAAAAATTTTTTCTCGAGCGCGTCAGATTTTCTGAGGGGATGTTGAATGAACCTAAAAAAGCGCTCTTATATAATAATCTGGCGTTTTGGATGTGATGTAGACTCGCAGCCGTTATAAGAATGTGAAAAAAAAAATCGTCATTTTGAAATACACAAGCGCGTCAGATTGAGAGATATATGGTTCATCTTCACGCCCTAGACGTTGCAGTCTCATAATCTGACGATTATCTGGAGGGATTCGCCAATCCTGCCAATTTGAATATTTTTATTAATTTTTTTCAATCATTGGAGCTAATTAATTGAAAAGCTCAGGAAAAGCATGCAAATAAAAAAAGTATCCTTTTTTTAGTGAAATGCTTGTATTTATAAGGAAATAATTATAAGCAATTGAATTTTCAAAATTTTAAAACTTTGGATGTTCGTTGTACACAATATCATGCTACCAACGAGTGTGATCAACTGTCATGGCAACAGAAACCAGAGTGGGAACGGAGTGAGAGAGCAATAGATATAGAAAGAGTGAGAGAGAAATAGAAACGTGGAGAGGGGAATATAGGCATCACGTAGCTGCATGCATTAAACCTTATCGATGAATTTTTATTATTTCGGCTTAGCTCACGAAACTCTCGTCACTTAGCTCTGAATACAAATTCTCCTCTCGCAGCGAAACCTGTGCCGTATATATATCTGCGTGCCAATCGAGAATCGTCGAGAGAAGCCCCGATGACGCGTCTCGAATTCTCCAGGCGGCATTACGGTTTCTAGGAAAATGACGTCCGCTACAACGCGATTCCCCATCTGCGTTTACGATCTGGTCAGGACCGGCGCTAGGACGTAACAATATTTTTGCAAATCTTGAATTATTCCCTTCAGAATAAAAATAAAATTAGCCACCCTCGAGAATGTCGAGATGACGTTTTTTTTTACAACTTTCTGGCTCTCCTCCTTCTTCAGGTCACTCTCGAATTGTCAGATAGGTGGAATATACACGTTTCAGGATGTAACTAACTCACCCCACCTTAATCTGACGCTCTCGAGAATATCAGATGATGAATTAACTTTTACTAATCTGATCCTTTATCCTTGAAGGGCGGCCATATATATATATAGGGCTCATATATGGAAGTACTTAACCGGGTACAAGGTATCCCCCTGTATATTAATCTGCCGCGCTTTAGTAAATCCCGAAATCCCCGCTTGGGCTCCCCAATTATAATTACTGTTTATGAATACACTGCAAATAGGTCATTAGAGTATATATAGTCCATCTCTTCCGATAATTGGTGAAAAAACAATATGTATGAATGAAGAACATCCCGTAACATTAGCCAGTTGTTTGTATCTGACTAGCTTCTAAATGAGGTCATTGGTGCGATTAGGCACCTCGTCACGTAAATTGCATTTTGATGTAATAGAATTTTCAGTTAATCACTGGGTTGGGTCTGTTGACAATGTACATTTTACATGTAGAGTAAAATTGGGTGCACTTGCTAGGAAAATTGGATTACTGTTTTCTGGCTGACAATTCATTATACTTGGGGATGTGATAATACTATATAGGTTCAAACTCTTTATTACCTTAGACTTTTCACAAGGCATGGAAACAGTCAAGTTTCTAATATAATCTGAATAATAACGAAAATTGAACATTTGGGCGACATATCGTTTCAAAAAAAACACGAATTTATAGAATATGAAATAACAACATTGTAATACATAAAATTATTCACAGAAACTAGCAATAAACATAAAATAAACTATGATTCAAAATCCGTCTGAAAATAATCATTGAGTGAATAGAAAACGTTTTCATAGAGGAGATTTTTAACTTCGCTTTCAAAAGTCTTTATGTTCTCAATTTACTTTAGCGACATTGGGAGCTTATTATACAATTTTATTGATAAGATTTGCGATTCATTTAATACTTAAATCACTTCAATCGATGATTGGGAACAAGAACATTGTGATTTTGTCTTAGGTTATGCCCTGAAAGAAAACGTGTATCATCTCTGTTTCCAAACTTTTTACAATGAGTCTTGACGTAAATAAGGGAGTTGAAGGTATACATCGAAACAATAGTCAAAATTTTCAAATCGGCAAACAGTGGCTTATAGGAGTCAAGACATTTTTCAAAACACATGGTACTGATATTATTTTGCATTACAAGAACCTCCTGAATCCTACTGCAGTTTCCAAAACACAAGACCATAGTTGAGTGTGGAGTGGACATAGGCATAGTAATAGTATGCTAGTTGGAACAAAATTTCCAAGTTTCCATATAACGAAGGAATGCCTCGACAGCTTTTTCAAAATTAGGTTATTAGAGCGATAGTATTAATGAATGTCACAGATTAAAACTCTCCAAACTCTTCTTTTGAAGTGTTTGGTATTGTTTTTCATCTTTGGTGGTAGCGAAAAAAATTTGTTTTCATTTGGAATTTATGTTTGCATTGATTTCAATGAAAGGTCAATTTCGAGATTATCTATATTGTTACGATTTTTCTTGGGATTCTTTTATTAAAACTCCAAATAAGTAACACTAAACTATTTTTATTACAACTCTTTATCACAACACAATACAATCACTCAAATTGCTCCGCTAACTTTCCAACGCTCGAAACTAAAACTCTCTGTGATAGAAATTCTTTGCTTCGACTTCTGCACTCAGCAATACCAAAGCTTTCTCCGATAAAAACTCTGTAAAACTCTCCTCTCAACTGAGCTCAAAACTCGACGAGGGGTCCTGGAAGAATGACGTTCTCTCTTCGACCTCTCTTATTATTTTGCGTTTAGGATCATCAGGACCGGCGCTAGGAGATTCGTAACAATATTTTTCTTGTTCGGCTTTATCAGCGATGGTTTTTCAACAAACAGGTTTGCCAATAATTGAAGATGGCGCTCTCTAGACAAATGAATTATTCAATATAGAATATATGAATAAAACTTGTGGACATTTTTCAATCCAAGTAATTCATATTGTATACCGTTTATGGATTCAGTTTTTTGGCTTATTCAATACAAATTATAAATATGGCGTTGTTATAATTACGTTTTATAAGTAATAGTAATATTTTCGTTCCATTGCCATTCATTGCTATTTTACAGCCAATTTTAGTTTCTCAGAATTCGCATAAAATAATCGCGATAATACAGATCTATCACTTCGGGAGTAATGGAGAAGGTTATATTCATTTGTGATTGTGGGCGAAAAGCTTCGTGATCGCCCATACAGTTTTGATGTATGCTATTCCGTAAAACACCAATCATTTCATTATTTTTCTCCAGAGAAAAGCCAAGGGAAAGGAACTACTCGACAAAGTTTGTGAGGCAATCAATCTGATAGAGAAGGATTATTTCGGACTGGTTTACACCGACAGGCATGACCCTAGAAACTGGTTGGATTTAGAAAAGAGGATCAGCAAATTTATGAGAGGTAAGTGCAAGAGAAAAACCTACAAGCGAATAAATAAGCACAGTTCTTAGTCGATTGCGTTGAAAATTCATCTTTTCCTATTACGATTTTTGGACGAAAAATTAATTGTCTTTTTGTCTCGTTGCTAACGAAATATTTCAACTCCTGATGTTCGAAAGTTCGCAATTTTTTTTGTCGATTGTGCTTGAATTGATTGAAACGCTTTCAATCAAATAACGGCAAATAAAAACAAAGTATCTATTTACGAAAGTCAGTATATGATTCGTAAAAGTGGTCTAGGTGGTGCAGGGTTAGCACGTTCGCCTTTCATGCAGAAGACCGGGATTCAAATCCCTGTCAGGCCACTTTACTGGGTAATCGCACGTTGAGAGGTAATGCCTCGTTAATTCACTGCTCGCACAAGTTTCGACTTCTGAGGGTTGGCGTTCGTCAACTGGTTAACGGAACGAACAATTTTTGAACAATTTTTTCAGAAATGGAATAGGAAAACTCATTATATGGTAAATTTGAGAAAGTTTAATGAAGATTGAATTATTATACATGTCAAACATATAAAAGGAGACTTATTGGCCCGCCAGTCCAAAAAGCACTCATGTTAACAAAAGAGCAGCTTTGAAAACAAGAGGCGAATTCAAACACAATCGATTGAAAAATGTTTCTGTGATAGTGTTCTGACGCCATTCAAATAAACACCTGCATAAATAATTCTATATTACTAATGATAATTTTTATTGACGAACGTGTCAGGACGTGGAAAAATATATAAATAGGTTTGAAAATACTCGAACTATTTCTTAAAGTGAAATTCAAAACATTGAATATATTTGAATTTTTTTTGTTTGTTTACTCTAATCTAAGCGTTTCAGTTTCAAATGCTATACAGATCATGGAAAAAGCTAAAACAACTTACTCAAGTATTGTATGGTATCTAAGTGAAAAAACACAATAGAAATACACCCGATGAAGTGAATTTTCATATTTCAAGCGGTGCGAAAGTAGACGTGTAAGATAAAGAACAGGGTAATGTATCTCCAAAAAACGTGTTTATATTGTTGTGAAAATAGTTTTTACGTAGGTGTGCTATATTTAAATACAGCTCAGTGTGAATTATTCAAGTTAGATTTGCATTAGCTGTTCAAAAGGGAAAAATTTTGTTCTGAACTAACCTTACCTAGTTTACAAACATGTCGGAATATAGATATATAATATTCATTTCTGCTGTGGTCATTTATGAATACCAATCTACGTTATCGACCCAAATACATTATATAATATAATGCTTACCACGCAGCTTTCACTCGTTCGATCGCTGCGTACGTATAATCGAGACTGCTGCAAAATATGCTGTTATCATGAATGTCTATTTTCGGTAAATTGTCCGATTGTGCTTGGATAAACCACCTTCAGTCATCGTTCTAGATTCATGACAAATCACTAGAAATCGCCACAGGATTACAGCTTCGAAACATTTTGTCACTAACACGGTAGTTCAGGAAATGAAGCATTTTGGCTCGCAATTTTTTCGTCCACCATGGATTGACCTGAAATTTTCACAGAAGGTAGGGAATAGCTCAGGAATCTTTTTCCATATCATGACACTGTACGCTAGAGCCTTGGGGGTGGTTGCCACCCCATCTCGGGGGGTGGAAATTTTTTATTACATTTTAACCGTAGGAAACGGCGGAATAAGTAATTCTGAGAAAAAAATGTTCCATACGTTTTGTTCGTAAAAGAAATATTTTTGAGTTATTCGAAGTTGAAAGTAACAGATTTTTGACGAAAAAATGAATGTTTTTTTTGCAAATAACTCTAAAACTATGCATTTCATCAAAAAAAGTGTAGAGAGACAAATTAGCTTTAGAAAAAACAAAAACAATACTTTTTTATAATTTTTCTACCACACATATTTTTGAGTTATTCGAAGTTGAAAGTAACAGATTTTTGACGAAAAAATGAATGTTTTTTTTGCAAATAACTCTAAAACTATGCATTTCATCAAAAAAAGTGTAGAGAGACAAATTAGCTTTAGAAAAAACAAAAACAATACTTTTTTATAATTTTTCTACCACACATACGAACTGAGATACAGCAAATTAATGCTTAGATTTTTTCCTCAAATGTATAAATTGAAACATTTGAAACGAAATAAAGAGAATAAATTACATTTTTCGAAGGAAGCTCATAGAATCATTTTTAAAGTATTCAATTAGAGCTTTCAAACAAATAAAAAATGCCTTCCTAGCATGAAAATTGACCGACTTATGATCAAAATGAGATCGGTACCCGCTTTTTTCTACGGAAAAAACCTCCTGACTAAAATTGATCGCCACCCCTCCTGTAATTCTCTTTATATATGTACTATTAATACACCCACGAAGTTTGGCCAATTTAAAATGCCTAAGGCCGCGCTCAGTTTGGACGCGTTTTCGTACGAATTTTACTCGTGCGTGTACGTACCAATACGTACGAACGATCCGAACCTTCTGAGTCTATGGAAGTGCACATACTGGACGCGAGTTTGTCGTACGTATACGTACGTGTAGTTCCGACGTCCGAAATCAATCCGACTTGTTGGGATTTGTAAACACGTTCGTGCGTAAACATGGAAGTTGAAAAATTATTCCTCATTTATGGACATAATGTTTGTGGGATCGAGTGATTCGAGTTACCCTTACGGGATGTTCAACGCAAGGCATGGCGAGAAATATCCGTGGAAATGAATATGTCTGTAGTTTTTCTTTTTTCTGGCAAACCTAGAACTCCGTTTTCGTGAAATTTTTGTTTCCCTTTCGTGCTCTCTTCTCTTCCTTCCTCTCTCTCTCCTTCGCCCTCCCCCCCCCCCCCTGCCTAATTTTAGAAAAATTGGAGTTTAAAGAGAAAACGATTTTTTTTAATTTCGTGTTTTCAACCGTTTTCTTGAAAATATCTCCCAAAATACTAAAGATACGAAAAAACGTATACTACTAAATTGTAGCATTTTAGTCACAAAAATTTCCCTGTGTGTAGATTTTTTGTGAAGTAATATTCGGCGAGATATAGCCGTTTAACATCTACATTTAAGAACGAACATCACCTTAGTCAAGCGCCTTAAACTCTCCCCATTTGAAAATTAAGGGATCTCAATTGATTTTATTTACACAGTCTTATAGCTCTTGAAAAACCCTACAAAAAAATTCTATCGCCTAAAATGAAGGAGCTATGCTTAAGAAACCGATCAATTTTTTTTTGAAAAATTTGGATTACCCGCTTCGGAGTGTAGTAATGTACATAACCGTTATATTCAACCGTTATACGTTATATGTTCCACTTTTCCCATTCATATTGGAAGACAGAGAAGAAGAAACATCTGCTCGCGTGTGTGAGTGTATATATCGTTAATTTCTCAACAGCATATTCTGAATTTCGAAGACATATTATAAAAATTTCAATGTTTTCAAGGGTAGTTCATAACAAGGGTAGGTTGAAAGATTATGAAATTTTATCCTAAAGCATGAAACAATCATTATTTAACTATTTTTACCCATATTTAGGTTTTTAATGTTATTTTATAATTATTGACAATAAGGGGTAGTTTTCACACCTAAAAAACAAAAAGCGTACAACGGTACAATATAGAAAATGAACTAGAAGGTGTAATAAACCTAATCCCAAATTTTTGTACAAATCGATGCTGGACGAAAAAATTGCGAGGTTTTACCATGTTTTTAGCTTCATTTTCTGAACTACAGCATGAATATCGATGCCGATAAATCCACTGACGTGTCTGTCGCCTGATGTCACATTTCGTTTCACCAATGATGACGCGTTTCGCAAGTTTGAATTTCCCCTCTAATTCATTGATTTTTATATAATATTAAATGGGTTGAAATATTGACCGAATGAAAAGAATACCTCTCAATTATATGACGGTAATAAAGATTCGGGAAAAATATTTAAGACAAATTCAAGTTCAATGCATTTCCCTATTTCCACATTCGTCCAGAAAATATCATTTTTCGTAACCACCATTGCAGCGGAGCCATGGAAGTTCAGCTTCGAAGTGAAATTCTACCCCCCCGACCCCGCCCAGCTGCAGGAGGACATCACGCGCTACCAACTGTGTCTTCAGATCCGCAACGACATCCTGAACAACCGGCTGCCGTGTTCTTTCGTCACGCACGCTCTGCTCGGCTCGTACCTCGTCCAGTCCGAGCTGGGAGATTTCGATCCCGAAACCATGGACAAGAACTACCTGAAGGAGTTCAAGTTCGCGCCCAACCAGAGCCAGGATCTCGAGCAAAAGGTCATGGAGCTGCACAGGACGCACAAGTTAGTAGATTCCGTGGAATCCGGTTGACGACGTTCCCTGTTGAGGGGGCGAACGGTAGAAACGTCGTGATGACGCTCGTATGACACTCCGTTTCTGAATAATTTTTTTTCGTTTTAATATATAATTTTTGCTGGTTATATATTTTTTAATGGTAGATGAAATGATAGCGGCATTCAGACAAATTAGAATTCAAGAAAAATAAACTTTCTGAGGCGGGAGCTGCAGTAAAAAAAATTGAGTATCATGGACGTATAGGTCACAGCTTTTTTTTCATAAATTTCTAGTGTTATCCCTTGTAAGGATTTGAATGAAAACAAATTTTCAGGGGTCAGACGCCAGCTGAAGCAGAGCTTCATTATTTAGAAAATGCCAAGAAATTGGCAATGTATGGAGTAGACCTGCATCCCGCTAAGGATTCGGAAGGAGTTGATATTATGCTAGGTAATGATCATCATTTTGTCAGTGAAGTTTTTCTGTCGTTTTATTCACTTATGTGACTTTCACTCATATCGGCATGTTTCAAGTTTTTAGAACTCCAATGCTTTGATCAGACTCAAAGTTTTTTCAATTGATTTGCAGGTGTTTGTGCGTCTGGTCTCTTAGTTTATAGGGATCGTCTTCGAATAAACCGATTTGCCTGGCCGAAAATTCTAAAAATTAGTTATAAAAGGCACAACTTCTATATAAAAATACGTCCTGGCGAGTTTGAACAGTTCGAATCTACTATCGGCTTCAAACTAGCGAATCACAGAGCAGCTAAGAAACTGTGGAAGACTTGTGTAGAACATCACACATTTTTCAGGTGAGTGGTTATACCTGTTAATTGCTTCATTTATTCACGAGCATGTTCGATTGTTAATGAATATTACAATTTTAGATAATTGTTTTGTGCATGAGAATTTTTTTTCAATTTTCAGGCTTATGTCTCCGGAAATCAACCAGAAGTCATCACTGTTTCCGAAATTGGGTTCGAAGTTCCGATATTCAGGTCGAACTCACTATGAAACGAAGAAAACGCCAATCGAACGACCAGCACCACAATTTGAACGATCCTTGACTGGAAAACGCTTGACTTCTAGAAGCATGGACCGTGAGTTGATTTGACAAAGTTTAAATTTTTCGTTCTGCCAACATCCAAATTCATCATCTTCCAGATTATCCCACACCTGACATCATTTGAATTTTGAATCATCATCTTTCAGCTCATCCCACACCTGACACTATTTGAATTTTTCATCATCATCTTCCAGCTCATCCCACACCTGACACCATTTGAATTTTTAACCTTTCAGCTCATCCCACACCTGACAATATTTGAATTTTCAATCATCATCTTTCAGCTCATCCCACACCTGACACTATTTGAATTTTTAATCATCATCTTCCAGCTCATCCCACACCTGACACCATTTGAATTTTTAACCTTCCAGCTCATCCCATACCTGACACCATTTGAATTTGTAACCTTCCAGCTCATCCCACACCTGACACCATTTGAATTTTTAATCATCATCTTTCAGCTCATCCCACACCTGACACTATTTGAATTTTTAATCATCTTCCAGCTCATCCCACACCTGACACCATTTGAATTTTTAACCTTCCAGCTCATCCCACACCTCACACCATTTGAATTTTCAATCATCATCTTCCAGCTCATCCCACACCTGACACCATTTGAATTTTCAATCATCTTCCAGCTCATCCCACACCTGACACTATTTGAATTTTTAATCATCATCTTCCAGCTCATCCCACACCTGACACCATTTGAATTTTTGACCTTCTAGCTTATCCCACATCTGACACCATTCGAATTTTTAACCTTCCAGCTCATCCCACACCTGACACCATTTGAATTTGTAACCTTCCAGCTCATCCCACACCTGACACCATTTGAATTTTCAATCATCTTTCAGCTCATCCCACACCTGACACCATTTGAATTTTTAATCATCATCTTTCAGCTCATCCCACACCTGACACTATTTGAATTTTTAATCATCTTCCAGCTCATCCCACACCTGACACCATTTGAATTTTTAACCTTCCAGCTCATCCCACACCTCACACCATTTGAATTTTCAATCATCATCTTCCAGCTCATCCCACACCTGACACCATTTGAATTTTCAATCATCTTTCAGCTCATCCCACACCTGACACCATTTGAATTTTTAACCTTCCAGCTCATCCCACACCTAACACCATTTGAATTTTTAATCATCATCTTCCAGCTCATCCCACACCTGACACCATTTGAATTTTCAATCATCTTCCAGCTCATCCCACACCTGACACTATTTGAATTTTTAATCATCATCTTCCAGCTCATCCCACACCTGACACCATTTGAATTTTTAACCTTCTAGCTCATCCCACACCTGACACCATTTGAATTTTTAACCTTCCAGCTCATCCCACACCTGACACCATTTGAATTTTTAACCTTCCAGCTCATCCCACACCTGACACCATTTGAATTTTCAATCATCTTCCAGCTCATCCCACACCTGACACCATTTGAATTTTTAATCATCATCTTCCAGATCACCCCACACCTGACACCATTTAAATCGATTTGTACTAAGAAGTAGATTACTGAATATTCAAATATCTCTGACATGTTTTTCATATACTGTATCTTTCTAGCTCTGGTAGGAATGCGTCCCGAGGATGAATATAACGAAGCGAACAAACGACATACTATGTCTCATCCGCCCGAGCATATACCCGACATTGATAATCAGAGTCCAGCGAAGATCAAGTCGCCCAAAGAAAAGAAAGAAAAGGAAAAGGTGAGTTCCTCGTGGTGTTTAGACGGTAATTCAGTGACGAAACTTGCAGTTCTGGGATTTTGGTTGTTCTTGTGTGATTTTTTCTTGTCAAGTTTTGAATGGAGGCACATCAACTTGAAATTATTTGAGACCGTATTCTCAAGTCAATTTGGATCAACTCTTGAATAAATTTCTTTTTATATATTGAGTACAGAATAATCGAATTTGATTATGTTGAAATACTCCAGTAAAGGAAGTAAAAACTGGCTGGACTAATTCGAGACCAATTGCAGATACTTGGAGTGACTTGAATTTTGTTAAGAAAGGTGACCAGTATCCGAGTGAACAACTTACGTTACTGGGAAAAAGCGCCGGGGTGGGGGAGGAACTCATTGGGGGGGGGGGGTTAAAAAAATAATTAAACCAATCGATAAATTATCATTTTTTAACATAAAAACATTGATTGCAATTTTCTTACAAAAATGCACCCCTTTCGAGTAATAGCGCAAGGAAAAGTGTGATTTTTGCAAAAAAAAATAAGTTTTTGAAGTTTTTTAAATTTACTGAAAATCTGTTAGTATTACAAAAAAATTATATATTACTTATATGAAGTATTTTAGTTGACAAATAGAGTGGTTTTTGTTTTATTTTTGTACGATTAATATTAAAGGAGATATGACATGGCAAAAATGGTTGCTTAACGAAAAATGAAGAAACCGGATCGTTTTGGCGTAAATATCTCGAAAAATATAACTTTTACAAAAAAAATGATTACTATCATTTTGCAAGATGACAAAATCGGGAAAATTTTGAGACCAACCAGAACCGTTTAAAATAAGAAGAAAAAAAGTTATGGGCAAAATAATATTTTTTCAAAAATTTTTAATGCCAATTTTTTTGCGCCATATGGGCTAAGGTGCTTAAAAAAAATCTTTTGGTGAAAAGTCAGAACACTTCGTCCTAAATATGTCCAGCCATTTTTGGCAATATCGGTTAATTATTGTTTATGTTTTGGCCTGCTAAAGTTGGGTAAAATCGTGTATTTTTTAAAACATTTTCAGTTTTTGGCCAGCAGCGTGAACATTATTTATTTTAAACAGCCAAATTTTCCAGCATTCATTCCAGGATAGATGTATTTCAATTTTTTTTATAATTTTTCATCTGTAAACAAATTTGTCCGTTTAAAATTGCCTTTTTTATGTTTATAACGGTAAATGCTCTTTTCTGTCGGGCGAAATAAAAAAAAATTGGCCCATCCAATTCAAATGGTGCATATGACATGAAATTTCGGCGATAACCTTAGCTTTGAAATGGTTCCTGGTACATCTCGTTATCATTAGCCAAAAAAAAGTTATGGCCAGAAAACCTTTTTTTTTCCATCATTCACATACAATTTTTATAGTTAATCCATTGGGACCCTCTATTCATAAGTTTTATGAACATTTTTCGTGCAGTACTGTATGTTTAGATGATAAGCCAATTAAATTCTGTTGTCAAATTTCAAATCTAAATATTAAAATAAAAAACTAAAAAAGGTAGTTTTCACGGTTTACAGGGTGTTTCAGAAATTTCTGACAGTAAAATCGTAATCAGTGACCCAAAAAACCACCCAGTACCTATTTTCACGAAAATTAATTTAATATTGCCCGAGATATTAAATATTTATTAATTTTGGGCCAAAAAGACAGTTTGGACAAGTTTTACAGCGGTTTGGAGCTCTGCTCAGTAACCAGACTTGTTTACTCGGATACTTGACACCTTTTTTGACAAATTCCAAAAAATTTTAAGTTGATCTGAGTGGTCTCGAATTAGTCCTTCATTTTACTAAAAAAATTACTTCCTTTACTGGAGTAAAAGCGTTTTTGTGTCTTCATTCTGCTGAGTTTGATTTACTGCCGACGCCTGCTGGAAAAATATAATTAATCTTCGAAAATCAACTTAGCTTGCCAGGAAAAGGAGTTCGGGATCGGTTAGGTCTGGCAGCTCTGCTAGTTCCATAGAGGGGGAATACGAAGCCGAAAAGAGTCAGAAGGTGTTTGCACAAGTTTTTTGTTTGTTTCACGGATCTCTATCTGCTGCCGTCTTTTGTCTTTCGACCGTATTAGTGTTTTCAGTAGATCTGTTGGCTTCGAACTGCGTATTTGCTTTAGTATTGTATAGGAATAGGCTAGCTTTTGCTCACTCATCATATTTTTTGTACAAAGCTTTGCTGATGATGAAAATATTTTATTGATTTTCATTCGCTCAAAGTTACTTGCTTATTTTTGATAAACATGGTGACTCACATAATTTCATATGTAAGTGATTGGTGAAAAAATACTAGCAAAAGCCAGTTATTAGTGAAGTGTGCTTCGTTCAATATGTACGGTGGGTACCTTGAAAAAAACAGTATTAAATTGAATGTTGTCATCATCAACAGTCGTGACCCTTTCTTGTATATCATACCAAATGTAACATATTTTCCGTTATAGTACGGAAAATGATACGGCTTTAGATATTCTAACAGTTGGTTTTTCTGGTGAATAATTGTAGTTTGCACTTGAAAACTCGAGGTTGCTGTCTATGTACCATTGTTATCTACATTGTATAGTGGAGCAGATGACCTCATAAGTTGGCAAAAAATCTGAACATCCGGATTTCTATATTTTTCGCGTTGCCAGTGAAACAGAAAAATTTTCTTAGCAAAAAAATGGTTTCAGAAAATGATTTATTTTTGTGTGAAATTAATAGTTGTACACTATGGAATAAATGAGGAAATTTTTTGGTATATTACATATGAGTGAAAATTGTCAAGCTGTGTGCATTTTGTAAAGGACAAATTATTATGATCTGCAATCATTGGAGGGCAAGTTGGAGACTATTAAGCATCTTCAAATTCCTGCGAAATTGTAGAAATTGATATTATTAAATTATTGAAAGACCCCAAATTAGATACATACTATTTGTGATCACTTATACGGTCGCACAATATCCGATGGGCTTGCGAATAAACACTTATCTTCTCCTATTTAGTCAATCAGGTACAGTCCATGAAATTTTTGTTCTTTCCATTTATCGCCAACTTTCGTAGAGTCTGCCCCTCCGCGCATCGCCTAGAACTTCATTTTGGGAAAGCACAGGACGTTTTCTCAGATCAAATTTAACCTCTTCTTGCAGAAAACATGAATATCGTCATTAGTGTTATACTCCAGTCAATGGAAGTTTTTGCCAAATTGTGGAGTAATTCTTATTTTGGGATATGTTATTGGATTAGGAATCCCCCTTAGTTATCGAATTGGGAGGGGGGGGGGGGCGGTAGCGCAAAATCCGCCATCTTGGAATAAAGGTATGAAAAATTGGTTTTCCCGATTTAACTTCACGAGTTGATCCCACAACATAAATGTCCCATCCAAAATTAAAAAAGACAACATTCCCTACAATTTTTATATCAACACTTTTTTTTCGTAAAACAAATGGGTGGCGAATATTTTTCCAAAAAATCGTCCAATTCAATTTTTTACAGTATTTTTTTAAATGAATTACAATGTGTTATTGGGGTTAGCTATTTATATAATTTACAATATGAGTTAGTGCAACAACTACCTGCAAAGTTTTTTGGTCTGATGTGGACTTCGTCTGCTACTACTACTTATTCTTTTCAGGTTATTGTTGAGAAATCAATCGGAATGAGTAGTGGTAACGAAGTCCATATCCGACCAAAAAACCTTGCAGATAGAATAGAATAGAATTTATTTATCCTTTGTGATACATTACATAGATGGGATACGTCAAATAAAATTTTGATCTAATACATATAAATAAGTAAATAGTATAATGTATATACACATATACATAAAATATATAATGATCTTAACGTCATATTATCATACGCCTCAGCCCAGTAGATAAAGGTAACGCAGTCTGTACAGGATAAAATAAAATAAAGAATATCAAATATTTACAACTCCAAGTAAAAATTCGTCCACTGTATAAAACAACTTTATATTGCATATTATATAAAGGGCTGACCGTAGTCTTTATATTCAGTATCAGTTTTCTTCTGAAATAACCTAGCATAACCTAAAACGCGCATTGAGTGCAAATAATTGACATTGACTGGGGTATAATTTAACCATATACAAAAACACTCATTATAAAAATCCATAATATTGTTACGATTAAAACACCGAACAACACTAAACAACTTTTATTATAACTTTCTATCACAACACAATACAACACAATCACTTAAATCGCTCCGATAACTTTCCACTGCTCGGTACCAAAACTCTCTGTACTAAAATTCTGCCTTCGGCGTGAGCGGCTCCTGCTTATATAGGCGCTCATCCAGTGGAGAATCATCCAAACAAATCTTGACAATCGAATATTCTGGGTGAGCCGCGATCACGCAGGTATAATCTTTTCTGGAACCGCCGCACCAATTCGCATCCATAGTCGGCAGGGCCGGCGCCAGCACATTTCGTTACAATAAACCAAAAACTCTGCGAATTGGTGGTATTTTTTCTTTTCTCTTATTGTTCTATAACTCTACTCTCACCAGAAAAGATCAACTGATGATTGACATCAAGGTACCCATTTGTTGTATACAGAAGATGTGTAATCTAAAGTACTGTAATTAATTTCAAGTATACAGTGTGGATATTTTCAAATATACCCAACATTATGTTTAGAGATCAAATAGAAGGTTTTTTGTACTGAGAGAGAGATATAATTTCATCAAAGTTGTTTAACATCATTTTGAAGGTGTTCCAAGTTAATGGAATTCATCTGAGAGGCTAAGTGAACTTTTCCATTAAGTTTGAGTTGACTAGTGGATGGAAATAGTGACATGTATAATATGTTTTTGTATAATAATGCTAGAATCAGATCTGATATTTCTTGTGCAATATCACACTATGGGTACGTCTGAAAATTCCGCCTTGTGAGAAGTATTTTCGAGCTTTTCTGGTCTTTGGTGCAGCTTTCATATCTTATTGTTGATTTTCGGCATGGTTATGCATTTTTTTTTCTATTCTCGACAGAAAACCAAGCCCGTCGGTGGAGTTGCAGTTCTACCAGCTGGCGGTTTGTTGGGTAAGAAAGGCGATAAAGACAAAGAGAATAGAGACGTGAACGCAGTAGAACAAAACGGCGTCGATGATTCTCAACTGAATACGAGTGGGGAGAGTGAGAAGTCTCCGCAAGATAGGAAGGACAGATCGAAGGTATGGATTTGTGGATTAGGAATGAAACTTAACTACTAGCGTATGATATCATTCGATGTTTTTCGAAACAGTTGCAGTAGAATTATTTGTCTTCTGCTTGAAATTTAGTGACGACTGAAGTATTGAAACGCTTGATTTCTGTTGAACTTGTTGAAAGTAGATGAATCGTGTGGGTTACTTGGTGCAGAAAAAATTCCCACTTTGAACTATACAGCTTCATTTTGATTTTATGTTTGTATCATAAGGATCAATACTAGGTTGCGGGTGTTAGTACAGTCTATAATTTCGATGGTTCGAATTGAAAATATGTAAAATGGCAAATACAAGCTATTGATTTATTTGTTATATTTGTTCAATTTTATAATTTCTAAGCCTGAGTTTTTTCAATTCTTATTCGAGATTTCTGCAGAATAATATGTAACAAGTAAATACAGGATTATTCAAAATGAAATCTACCCACTCTGCTGCATTTAATTACTCGGGGAGAAGATTATTTAATAGTTGTTCAAGATGCATCTATCGAATGATCCAACAAATTTCTACTTATGATAAATTCTTCATAAACTAAAGTTCAAGATGTAATTCATTTTCCAACCAATCGGTGATTTTTTATGTGGTTTTATATTCTATTCACATGAAAAGCTAATGCAGAATAATACATTTTCACCAACATTAAATCGAGAAACTTGAATATTGTATATTATTCTCAAATTTCCCCGTGATTACTCCATTTTTGAAGTAAAATAATGTATTCTAGCGAAATTCTCTTATATTTTATTTCTTATTAGAATTGTCATTATATGTTTGTATATATTTGCATTTTCGATGCTGTTTTTGAGTACATACAATTTTGGCAACAACAATTTTCCTTCCCCCTGTATTATTAGTTTAGCCGTATACGTATTGCATGTAATAATATGCATGTATTTTGCTTTGCGCACTAGAGTCCCGGTTTCCTATTCGGTTCTAAAAAGGACAAATCCCCGAAGGACAAAAGAGAGAAGGAAAAGGTCGCAGCCCAGCCTACCAAGGAAAAGGGCGGCCCTCCGGTAGGCTCACCCCAATTGCCCGGCTACACCAGAGAGTACGATTACGAAACACCCGAAGATCAGGTCACGCCAAGAAAACCGCACGCGCAAGGTTTCAGTTACGAAAATCAAGGATCTCCTTCGAGCCCGACCAGTCTACAAGACACTCATTCGCCTGCTACGAAACGAGCCACCGCTACGGCTTTTAATTACGCCCCGGGCGACGTGGACAAATTGAAAAAAGTGGCTCCCTTCAAAGATCCCAAGGCTGACAGCGCCGCCTTTTTGGCTGGCGAACAATACATGCACCACGGACCATCCGAGACGGCATCCAAAGCTCCAGTCAGCGCAGGCGCTGTACCGCTAGGCGGCAAGAAAACCAGACCAATAACGCTTTTCGTGGTTACCGGTAACAGAGACCCCAAGACCGGATACATCGACGTTGCCACGGCAACTGCTGACAAAACAGTCGGGCAACAAAACGTCGAAACCGGTCTCATAGACTGTAAGTACGGTCTCATCGATCCTTCCAACGGCACCGTGATCATAACCGATCCCGCTAACGGACAGAAAGAGGTCGTTCAAGGCCACATCGATCCCGCTACCAAACAGATAATCATCACTTCCGGCGCGGTAATAGATCCCAAGTCCGGTAAAAAGAGCTCGAACATGGGTCAGATCATAGCGATATCCGAGCAGCGACCGAGAATGGTTAGTAAGCTCGCAGC
Organism: Zygogramma bicolorata; assembly: GCA_032362365.1. Lineage (NCBI taxonomy): Eukaryota > Metazoa > Arthropoda > Insecta > Coleoptera > Chrysomelidae > Zygogramma > Zygogramma bicolorata. Next base: position 542,390 of record JAVJAQ010001353.1, read on the forward strand.
AGTACCCAAGAAACGAATCATCAAAATCACCGTCACTACCGCTAAGAAAGATCCCAAAACTGGACGGGTCGAAGCCGAAAAAGGTCACACCGAAACGCTCGAAGCTATTCTAGACCCTGTGACCGGCAAGATCGAGTCCAAGTACGGTGTAATCGACCCTGTCAAGAGCAACATAACCTGCAAGGATCCGAAATCTGCCAAAACCGATGTCTACCCCGTCGAAATAGACAGCAATCTCGGTCATTTCGTGGTCAAACAAGGTGTGGTCGACCCCAAGACGAATAAGGTGGACAACAGTTTGGGGCAACTCATCAAGATCTCCGAGCAAGGAGACTCGATAATCCCTGTAACAGCGGTTACAGCCAAACGCGATCCCAAAACCGGCCAACTGGATCCTGCGCACGCGCACAAAGAAACTACAAACGGCAAGATCGACTCCAAACACGGCGTCATCATGACAAAGTATGGATCGGTGGACGTGAAGAACAAGAGAATCGTTTCTCGCGAACCAAAAACCGGCAAAGTCGAGGAACATCCCATTCAGTTCGACGATAATGAGAACGTTATCGTCTTGAACGGCGTGGTAGATCCGAGAACCGGCGCCAGAGACAACAACCTCAGTCAAATACTGCAAATCGACTCTGAGATAGAGCCAGAAGTCGTTGTTATCTCGAAATCCGGTAAAGTGGACAAGAAAGGCTTCGATCCCAAGAGCGTCACGCCTCCCGAAAGGTCGATCGGTATGTACGACCCCGACACAAATAAAGTGTTCACCAAGTACGGCGTGGTGGATCTCATTAACGAAACGATCAGCTTCGTCGATCCCAAAACGGGCAAGAGCGAGGTTAAGCAAGGGCAGCGGGACCCAGCCACAGGAGAGGTTCTCTTCAAGGGTCTGGTGAATCCTAAGACCGGAAAAGTAGACAGCAGTTTCGGAAGAACCATCAAGGTCGAGCTCAGCGAAGCCAAAGCTGATCCCGAAGCGGGCAGCGCTCCAACTTCCGTTAAGACAGACAAGAGAAGCATCCCGGTGTCTCCAGTAAAAGCTCCTAGCACAGTAGCCCCCAAATCGCAAGATAGAAACAAAGTCGTCAAGCTATTGGTTATCACAGCTAAGAAAGATCCAAAAACGGGCTATCTAGATTTGGAGAATGGTCACGTGGATCAATCCGCCGGAATCCTCAATCCTTCCGGAGAAATCGAATCCAAATACGGCCTCATCAACCCCAAAAACGGCACCATCACTATTACCGATCCCGCAACTGGTAAGCAGGAAACCGTCCAGGGAACCATCGACCCATCGTCTGGCCAGTTGGTTAATGTCAGCGGCCCGGTGATCGATCCTAGAACAGGGAAGAAAGATACTTCCATGGGCCAGGTGATCAGCATTGCATCGTATGAAGCTAAAGACGGGGCGCCAGTTAAGAATCTGTTGCCGTCTCATCCGATACCCAAGAAACGTGTCATCAAAATATTGGTCATCACCAGCAAGAAAGATCCAGCGACGGGTAGGATAGATACAGAGAAAGGTACCGTGGAGAAACTGACAGCCACAGTTGACCCAATCAGCGGCATTATAGAATCGAAATACGGTAAGATCGATCCACAGAACAAGAAGGTCGTTACGAAAGATAAATCTGGCAAATCCGCTATTACTCCCATCAAAGTGGATGAAAATACCGGACAAATATATATCAACGACAACGTAGTCGATAATAAAACTGGCAAAGTCGATCCTAGTTTGTCGCAAGTTGTCAACGTGGTCGATCCTCAACACCCTGCCGTCGTTATTACCACGATAACAGCTACTAGGGATCCGAAAACGGGAGCTGTTGACTTGAACAACGGCAGAACGGAGATATCCAACGGAAAGATCATCCCTGAAACTGGGGAAATCGTCACCAAACAGGGTACTATCAATCTCAAACTTATGAGGATCATGACCAGAGACCCCAAGACCGGTATTGTGCACGAAAGGCCTGTACAAGTGGACAAGGATGATAACATAATCATAGCCTCCGGAGTGGTAGATCCTAGAACCGGAGCAGCTTCACCAAACCTGGTCCAAGTAGTCCAAGTCGGCTCAGAAGTTGATCCCGAGATCCAAATCCGCACATACGTCGGCAAAGTCGACTCCAAGAAGAACACAATCGATTCGAAGAACGCCACTCCTGACACCACTCCCGGACTGTACGATCCCGATAGAAACAAGATATACACCAAGTACGGCCATTTGGACCCCGTTGCAGAAACTCTCACTGTTATCGACCACAAGACCGGCAAACCTGAGACTAGGCAAGGTCACATCGAGCCCAACACCGGAGAACTCCTGTTTAAGGGAGGATTCACCAACCCGAAATCAGGAAAAGTCGAGAAGGACCTCGGACGAGCTGTGTCGGTACATATCACCGAACCTCCTGTGGATCCAGTGACTTCCCAACAACCCTCCGAAAGAGAATTGCAGAAAGTAACACCGATCAAGTCCGTTTCACCGCCTTCTCAGATCGCTACACCGGAAAAACCAGTCGTCAAGACGACACCTGTCAAAGCAACATCGCCTGCCAAGGAGGTTGTGACAGGGGTTCTGCACCCCATAGCCAAACACAGGATCGTCAAGATCATGGTGATCACCGCGAAGAAAGATCCCAAGACTGGTAACGTCGACACTGAAAACGGACAGGTAGAACATTTGACGGGTATCCTAGACCCGAATACTGGTCTTGTTGACACCAAGTACGGCCAGATCGATCCAACAACCGGTTCACTTATCGCTAAAGATACATCAACGGGCAAGACTGAAATAATTCAAGGAAAAGTCGATCCCGCCACTGGCCAAGTTGTAGTTAACGGAGGCCCGGTTGTAGATCCTAGTACAGGGAAACTAGACCCAACCATGGGTCAAGTATTCTCTATCGTCGGCCTCAAGCAGGCGCAAGACCCCAATGCAGCTCCTGTACCGAAGAAACGCATCATCAGGATAACGGTGATAACCACGAAGATCGATCCGAAGACCGGCAAAGTAGACACAGAGAAGGGACAAGTCGAGCAATCTACGGCTTTGCTCAATCCCGAAACAGGACTGATTGAGTCCAAATACGGTCTTATCGACCCTAGAAACGGCAAACTCATCATCAACGATCCTAAGTCTGGCAAAGTAGATGCCAAGTCCGCACAAGTGAACGATGCCAACGGCCAAATCTTGATTGCCAGCGGAGTAACAGATCCCAAAACGGGCAAAGTTGACAGTTCTTTGGGGCAGATTATCAGCATCGCGGGCCAAAACGATCCTATTTTGGAAATCACCACAATCACCGCGAAGAAAGATCCCAAGACCGGTTTGGTAGACATCGACAATGGCCAAATGGATAGTTCCAAGGCTCAAAAAATTTCCGCTACCGGTGAAATCAAAACCAAATACGGCACCATCGACTTGAAGAACTTGAGGCTGATAACGGTAGATCCGAAAACCGGAAAGCAAGTGTCCAGACCTATCGTGGTCGATTCTGACGGCGTCATCACAATATCAACCGGTGTAAAAGATCCAAGAACCGATACCGTGAATCCGGATCTATGTCAAGTAATAAGGTTAGGATCTGAGGTGGAACCAGAAGTGCAGGTGGTGACCTTAGTCGGCAAGTTGGATCCCAAGAAGAACACTATAGAAGCGAAGAACGTGACGCCCGAGGTGTCTAACGGTCTATACAATCCTTCCACGCACAAAATAGACACAAAATACGGGCAAATAGATCCCATCAAAGGTACCTTGACGCACACCGATCCCAAAACTGGAAGAATCGACGTCAAACAAGGCATCGTTGACCCAGCTACTGGTCAAATCCTGTTCAAGGGAGGTTATGTGAATCCCAAGACTGGAAAAGTCGATCCCAACTTCGCCAGGCTCGTGGCAATACTGATCAGCGATCCAAAAATCAACGACAAGGGTGAGATAGTGAAGAAGGACGACAAGAACATCAAGATTGATCCGAAGACCAACCAAGTTTGGGTGTTCGACCACACCGACCCCGTCACGAAAGACGAAGTTTACTCCACCGGCCACGTAGACCCTGTAACTGGGTACATCATCACTGTTTACGGGTACTTGGACCCCAAAACTGGAACCGTCTCGAAAGTCGTCAAAGTCGATCCTAACAACGCCAAGTTCGATCCCGAAACCAACCAGGTATTCACGAAGACTTGTCAAGTCGACGAAACCGGCGCCCCGTTGTATTCGGCTTCGGAAATTGATCCCCAAACTGGTCAGATTTATACCAAGTACGGCAGAGTGGATCCTAAAACTGGTAAACTAGTTATCGTCAGGATATATTTGATCACGCAGAACGATCCATCGGGTAAAGTGAAGGAAATCGATCCAAAAGACTGTCAGTTTGACGAGAAGACTGGCCGTATCATCAACGTCACCACTCAAACCGTTTACATCTATAGCATGGTCGATCCGAAAACTGGAAAGATCGTACAGGTGGATCCGAACGACCCTCTGGTGAAGAGCGCCAACACCAAAGTCACGCAAGTTCTGACGCTTTCGGGAGAAATAGATCCTGTTACCGGTAAGATCCACACCGAGTGGGGACACATCGATCCCCAGACGGGCGACATCGACCCCAAGACTGCTCGAAGAAGTCCCGTGACCGGCGAACTCATTCTCAACTACGCCCAAATCGATCCCAGCCACTTCACGGACCTCAAGGACACCAAAGTGAAGGTGAAAACGTACGGTAAGGGTGATAGCGATTCTGGCGAGAGCAGCGACGACGATTTGAACGAGTACGCTGCCGATAATCTACAGGACGTTACGAATTTGAAGATTCCCAAAGGCAAGAAGGGGTTGAGCACTCCGGTTATCGTGAAGACTACCACGAAGCAAATCGTGACCAAGGATAAGGATGGCGTTACGCAGAATATCGAGGAGCGAGTCGAAGATGGAAGGACTGGGGAAGTCACTTATTCGACGCAAGTTAATAAGGTAAGTGTCGATCGTTTTATCATATTTAGGATGAATGAGAAGAAGAATACTGTGAAGGATGAGGTAACAGAATTTGCAGAAAAGGGGAAGTTCATTTAATGGGGAATACTCCACTAAATATTTCACCAGCTGTTGATCGGTGACATTTGAAAGTTTTACAATATTGACTGAAAAATTTGAGCCGAATACTGTGCTAACAACCCGGTGATTTCACTTGCTTTAAGATATATTCTTATCTCCTTCATAGAAATCGTTCAGTAACTATAGCGTCACAGGGACTACAGGGTAACTCATCATAATACTAGTTGCCGAGAAACCAAAGCTAAGTTTCCGCTAATGACAAATGCTACAGTCGTAATATATCCCAACATTACAGTCCATAATTTGATTTTCCGCAATAACGGGTCTGTACAATAAAAATTTGTTGCAAGTTTTTCCGAGAAAGTTTTCCTCATAATGAATGTTTTAGTTTTCTGTTTCATTAAAGTACGCCGAAATAGATCACTTATCTATTTGGTACTATCAATAATATTGAAACTGTAGCGTTATTGGGAAGAATTTCTACCGATGAGGGCGCTGATGTCTGTTCAGAAATGTCGACAACAAACCGTAATCAGCTGATCGTAATCTGTCAAAAACATATGTTTACTATTTTTTACGTTGTATTTTGTATTATACCTTGTGTTTTTCGAATTTTGGCAAAGTTCTGTGTAAAACAAATGTGTAGAATAATCAGTGTGTGAATGTGTTAGAGAAGTGTACCATAATTTCACATTCAGAAGTTTGTTTTTGTTTTACGTGATGAAATAGTTCAAATATTTTTCGATAGAGGCGTATCTGGATGATGAACTTTCCAATTTGTACCTGCTCTCTCGGCAATTTCATTGCCTAAATGACGGTAGATGCTAGTTTGGTCCACATGAGTTATGAAGTTTCGAATTTTCATGTTCAGTGAGCGTATGTTTGATATTGTTCAAAGAAGATAATATTCTGAATGCAGCAATATTATATTGAAGGAAAAAAATCGAAAACGAAAACAGATTTGAGATCCCAATTCTACTCATTATTCTGCAAATTTTGTTACCAATACAGCGAACGGATTACCTACCTAACGTTTCTTTTTTTTGTATTGGTCCCCATCCTTTATAGTTTTTTACAGTTGCATTATTATTTTTTGTTCTTTCTGTCTTCCTTTCCCTATCAATTGGGATGGGTTGATCCTATTTTGTTTTTTTTTTTCAGGTTATTTTATTATGTTTCGAGTTTATTTGCGCTTTACATTTTTTGCAAAATTGGCCGATTGATGTACTCAATAAAATACCGTTAATTGTTATCAAGCTGCTACATTCTTAAAATTCCTCTCAGATTGTAATAGTTTGGCCAAACACCAATAATCGATTGAAAAGAGCAGGATACTCGCAATCGTAAAATACCTTATAATTCCAAACTGAATAAATGGCATTAAATGAGCTTGAATTGTTTCTTAAACACATTAACACTGTACACAATTATTTCATTTGTTTGTCGTTTTTACTCATTTAACATATTTTCCGCTTCAAGTTCATATATTCACGCTAAGATGTCGAAAAATCCTGGTGTTGCAATTGTTGCTGCCAGATTGTTCAGAATGTTATGGCGACACTTCTACAGTTCATTTCGTCTTCTCAATTTTACCGCTAGATGACGCCAATTGTCAGACATCACGAACGTCATATGATTCGATCTCAATTTTTTTCCTACTTAAAGCTGAATTCGAGTTCTATTGTTCATCCTAGTTTCGAGTAGTTTCGTTATTCATTCGTTTTTCATTCAGTGGTGGTAACAGTTTTGTTTTGAATCTAATAAGTTTATAACACGTACGATATCATCGCCTTTTGTATTGAGGGTAGGTAGACTAACGGCGCAGATAAAACTTTTCATTTATGTGCAATACCTCAGGAGAGCACATCTAAATCAATGAATGTATACATATTATAAGTTTTGTAATCATGTATATTAATGTTTTGAAAATATTTTCACAAAAACTCGCTTTCCTATTTGTAGAATACAAATGAGAAGGCAAAGCGCAGTGCTTTCCGTTGTTTCAGAAGTTATCGCCATTCATATTTGGGAAGACGGGATTATTTCATCTTTTTTTGCTCTATATAACCTGTGATGCACGCAAGTTACTCACATTTACACCTTCCACCTGCTTCTATCGATTTTTTCCACAAATATTTCCATTTCACATGAAGTTTTCGAAGTTTAATTGGCAAACTATCGTTTTTGATTTCAGCAGTCAACGAAATGAACAAAATCTGATGTCATATTTTTAAAAAACGAAATCAAATGAAAGGCTGATCAGTCAGCGTTCAAAAGTATAGCCAGCCGTCCGGTCTGCTAAGTATACATTTCCTATGAAATTTGGGCGAATTCTATAATTCTTTCCACTTAACTAATTTAATTGAATATTTCCCTCATATATAAAATGTCCCATAAGAGCAATGCAGTTATCGAAAACTTACAGCGGTAATTGCATTGTATCAAGTCACCATAACAACACACTTGAAACCGTATCGCTAGACGTCTGTAAACAACACAAATGAATGTCAGATAGACTTCAAAAATAGAAAAACATTTCGCGTTTTGGTGAGTACTCCATACAATCTATAGAGGAAAGTATAAATGAACAAAAAATAAAATTTCCTTGAGAATTTCTTTATTCGTGAAATATTCCAATGAATTACATTCGTGCATAAAAATGACCAGATAATTTTGCATTCAAGCGTGATATCTTATACAAATTGCATTCGGTTATTTTCATATTTTGTAAAAGAGCTCTCGTCCTTCGGACTCGGGCGCTTTCGCCAAAATATGAAAATGAACTCTTGCAATTTGTAGATATCACGCTTTCTTGCAAAATTATCGGTAATTTTCATGCACTCGTGCAATTATAACCGAAAACAGCATGGAACCTATTATCATAGTAGGCATGCGTCGTCAATTTTACCCCAAACTTTCCTAGGTCAAGTCCCAACACCAGGGTTTATGGGCATCTCGATTCACCTTTACTTTTTTGTTTCTCAATCGACAAGGAATGTTTGAACCATATTCATAAAAATATCACTCAGTTTCTACTAGTTTGAAAAAGAGCAGGATGCTCGAAAACGTAAAACACCTCGTATTTCGAAACAAATAAATGCCATTTATTGAGCTTGAATTACTCATTTTTCAACGAATTATCATGAGGAACGTGAAATAAAACTTCTGATGGTTTATACCACCTCGTTAGTATTCGTTTGATAATGTCCGTATATAACGACATTGCAGTAACGTCCTGGAATCAATTTATTGAGTTTTCTTTCCTCTGGAAATGTAAAGAATGAAGCTTTAAGTTCTTACAATATATATTTTTAGGGCAAAATTGTATGGATGCCCCTATACCTAACTGTAATATTAAAAAAAAAGTAAAGTTTAGTGTAGTATTTTTATGAATTTGGAGATTCAATTAACAATTTTATTAACCGACGTTTCGGAAGTGATTCTGCTTCATTTTTCAACCCTGTTTTGAAAATTTCCAATGAAATTGAAATTTTCAATTGATTTCAATACAGGCATGAGAAAGGAGGCAGACTAGCTTCCAAAACGACGTCAAGGAAAAGTATACGCATTCTTTATCAAATTGGTTGATGGAATCTCCAAATTAATGAAAATACAATACGTAATTGACAAAATAGTCACTCAAATTTGCATCTTTTTAATATTGCAATCACGTATCGGAGTAAATAGAACAATTTGCCCCAAAAACGGATATTATAAGAACTCAAAGCTTTTTTCTTTTCATTTCCAGGGGAGTTACAAATATAAGCGGAATAAAAAATATAAAGTTCGATTTCTTATTACTCTTTTTTTATATAATATTATTATTATTAGTTTTATGTATGTTCCACTTATTTAACCCCTCCACCCCGTTTGAGTTTTTATTCATTTATTTACCCTTACGTTTTCGTTTCTCCCTCCCAACTCTCCGTCCTCGTCAAGGCGGACGCGCCATCCGACGACGGCAAATCTCCGTTCGTGACCGCCCGAGCGGTGACGACTCGGACGGCGACGACGCACGAGGACCTCGGCACGAACGCGCGCACGCAGCAGCTCGAAGAGAAGACGGTCGCGCGATCGATGACGTCGAGCGCGACGCGACAGGAGCAGCGCGTCGTCACGCAGGAGGTGAAGACGACGAGCACGGTGGTCAGCGGCGATCAGGTAGGCGCGGCGGTCGCTCGGTCGGCGTTCTTTTGTTATTTATTTTGTTTTTTTTTTTATTTTATTGAATGAAGTGAGATCCCGGAGTAGTCAGCGGGAATAACGGAAAAACCCGCGACGGCCAGACCTTCGTTATTTTTATCAAAGCTGCAAGGTCATATTACAGAAACAGGTTTATATATAGGCTATTGTCATATAGAAAGTAACTAACACGTTCTCGGGTTTTTATTGCAAGAATCGTTCAATTCAAATTTATTTCAAATTAGAGTTTGGGTAGGTGTATAACAAATTGTTCAAAGTATTGTTTGAAAATTTATGATTATTTCGAACATTTATTGTAAATGTCATGTATATCTGAATATATAATATATAAGGTATGAAATGCGAAAATAAAACCAACTTCAAATGGCCATATATCGGTCAATTTTTAATTGAAAAATATTTCAGCCCAGCAATTTATTAAAAAAATATAAAATGATTGATTAAAAAAATCACGATTTATTCGATTTTTTTGATTTTTTAAATTTAAATATAGAATTTGAACATTTTGATTCTTTGAAATTATTGTTGATTATTTTAATGTATAAGTTTAAGAATTTTAATACAATTTGCGGCTCAAAACTTGTGACAACGCATTTTTCGCGCTTCTTGCAAGAAAATTCTTGTCGCGATTTGTTTTCCTTCTGTCCTATACACTCGCTATACAGTGCCGAGTGAGGCACGAACACGAACGCGTTTGTTGTGCTTTTTGCAAGAATATTCCTGTCGAGGCTTGTCTTCCTTCTCAAATGAATTGACGTTGCCCAACAATTTCACGCATTTCGCTAGTTGTACACTCGGATATTAGAAAAAGATTAGGCATAGAAACAGGAGCAAAACTCGTGTTTTTTTTTCAATTGTATAACGAAAATGAATAGACTGAATATATACAGTAATAAAATGTAGGTGTTACGTTTAGTTTAAGAATTTGGCATTACTTCTCTTTTGTTGTTTTAGCTAAAAGCAGATACTCCTTTTGAATTTCGAGAAAACTTTTTTATCATGTTGTTATCTGGTTCTGAATAAAAAAACAAAAATTGATTTAAATCATGATTTTAATATTAAAAATCAAGCGATTTAAATCATGATTTTAATCACTAGATTTTAATCAGCCCAACCCTGATTTTGAGGGATTCTTTTTTATTTCAAGCAACGTCACTTATCTCAGCCCAAAAAAGATACCGGTGAAAAAGCAAAAGAACTCACAAAATCGATTTTTTTTCAAGTTTGTTTCGACTGTTTCTGCATGGATTTTTTATTTTTGAAAAATACTATTTCGAGGAAATTCAATTCTCTATAAAAAGTTTCATATACAATTTATCGAAATTTCGCTTTGTTTACGAGATATATTGAGAAAACCAAAAAGGGTGCCATACCACCCCCATCATCAATTTCCACCCTCTCATTTAATAGCACTCCGCAGTTTTTTTCTTATATAGCCCATTGAACGCTCCCAGCAATAAAAACTCAGGAACGTTTTAGTTCCTTTCTATATGACATAATCAATAGCCTGTATCTAAACTTGTTTCTGTAATCTTGTCCTTGCAGCAATCTTAGTTCCTTATTATTGCCCTGTTTTCTAAGACATTATCAACAGCCTAATAGGCAACGGCATACTCATAAGTTCCCGCAAACAGTTTTTTTCAAATCTGAGTGTGCCCGACCAATGAAATTTATCAAAATTTGATTCCAAAGAGATTTTTATAGTTTATTTCGATAGATCAAAGTATAGAAAATCACTGGGTAGTTCTTGGAATGAACGATGACTTTTCCGCGCATTTTTAAGAAAACATGGTCTTCATCTTCTATTGAATAAAACAGCTCATAACTCTTATGAAACTATTTCGTCGAAATACATTCAAAAGCTATGCTTCAGTGTTTTGGAAATTTCAAAAAGTCATTCTCATAACATGTCAGATAGCTAGCAAAGTCAATTAAAATTATCATAGTTCCCACAATTTTTCAAAGAACTCAATTTTACTTACAGAAAAACTGTTGACGTGTAAACAAATTTTAAAGAGAGGGAAGATGATTGAGTTTAAACTCAAATCGAACGTGATTCTCAAAATTTGAAGTTTGTGTAAAATGGCGTAGGTCTGGCGGCTCTGGTATCTTGGAGTAATATGAGTGGAACTAAAATTTGATCAACAGAAAATTGTGCTAAAGTTTGAATCCACAATTAACGCCAGCAAGGTTATTATAGTGTATTTTATTCTCTGAATTGGGAAATCAAATCAGGTACCACATTTTATTTGGGTTCCTTTAGCATCTACTGGTTATTGAGTAGAAATAATAGTTGAACAATCCGCAATGAAGAGATTGCTATCAGTTCATTGGACAAATAGAACAACATTCTTCAAAACGACGGCCTTCAAACCCGAACAAAAGTAGTGATACTGAAAACCTCGGCCGCGAAAGCCTCAACTATTTTGTCATTCTTCATAATATTGTAGTTACATACCAATTTGCCTTAAGAACAGATAATCTTAGAATTTATCCTCAATAAACATTCAAACAAAATATTTATTTGCCTCAAAGCTTTTATCTCCTTTCTGTCAGGATTTGTGGATCGAGACTTTAGTTGTATTTCTGAGGATTTTTTATTAACCAAAAACTTGTTGAGGAAATACAGGATCTCATTTAGTATTAGTGGTCTTGATTCTTAGATACATAAATACTAAATTTTGATTTGTCTTAAAAATTCATTATCAACGTTATATTGTTGACCTTAAAATATCTCATCAGACTGCTTCTTCCAATGCATTCATTTTTCATCAGTAACCTTATTCCTCAAAATTTCAGTACTGTTCGAGTAAATTGAAATCCTATTAATGACATTTTTTTCATATAAGTTGCAGATACATACATATCTCTCTGAATTAAATAGTGACTGGTTAGACTCATCAATCACTATCTCTTGGTTTTCCATCATTTTCTTTGATAGACCACATTTGTGCTAATTCTCAACATTTTCATTACGTCACTCGATAACCTCTGTGTTCAATAACTGACATTTAATTCACGTTCGACCAATGCATGGCTTATAGCTGGGCAGACGAGACAGCATTAGTTCGACTAGCTCAGGCGATTCAGGCACTCCCATCGATCCTCCAGACGACCCGAATCATCCGTATTACAACAGCGTTTTTTATCAGGTAGAGTACTCCAGAACTTTTTTTTTCACGATTGATTCAGGATACATTAAACTTGATCTGATCGCACTGTCGACCTCTGTATTAACCGAATTGTAAGTAGGCATGTATGCGAGTGTTTTGAGTTTTAGTATCTAGTATATTTAGGCTTGATGTTAGAAGCACGGTTTTTTTTGAATGTGCATTTGCCAATGTTTTATTTTGTGTGGTTGAATGAAAAACTACGCAGACTTTAAGTATGAAACCTGCTTGGGGACACAACGAATCATCCCCTACTTTGCGAGTTTTAATCAAAAGTTGCAAGTCATCATTCAGCATTTTCTAATGTGGAATCATTTATGCCCAAGATTGCAGCACTTAACGTATCTCTCTTCTCTATGTCATCAATCGTTGGGGTTTCATTAATAGAACAGGCCATTGAATATTTGTCTTGGGCATCTTTACATATCAGTCAACTTGCACATTATTTCATTCTGTGATGAAATCGAACGTTAACAATGTTGAATATCACAATCAAAAATAGTTCGAACGTTTTTACAAATTCGTAACCTTAACATATTCTGATAAAAGAACAGAGACCATTGGGAGTTTTCGGAAAAATTTCCTGTTCAATGCCATAGATAAAATAGACAAGATAGAAAAAGCATAAGTGTGTGCAGTGCAATAGCGTTTATGTGGGACAGTGAGGCAAAACAATTTCAAAACGTTATGCGGAACATCATAGGTCCTTCTTCAGACTAGGTAAAAATGATTTGGCGTTTGATAATGTTCTTATATGACTGAACCATAGACATAACTAATGATTACATTAGAGAGAGGAAGGATATGCACATTGAAGTGATGTTGTGGAGGACAGAACGATAATTCTATACTTGAATAACTCTACCCTTCTTAACCTCACTTAATCTGCTTCATTGAGAAAGGAATTCGCCTAGAAGTTATACTTGAAGTATAAGATTCTATCTTGCTCATTCCGCGGTCCTCTCTCTTAGGGCCAGTCCAGTACTTGTTAGTTGTAATGTCTATGGACCGAACTAAAGTAACATTAGTTACAAATATAAGTGATATAAAAACCATAGATTAAAGAAAACAGGAGATAGAACATGGTCAACTACGCACTCTGCCAATTTCCCCTGATATTCCCACTCCTAAGGTCGGCCAATCAAATCGTATATCCCCACCAACGTACCGATTTGAAGGATGTGCACGCTTGTCAAAGTTTGTTATTAAGTGTCAATGTCATGTGTTTCGTGAACTTCGGAAAAAAATGTCACGGTGTGTTGTGGAGCGATGCAGATACTACTTCAGTTCAAATTATAGAAGGATATGAAATCTGTTCATCTATTCCGGTAAGTCTGTTATGAGTGCGGTATGGTTTTGGTGGGAGTGGCCAGGACACCAGGGCCGTAGTTGTTTCACAGTCGAAGTTGATAATAATTTGTTTTCCATACCCCGATGAATGAGACCAACGGGATGGTAATTCCATATCGTTCGAATATTGCGTTTTGATTTCCACAAGCCATCTCAAATATTGCGAACAAATAAAATTAATAACGAGGAGTTCCATTAGAATGCAAATCTGAATTGATTCAAAAGTGAACAAAGTAATCGGTAACTTCATATTACATTCCGATAAAACGTAATGAGGTTACTCCTCTGCAAGTTTGCTCTTGGTTTTCACTCCCTGTGATAATATAAAAAAAAACGATGAAAGTGGTTATGTCAAAATTTCTCAAAATGGAGATGGAAGTCATCCGAAAAAGAATGAACAGGAAATCCCACACAAATTTTAATACTTACGGCAATTTTGTGTTTTTTTTTGCATCTAGATATAACTGTTCTGCTAGATGAAATCATATCATAACATGACCCATTTCAGTTTTCCTATCAATGTTGAAAGAAGAGAATTATGGAGGCGGGCTTTGACAATCGAGGCAAAAGATCTGCAAGAATATTCTCGTGTATGTCAATTACACTTCAACATGAATTATGAAATGAACTATATAATCCAATTTTGTGTATATTCTTTACTTTCATTCGTAATATTTTTGAATTTGCTGGCAGTAGCATACTAGAGGATTATAACATATAATTATACAATGCTTAGGAAAATCGTAATTCACCAATGAATCTTCAGTAGATTCGAAAATGAATTTGCAACCTGAGGTGAGTTTTATTTGACTTATATGAAATCCTATTCATTATGAAATTGCACGCCCCTGGTCGTGGGTATATGAACTATTCATTGTGAAAGTGTGTGTTCCTGGTTATGGTTATATGAACTATTCAAAGTATATGAAATTTGGGAAAACCATTTTCATTTCAATGCAAATACGACTTTGGGCGAAATAACTGATATTTTTCCTGAATACTAGTCTGTACCGCTCCCCACTCCTAGGCTTCAACTCTGAATATTTGGCAGGCTCAGCGCACATTGATTTGTATATTCATGTTCCATCTCCTGTTTTCTTTAATCTATGATAAAAACAAAGCTTCATTTTCCATTTTTGATGACCATATTTCTTTAGAATTCCTTCGGTTGTGAAACTTGTGACAGGTTTTAGGACTTCCCTGCAAATGGTTGAACTATTCTGCAACACTTTCTTTAATCTGTTTCAAAATGCTACCAGTTTTTAATCAGAAAAGAATTTCTGTACGGGGGGTTATTCTTTCTGGATCAGTCGCTTTTCATATACCTTCTAGACGAATGCTGTTTAAGCCAATATCTCAAGTAATATTCAGAATCAGGGTTGGGCTGATTAAAATCATGATTTGAATCCATTTTAACAACATAGAAGTACATAATTCCAAATTCTTGAACTAAACGTAACACCTACATTTTATTACTGTATATTTTCAGTCTATTCATTTTCGTTATACAATTTAAACAAAAACACGAGTTTCCTTCCTTTTTCTTTGCCTAATCTGTTTCTAATATCCGAGTGTGTACAATTAGCGAAATGCGTGAAATTGTTGGGCAACGCCAATTTATAGGTTGAGAAGGAAAACAAGCCTCGACAGGAATATTCTTGCAAAAAGCACAACAAACGCGTTCGTGTTCGTGCCTCACTCGGCACTGTATAGCGAGTGTATAGGACAGAAGGAAAACAAATCGCGACAAGAATTTTCTTGCAAGAAGCGCGACAAATGCGTTGTCACAACAAAATCAGATTTTGCCCCACCCTGTTCAGACTTGAATGCTGAATAGAACTAATTATCAGACGCCTTTGAGATTATATTTTTTCAATATTCAATATTGAATTTCAAAAAATTTCTCTTATTGAGACCTTAAAAAAAAATTCAAAACTTAAAAAATCTATCCTAGTTGATGAAACTTGAAGTTGTCGTAGTATTTAGATGCAATATCTATCACCCGGTCTCTGTTCAGCCATTTTAGTACCTATTATTATCATTATTATTAGTAGTAGTCTATAAACTGTTTTCGTTCGATTTCAGCCATCACATTCACAAATATCAAGGGGTTTGTTACTTATGATTTCAGTGCGGATTCAAATTTGTTTGTCCTAACCATTAAAAAAAATTTAAATTCTTCTGTAGGATCCACCCGAAGGAATAGTCCAAACAGAAAGTATCGTTTATCGTGGCGACCCGACGGTCATCCATTCCACCACCAACGTTCCGGTGGTAGCAACAGAAGCCCGCAAGGTTAATCTCACCTCGGAAGACGGAACTTATAGCGCAACTGGAGAAATTGTCAGTTCGCAAACTATAAGTTCCAAAACTAGGACTGTCGAAACTATCACTGTGAGTATTCTCATCCAATGGCATTGGTTTCAACCAGACTCAACACAAACACATTTAATGAATTTCACCATTTTTTCTGCAGCATTTCTCAAAGTTTTTAATGTCAAAATTCCGAATTAAATTATACGGAATTCTGGGTATAAAACTCAAAAAGGGGAGTTATATTGTATGTGGTTTCAATTTATTTGTTTATGTTCATTGTTGAATCCTTTGAGTTCTGTGGTGACTCGCAACTTCACCAGCGGCAGCTGGCGAGGGCAATATCGGACTTATCATATTAGTAAATTAATGAAATGATAGCGGCATTCAGACGAATTAGAATTCAATAAAAATAAACTTACACCCACAATGAGTATCATTCTGCAGCTAACACCTCCGTAGGTTTTCTATTGAATCAAATAACTGACAATAGAATTTAGGAAGAATGTCTTCTTATTTATCCTATGTATAAAAGATTGTGGATCCGAATACCTCACGAGAAAGTTTAATTGTCCAGAATTCTTAGCTGTCTGAGTACCGCTATTTCATCAATTTGTTAAATATACAGACACTTATTTTCGCATCAGTTGATACACCAATATTTTTTAGACAAGTGTAAACTATTTTCAGTAAATTAATTTTTTGCTTTTTTTTACCAAAAATAAAAATTATAGCTTTTATGAAAGAAGTAAAATCAAAAAAATTCAAAAATACTCCCTGTTGACAGCTACATGTATATCTAAGATGTCTAGAAGGATGGTGCTGGGACCGATGCGATATTGTTTAGAATTTTATGGCGACACTTTTCTGTCATTATTGTCATTTTTACGTATCGTGGTGTGTTTCTCAATTTAATCGCTAGTTGACGCTAATTGGAAGTGCATAGTCAACTGATCGATCGACAAACTATATTTTTTGATTCGAGCAGTCAACAAAATGAGCAAAATCTAATGTCATACTCATAAAAAACCAAATCGAATGAAAGGAACACAATTATAGGGAATTTGGCCAGTATTCTAAACAAATAATATAGGTTGTTAATAGCAAAATGTAAAAACAGCATGAATGGTGACAAGGGACCTATCCCTTTCAGCCCGCTTTTCAATTTATTGTTGAGAAAGTAATCAGAATAATCAATACTAACAGATGACGGAACTTGCAGGTAGTCAGTTCATTATCGAGAAATTAATTAGAATAATTAACAGTAACAAACGACTAACCCCAGCTTTAGATTCAGTATCAATTTTCTTCTCCTGAAGATGCTAACCTTTTTAGCGAAACGCGCGTCGAATGCAAAAATATCAGTTTGGTGTTAGGGTAATTACTTCGATTACTATATTGAAACTCTATCATTTTTTCTTTCTGAACAATATTCAATTCAATTCCAGTACAAAACGGAACGAGATGGCGTGGTAGAAACGAGAGTGGAACAGAAGATAACTATACAGTCCGACGGAGACCCGATAGACCACGATAGAGCACTGGCAGAGGCGATTCAAGAAGCGACGGCCATGAATCCCGACATGACGGTAGAGAAGATTGAAATTCAACAGCAGGCAGCACAGCCATAATCTCTATGTACGTAAACAATTCTAGAGTATAAATTCCGATATTTCCGTTTGATTTTTTCTAAAAGGAATATTCACAATACTAAGCAATTTCCTTGGTCCTAGGGCAACATAATATATCTAGGGTGGGGCTGAAAGGGCATGTGTCAAAAACGCCGCTTTTGCAGGGCAACTGAAGAATGAGAATATAAATTCGTTTCCATAATTAAGTGCCATTTGTTACCAGCCAGTTATCATTTTAATCTATCTATCTAATGTCTTTAAACGAACAATTTTTGTATATCTATAAATAATCTGAATATCGGAAACGGCTCCCAACGATTTTCATGAAATTTAGTATGCAAGAGGTTTCGGGGACGATAAATTGATCCAGCTAGGTTTCCTTTTTAGAAATCTTCGTTTTATCCGTGTTTTCAGGCAATAACTCTTTATGACTCTTCGTGACATCTATTGGCGAGTAGTAAAACTAAAAATTTTTTAATTGGGAGCAACTAACTACTTTACCGACACAGCAACACTGCAGCTACTTCTTAGATGGCGTTGTTAAGAAACACTAAGCCAATGTGTTTTTTGTTTGAGGTTAGAACGAGACCATCCATTGTTTACTCGTATTATTGTATATTACATACTCACTTAAATCTATCTATCAAATAATAATAATATAATAATAATAATAATAATAATAATAAAGTTTATTCATCAATAGATAATAATAATTACAATTCGAAAATTTTATGAATATACATTTTTATGAATAAACTGAAAAAAAAACCTTACGAAGAGAACTTCTTGTAAGGTTAACTGACGGTAATAACAATTTATAATCAATACATTTGAAGTTACATACCTAGATAATCATCAATTTAAAGAAACCAATTTCATAAACTATTAAAAAATGTGTCAAAATAAATTCGAGAGGTCTTGATAATCCATATTTTACGTTTTTGTTTGAATGATGTATTCATTTTCATTTCGAGTTTCATATTTAAGTTCATTATAATTTATATTTTTTTTATTTTTAAGAATGTAAATCATCATTCTATAAATATTTAATTGATTTATATCCATTTTTTCACTTTCTTTGAATAATAATTCAGTTGAATATTCCCAGTCCTTATTGTAAATTATTTTCAGAAATCTTTCTTGTATTATTTCCAGTTTATGTTTATATATTTTAGACACCCCGCCCCAGCCTAATATTCCGTAACTTATTTGGGATTGTATTGAGGCAAAATATAGAAATTCAAGTTGTGGTATTGTTGAAAATCCTTTCAATGGGGAAGATGACCCAAAGCTTTTAGTAGGTGGCAGCACGACTGCATGTGCCTAACGAGTGATTTTTGCAGGTTATGTTTTATTTTTATTTTGATGAATATTTTCAAAAGATACTTAAGAATCATAAGGATGTTTTCTCCAACCGATAGATATGGATGTTTGTCTGTACCAGAACTGAAAAGTTTGTTGAGGGAACGTGGTGGATCCCTCAAAGGAAAAAAAAAAGATCTGAGTGAAAGGTAAAAAATTCAAACTGATTACAGAGGTGTTTCGTTAAAAATCATCATAATAACCATCTACTAGCCCTGCTACGTTCTTTTGTAAGTGACTGGAGCATAATCTAGAATGTTCAGAAGCCTGAAAGCTCTTTCTTTTCAGGGCTACTTCCCACTGCTTTTTCAGTTTTGTTTCTTTTGGAAATGAATGCGTACCTACATTTTTACATCCGAATGCACTACATAAGACCATTTTATGTCGATTTCAAATCTTTATATTCTTAATTATTGCAAAGAAGGGACGTTTAATGTTTTGAATTGTTGTCATTTGACTTGAGAGGCTGTCAAAGGTACATGCAGTGGTGGCGCTCCTAGTGGTAGAGTTTTGCAGCCGTCATCCCCATTGTCGAAATTTGGGAAGAAGATTTCGAAGATTTTTTACTATAAAATATATTTGCTGATCCCATTTCAGATGTCTATCTATCATTATGCCAAGGTATTTGATACAGTCACTTTCCATGATTTGTACAGTATTAGTAATTTTAATAGGGCCCCAATTTGGTAGTGAATTTTGGTAAGAAGAAAAGGGAAGATATTTTGTTTTATCGAAATTTATTTATTTTTAAAATCTTCTTGTACTATTTTTTTTAACTCTGTCCAACTTTTAGCAGTGTAAAATATAACAGTTTCATCCGCGAACGCATGAATTTTTCCTTTGGATTTAAGTAAAAAAAGATCGTTTAGGTAAATATTGAATAACAAGGGACCTAAAACTGTACCCTGTGGTACACCGTATTTGAAAACGAACGATTCTTGTATATCTATTTCTTATATAACCTGAAAGTCGGAAACGGTTCCAACGATTTTCATGCAATTCATCATAGAGGGGGTTTCGGAGGCGATACATCGATCTAGCCGGGTTAGGTTCATTTTTAGAAAACGTCAAACTCGTGATTTTGTATCGAAAGTACTAGTTCATATTTTTTTTAATTTTCATTTCGGTAAGATCAAATGATATTCTCATTTCATTAGTATACTTCAGTGAGAGCAGAAATCGCTTAAATAATGACTGTTTTTCCTGAATCGAAAAATGCTATAAATTTTTAACAAAATCATAGGTTTGAGTATATATAATATATCACTGAAATGAATTTTTTTTATTGCAGAATGGCATAACAGAATTTTTTTCTCACCGAATTTCTGGAAATCTCTCAATGGAGCTTCTACTTCGGTGTATTCTGAATGTAAATCATCCTGCAGGCTTTGTAAAAAATTTATTTTTAGTTGTTTCACCAGCCTTATTTTCATCACACTTTTCCTTCATTAACTTTTTGTATATTTTAGCTTGGGCGGGTTTTAGGTGAACTCTGTTTTTATAGATTATATATTTTATAATTCGTGTCAAACACTATTTCTACGTTTTTTTATTTATATATTATTGAAATATAGTTTTACGTATTTAATGTATTAGTGTGTCGATAAGATAGGATTTTGTTGCTAGTACGATGCTTAAGAAACTCTGCAAAAATTCTATTTTTTGTGAGAACAAACATGTGAAGAAATAAGTGCATACTGCGATAAGGTGCTTTAGATATACGAATCTCAAAAAAAATCAGATGTGTTCAAAAAAATAGAATATTGAAAATATATGTCTAACCACATTCCATGTATATTGAAAATAAAACGTTATATTGCAAATGTCATGAGAACTAACTGTTGATACTTGAAAATTTTATTTGCTTCTATAGCCGAACTTTTGGTAGCTATTTGGGCCGGATATTAAATACAATGGAAGGATAAGGGACCTTGACCATAATGTCATGCTTTGAGACAATAAATGGATGTATGTTTTAGAATATACAAGGGGTATGGCCATGGTCGTGTTCAAGAACTTTTTACTTTCAAGTGTCTTGTGTAATGCAGAAGAGAAAAAATATTTCTCTACTAGTTATTTGGTTTCTTCGGAAATGAATCAGAATGTTGAAAAAGTTAAAAAACTCCATTTTTCAAACTTAGTGGGCACCATAAAGACCCAATGGAGATATTTGTGCTGTCTATACACACTCCATATTGTGTATTTTTAACGGTGCTAGATTTTACCGATCTTGGACAGTGTTTTTAAATACAAGCAGATATTCAGATGCTTTCCTCGTAGTTGAAACAAGAACAGTTGATTAAAGGGTCCAAAATGCGTTGCTTAGAATAATAATGTACCTTTGCGAAAACTTGATACTTTTTGTCTCTCAAGTTATAGTTGGTCCCTTTCAAACTCCGCAAAATTCTCTGTGCTATTGCATAATATAAGGGCATCCCATGACATAATTGTTGACAAGTATCGTTGTCCCTTGCCTGACTTTTTGTCAAAAATGATATTCGATTTTCGTCTTGCAATTCTTTGAGAAGTAAAAAATGCTTGCTGTATCGAGGCAGTTTAGTTTTAGTTTTTATACACAATGATTATTCGTAGTATCGTTTGAAGTAGATATGCGTTGAAAGGTCGCATCTTCAGTTTTCTGGTACTCAGGCAAAATTGAAATGCGACTTTTGCGATGTTGAGTGTTGCTTTATTTTTAGCTACGATTGTTTATAAATACTTCACATTTGTTTTCTTTTTTGATTTTATTTGAATAATAAATATGTTTCAATAAATTGTTTTTTTTTCTTGGAGATTTGGGGGGGAGAAGGACTAAATATTACATTATTTCTGTAAAAGACATGTTTTTATTAAATAATCCAACAATATAAAAACAATATTTGTACTAGCCTAGATATGCGATAACACTGTAGATAGAATATATCGAGTCAAAAATTTATAAAAATAGGTTGGTATAGTAAAACGAAAAAGCAAGAATTTTGAATCTTACATAATAGGACTCGCACATTTTGTAGGTATGCTTTTACCTCCAATATGAAGATTTTCCATTCGTCTTCTACAATTAGTTGAATCGTATACAAATTTTCAATTTGATGGTTACAATAATATATTAATTGGGACTATTACTTTTTTCCAATTGCTTATGTTTGTTGAAATGAAAACCAAAAAAGTTTAAAGTTTGCTTGAAAGTGGTTAACAATGTTCCTTGCTGAATGGTAATGGTTCGGACTTCCATTCCATTATCTATATTTTTAACTCTATTGAAACCTGTTGCTAAGAGCGGAAGGATTAAAATGCAAATCAAGTAAAAAAATCAAATCAAAAGTCAAATTTTTGGTCAATAATGAAATTAGGGATTGATTGATCAAAGAAAATACTGTTGTTACAAAAAACCGAGATTTCGAATATGAAATATGAGTCAAAAAAATTTTAAATAACGAAATAAATAAAAAAAATTATTAATTATTTCATTTATTTCGTTATTTAAAATTCTTTTTGACTCGTATTTCATATTCGAAATCTCGGTTTTTTGTAACAACAGTATTTTCTTTGATCAATCAATCCCTAATTTCATTATTGACCAAAAATTTGACTTTTGATTTGATTTTCTCACTTAATTTGCATTTTAATCCTTCCGCTCTTAGCAACAGGTTTCAATAGAGTTGAAAATATAGACAATGGACGTCCGAACCATTACCACCCAAAAAGTTTCTTCTTGATTCTGTATTTCTCTAATTTCACGCAAATTTTCAATAATTCATGTTTTCAAAAAATAACATACCATGCATTTGGAGATGCAAAAAATCCCAACAATGTTCAAATACCATAATTCATCTCATTTCCAAATGACAATAAAGCGAGATTTATCTTTATAGGTCTTTTACCATACTGCGAGTTGATATGTCATCATTTTGACTGCCACAATGAGTTGGATGAGCTGATTCAAAGTATAAGATTGTTGTTGGCTCGATGGTAAAATAATTGCTGACAAGATAGAGATCATGGTCCAAATTTACCAAATCGAAAACAGAATTCAAACTCTTAAGTGGCACTCATAAGATGTCTAAAAGGATGGTGTACTGAGTTATACCTGGGCATTTTTGGGGTATACTTGGCGAACATGCCTACTATGATAATAAGCATCATGGCTTTTCGATATCAAATCAGTTCAGATGGCGTTTGCAACGAAAAGAGTTACAAATTTCCTGGGAAATGTATAAACGGTCGACCTGACGGCTGGCTATACTTTTACTTTTGGACGCTGACTGATCAACAACCTATATTATTTGTTTAGAATACTGGCCAAATTTCCTATAATTGTGTTCCTTTCATTCGATTTTGTTTCTTATGAGTATGACATTAGATTTTGCTCATTTTGTTGACTGCTCGAATCAAAGAATATAGTTTGTCGATCGATCGGTTGACCATGCACTTCCAATTAGCGTCAACTAGCGATGAAATTGAGAAACACACCACGATACGTAAAAATGACACTAATGACAGAAAAATGTCGCCATAAAATTCTAAACAATATCGCATCGGTCCCAGCACCATCCTTCTAGACATCTTAGGCACTCATCAAGAATCTGACAGAATTTGTAAGCATATTCTGTCAGATTCTTGAGCGCCACAGGTTCAAATTGTGTTTTCCTTATAGATTGGTTGTTTCTGGGTCAACACATGAACCATTGAACTAAGGAAATAAAGGGAGATTTAGTGAACACAAGATTCAATAGATAATGCACAATCCATGAAAGTTGAACATTTATCCAATTTGGTAGTTCACTCAGTTTGTACTGCATATTGCAAGCGGAGGTCACTAGTCGCTGCACCAAAAAAGATTCATGCAACTCAAAAAACTTGCATAATAACATGCAATTTTCTGGAATTGCAGCGACATATTGCATAGTGGTGATAAATATCGATATTTCCAGTCGAAAATGAAGCAGACACTTCTACTAATTGAAAATTATGCATTACCAATGATGAGTAGAGTGAATCGCATATCTCCTGCGCATTAGAGATCACTAATTTATTAATAATGCATTATTAATTATAATAATATTGAATTAGGCTTATGTATTCACTAAATCCGCATTTAATCGAGGATGGAATAATAACAGAGGAGAGCTACGATCACATTGTCAAGTAAATAAAGGAAGTAGTTGAAAACACATTGAAAATGATTGCTGCTGTAACGTAAACAGAATTATTAACCTTTATCAACGGCATATTCTTATTTTCTGTTGATATCAAAAGAATTGAATTATTGTCTTTTAGATTTCACATCTCGAAATAATTGTTAAACATATTTTCACACCAAAAACGAAAGTTATAGCCACAACCAAATCTATATAAAAAGGGCCTCGATGTGTCATCCAAGACTTGTTGGAATAATGAGGTAGGTCTTGAAAATACTTATCTTTCTATATAAACAGTAATTTTCAAATTCTCGTCCATGCACGGTAATGATGAAAAGAGACTATTTCTCAATGTTTATGTAATATATGAAACTACCAATATTATCAATACTTGTCAATAAAACAGACAAATTTGCAAGCAAAATTGAAAATTGATGTAAAAAAATTCTATCTTTCAGTTATTGCGATTTCCTGCAAAGACTTGAAATTGAAAATCATTATTTCATATGACTTCATGAACATACTTAAGAAGCTTATTATCTAGTAACATCTTATCAGTTGATATTTTTCCACGAATTTTATAGAATAAGTTCACAAAAAGGAACTGATGATGGCCACTTAGTTGAAACGTAAACGGAGAAGAATTTTTTTTAAAACATAGTTTTCACTGGATCTTTGACAGTCGAATTTCACTTTTGTTCAACATTGCCAAATACTCAATTAGTAAATCCATAAATTTGGCATTTCAAAACAGTTTTTTTCGGAAATATCTGTTAGTTACTGACTTTCTACAAAAAAAAATCATTCATGGTTATCTGAACGTTATGACGGTACTGCCTATAGAGTGCGGGTTCTGTATATGACTCAAGGCAATATCTATATCGTGAGGTTGGTAAATTTTATCTACGACCGTTTGCAAGTAACCATCTTCAACGAATTCCTTCAGTCTGTCCAGTGTGACGTAGCACATGTGGGTTTCGTCGAAATTGTTTCTTGGCAAACCGAAAACATCCTGAAATTAAAGTGAGTTTTGAGCTAAAAATTACTGAGCCGTTTCAAATACTATGAACAAATAAATAAGTGTTTTGAAATGGTTTATAACAAGTTGAAAATATTCAATCAATTAAAAAATTAAAAACTTTCATAACACTCCGGACCTAAACGGAATAACGTGTCGCGTTTTTGTAAACCCATTTTTTAGGGAGAATCCTTCAGGAGACTGTGATATCATTTATTGAGTTGGCTCCCGAGAGCCAATCGAAGTGCTTGTTCGAGAGATTTGCATTGGCTGGTGAGGGCTTAGCTGACAGCTAAGACTCAACGCTCGAAATAGAGCAAGTGTTTCAAAGACAAATTATCCACGAATGCTAAACGATATTTTTTCACTCATTGGGATTTCGAAAGAAGCGTTGAGCCATCTGGTTGAAAGTTTAAACCATTTTCAAAGTGGTGGAGTTGTTGAAGTCTTGGTCAAAGTGACGCAGCGATGTTATTTTTATATTTTGGAATACTAGTATAACTACTTTTCTTCGGGTTTAAAGGCGGTCGTTCTTTGGAATTTCTTCCTAACGTTTCGCTAGCGCGAGTGGCCAGCTTCTTCAGAGGCTCACTTATTTCCAATGGCTAAACGTTTCGATTTCTTGAGGCGTATTGTTATTGATACAGGTAGTCTGGAGTGTTGATTACTTCTGTCGGGTTCGGGGAATAATCATCATCATTAGTTGCCGCACTACCTGCCGTGATTTCATTAGTTTTCTTGATTTCCTCAGAATGGGATTCCGAATTCTGTTTAGACTCAACGCTTCTCTTTTCTGTTGAAATTGTCTGTGTGTTTCAGGATCTCTATCGCCTCCCGTACCAGTCGCCTATGGTAACCCTGGTTGGGGGCAATCAGTTTAGCATTTTCAAACAGAATCTTGTGGTTACCCTCACTCGGCGGTGGCGGAACACGCCCCCAACCAGGGTTACCATAGCCGACTGGTACGGGAGGCGATAGAAAAGAAGACGCGTTGAGTCTAAACAGAATTAGGAATACCATTCTGAGGAAATCAAGAATAACTAATGAAATCACGGCAGGTAGTGCGGTAACTAATAATGATGTTTATTCCCCGAACCCGACAGAAGTATTTAACACTCCAGACTACCTGCATCAATATAAATACGCCTTACGAAATCGAAACGTTTGGTCATCGAAAATGAGTAAGCCTCTGAAGGAGCTGGCCACTCGCGCTAGCGAAACGTTAGGAAGAAATTCCAAAGAACGACGGCCTTCAAACCCGAAGAAAAGTAGTCAAACTAAAAACTTCGGCCGCGAAAGCCTTAACCATTTTGGAATATGTTAAAATGTTATCCGTACACATTTCATGTCTAACATTCACGTAAAAAGTAGAAACCAGTACAAATGATTACGGTTTTAAATTTTCAAACAATGTCAAACTTGTAGAAAATTTCTAATCTTGACGAGGATTAGTTGTCAAAATGGTACAAACTAGAAGTTTTCGTCAAAATGGTGTTACGATCTTAATTTGAAATCCAATTATCTGAAAAAATTTGCAACGAACTTTGCTAAAAATGCTTGCTTGATTTCTGAGAAGGCTTCGAATTGCACTGCCAGATAGCGCTGTAAGCTTCTCAATGATATACGTCATTTCATTGGCTAGTAGAAAGAGAAAACAGATATCTGACTAATGTCAAAGTTATGCAGAAGCGTCAATGATAAAAAAGGATCTCATGAATGATTTGAACATGCCAACATGCCGCCCAATAAAAAAGGGATTTGAGAATTTCTATTCGTCCTTTGTTTTCCTTCCAAAAATTCCAAAGAATATCGAATATACTGCATAGTCATGTCCATCCAATGTTAGTATTAGTAATTAATGGAGGTATTCAATACGATCGAGTGTTTCATAATTTAAAGGACTACAAAACGAAACTTTGAATTAGAGTGTACAAAAGCGTCGAGCGGACATGCAAATTTTTATTCTAAATGTAGAGTTAAAACTCGAAATTTATAGTATTTTTCACAGTAAATGGTATTGGCTTATTAACTGCAATAAACTACCCGATTTAATCCCATTGTGTAGAAAATCATCTGGTAAAAGATGCAAATGTGTTACAGGGTCGAACTTAAGAAATTTGAATTTTGCATAATGTAGGAGATATACAAGTAATTTATTTAAATGTTACAATTCTATTCTATATTTAGTTCAGTGTCGCTATCCTCATCTAAATTAATTATAATTGGCGCAATTGATTTTACAGAAAGGTACGAGTTTTCAACATTTATAACATGACTAACAGAACTTTACCAACTCCCGGTAGGAATGTCATTCATACAGTTCCTAATTAATTCTACCACACTACCACTTGAAGTCGGAGAAGTATTTTTTCCGCGCACGCTCGATTTTTGTTGGTGCCACATAAGCTCTATGGGATTGAACACGCAGTAGTAGGGAGGTAGTCGTAACACTGTATGTCCCAATTCTTCTGCAATTGTATCACAAACATACGTTTTTTTTTTTAAAGACAATGACTGCAGCACTTGTAAAAGTTCTTTTTTTGTATAATTTTCCCCAAAATATATGCATTTGCAGCCATGAAGTTTTAAATCTCCAATTTCGTATTCTTTGAGCCAGGAATTTTTTGCAATTGTCGACTATGATAGCTTGGGTTGTCCATTACTATAACGCTGTTTGGCGGAATGTTGGGTAACAGACAATTTTTAAACCAATCAAAAAGCTCTGCTGTCGTATCTTCGTGATAATCAACACAAGAAAGCCACATAGCGTTTGGGATCCAACCATTTTCTGATCCTGCGTGTAATATTGTGATTCTCTTCCCTTTATTTGATGGTGATTTTGTTTTATGATGAATCAGACCATCCTTTGGAAGGGGTGTCATGCGTGTCACACCACGTCTCGTCGAGGTAGAGTATTGGCCGATTTTCAGACCGGTATTTTCTTATTGACGTTATATATTCAGAACGCCAGTTTATTAAACGTGTGGATTCCATTATTACTTTGTCTCTTGTCAATTTTGCGATATTTAAAGTCCATTGCAGACAGAGCTCGCCAAAGAGTAGTGAGGCCACAGTTGATGTGAGTTTCGTCATTGATGAGCCGCTGTTTCAGACTTTTGATTGTAGGAACACGCTGCTCATCGTACATAGTGTAGATTTTTCGCCTTTCAAATCTTTTTCCCAGTCGTCTAGACTTTTTGTGACACCGGAATCTTTACGCTTTTTTCTTGATTCCATGAAATTTTCAACAATTCGTCTAACTGAAGTAAGAGGCACCTTCGTCAAATTACTGGTTACTTTTGCTGCAGCACCCGAGTTATATATCCTTGCTGAAGTAAGGAACTATACACATTTTTTATAATGATTTTCGCGTCACAAGATAAGTGATTCTTCTTTAACGAACCACTGGAAGAAGCACTATTACTATTTATCCACGGACGCCACATACTGCCTATTCTGTACGTTGGGGTATAAAATCTTTGCTATTAATGTCTATAATAACAAATAAATGTTATAAAATTATTGCACGCCGTAACACAAGTGAACACTTCCAATGAAATACAAAGACTAAAATGAACAAGAAGTGTAAGCTGTAATCCTCTACAATCCCTCTCTGAGAAACAAAATTACCTGAATCCGGTCCTTTTACATTTATGATGTGCATCTCGGATTTTACGACTTAAGGGTCTAATTGGTTTTATTATACTCCTTCAGTCAATACCATTTATTATGAAAACTACTATACCTAATTTTGAGTTGTAATTCGGAATCAAAAAAAAAAATTGCATGTCCGCCCTACGCTTTCCTAGAATAACACAAGAATTTACAAACAATAGTGGCATGTCATTTTGAATCTGGGAAATGATCAGATGCATCGGTTAAACTGTATACAAGGTTAGTGGTAAGAAACTCACCAAAATGCTGCCTTCGTTTTGAGGTATACTGCTCCGGGGCTTTCGATTCCAGCTTTGCTATTGGTGAAAATTGACACTTGTTATTTTTCAACCAATGCCAAAACAGGAGCAGCACACTCACAAAACGAAAGCTGCAATAGTAGCTGCAACTTGTCGCTTCAATGAAGAGTGTTCTGTATAGCGCACTCAAAAAAATTGCTTATGGAAAACATGCACATTTCTTGAGTAGCAGCCTCGAATTCGAACTCAGGTGTAAGTTGGAACAGTATATTGTTTGCCTAAGGGGACTGCCATTCTTTGTGAATGTCATTTGCCAACATAGAAGTTGAAAAATGTTTACATTTAGCTTGGTTTTGAAGAATGCATTTGATGTGATCTCATAAATTTCAGTTATGTTTCACGATAGTTGATACAAATGAGCTATGTTAGAATTACTCACTTACCGAATTATTAGTGGCAAATTAAACAATTAAAATGAACTAGCCCCAAGTGAGAGAGACTGACGTCAAAAATGAATGGGTAGATCCTCTACTTGACAAAATGGCTGGTAACCAGATAATGATTTATTTCCGGAAACGTGTAAGGTCGTACTCAATGGAGGGAGTAAACAGTGTATCAAGGTTGAAGATTCTAGGGGGTTGATTCAGCATTAAGCCAGTACTCGCAATACTGCGTTCTGTAAGATCGATTGTATAGCCGTCCATTTTCATAGAAAGTTCGGAGAGTTATCTCTCTCTTAGATATTTTAAGGGCCGGTGCTCTTCTGAAATGTCGTCAATCTTCCCACCATTGACAGAATCAACACGAATGACCCGACGAATGCGGAATTTCCACCCCTTTGTTGAGAGATTGGAACCTGTCGAATAAGATGCCTAGGAAACCCTGGGATATCTAGTGATTCGATATTGTTTAGAATTTCTTGGCGAAATACAATCGACGATTACAAAAGCTTTCTAATTTTTGTATAGGGGGCCTTATATGAGCATTTACGAAAATCTGTCAAATGTCGGTTTTGTCAGATTGACGTAACTTTGAGGTTTATTGTTGTAAATGAAAACTCCGAAATTATTTCTTGGCATTCAACAGTGTTTGAAAGTCTATATGAGTAGAATAAGTTTTGAAGTACAAGTACTTTTTCACGATGTGTAGAAGATTTCGTATTTTGAGTGGTCAGTCAAAATCTGGGGATCCAAATATTCTTCTTTATTCAGTACCAAAGGTAAGTACAAAACAAATCGCCCCAAAAAAAATAACATGAATGTAGCGTTGTAGCTAATTTTATTCGTTTCAGCTTGAGCGAAAGTCTTAAATCGAGGAGGAAACATCTGTAGCTCTTATGAATGAGATACTGAAAACAAAGTGTTGTTTAAATAAAGGAAATATCAATGTGATACGTATTTTGAACCGTTGCATAACTGATGTGTGTATCCCCAATTCCAAGACAGTCTATCACTTTCAATACACTAGCATGAACTTTGTCGTACATTCACAGGTAAATGGGCAAAGTAAATTTTCTCGGAATCAAAGTCTAGTCTTACAAACTGATATAAACACACTAAAAACTTATAGAGGTAGCAGGTGACAGTGACAGTATTGACAGGTTGTTAACAGTAGGTTTCCACGTTACATGCACGTTTTCTGAAACGCATTTGATTGGCTGTAGGGGCTATCAAAATCTTAGTAGGCAAATAATAAACAGTGGTAGAATATTCGGTTGCACATTCCTCTCTACTGAAAATTAAGCTTCATATGGTACATGACTGATCGCCATCTACAATAGCGATCTGAAGCTTTTGCGATCTCAAAAATCAAGCAATCGGTTTTCGCCAAGTTTATCCCAAAATTATTCAGGTATAAGTAGATACATCAGGGTTTCCTAGGCATCTTACTGTCGAATCTTACAACTCAACTTAGGAACTCCTTGCCAAGGGAGGTTTTCCTGAGGCTTACAAACTCCAGAAAGGATGTTAATTCGTATCTCCTGTCCAGTGATTGTATATGAAAAAATCCCATCAACCTTCCAACAAACTCACCTGCAATTTGAACCTCAAACTTATATACAGCGAGAGCATCGACCGCCTGAAACCGCCGTAGGAATCCGACGTCAAAGCGGGAGGAAGCGTCGATATAATCGTACCGTCAGTTTTGAGAAAGTTCCGTAAGTCTTTGTCGTCCAGATCGCATTCGACGCCGGTCTTGATAATGACGTCGAACGCTTCGGCTCGCGTCTCGAGCTCCTTCAAGTAGGCGTTGTTCTGCTCGCGACGGTCGATTTCCGAAAAGGATTTGTCGTTCGAGACGGCGACCTCCGTCAGAACAATCAAGTCGGCGGCGCCGAGCGCTTTCACTACGGGTACCGCCCGTTGGTAACAGGTGGCGGTGACGTCGGCTTGCCAATGGTTGAGGAGCTGGATGAGGACGCAGCCGACCGGCGTGCAACCGCCCTGGACCAATACCCTGCAGGAAAAGTATACGATGACAGATGGATTCAGTTGAACAAGCTTTCACGTTTTGAATGTTTGTTGAGGAGGTAAAAATGTTCTGGTTTCCATTTTTTGGGTTTTCTCTCCCCTAGAAATGAAAGAGAAGAGCTTTTCGTGCACAGGTTTAACCGGGTTTGTCAGATAGCTTAATAACAAGATGGATAAAAACACTGGTGTGTTGACTTATACCTAATAGATTGTAAGCAAATTTTCTCGACTTTTCGCTGTCTTGATTTTTGTCAATTTTAACTGAAGAGATGCCTTCGAGAGTTTGCCAGCAGAGACGCACCTTACGTGATTTTAATACATTCTGTGATGCCCCATCTAAATTTAAATTTACACCAATCAGAAAGCTATCGGATCGTCGTACGATCGGATTTCTTATCTGTCTGAATTCAGCCTTAATCTTCCGAAACAATAGTTGTGAGTGAAACTGGAAAGTATTGATATCTTATCTTTCTACTTTCTGAGGAACCGAAGATAGGTGAGTTCTTTTTTCTTCATAGTGTTAAAAAATGCAATTTTAATGTGATTACGAGCCGATGATATGAGGGAAGTAATACCTACACGTTACACGAGCGTTTTATTTTGAGCTTTGTAAATCGGTTCATAAGAAATCTAACTATCACTATGAAATCAAACAAATACAAGAACAGCAACGATGAACACTTAAAAAGGATATAAACAAGAAGATTGTGACAAACAAACAAGAACTAGGTACAAGATTTCGAATATTAAAGGAACTTTCAAACATTTCAAAAAAATTAATAGCTTCTCATCAGACGAACTTGACCTAACGTATTCTGTAAACTGATAATTCTATTGGTGAACGAAAGATCCCGCAAGGGTTTATCCAATGAGACCGCCGGTATCCAAAATCACTCGTAAGCTGCCGCCTTAATGAAAATGTACCCTTAGAAAATCGCATTTGTATCACCACCTCAACACCACCTACCGTCAAAAAATGTAAGTTTTCTCTTCGATTTCTCAGGTCGAGAGGAATTGGCTAAACAAAAGCATATCGGTCAACGCACCAGGGTTTTCATTAATCTTGCTTAATGATAACTAGTTTAAAAAAATCATAGAGGTATATCTACCATATTTCGTTAAATAAAAAACAATTACCAACTTCAGTTATCCCAAAAATGCTAAAACTCAGATAGTACTAGTTCAGTCTATCGTAAATTTCATAATTTTAGATCAATAAAGTTGGTAGAGATGTATTTTGCATTATTCACAGGTATATCTAAATTAGTAAAGGGTTGTAGATCATATATATTGATTAAATCAAAAAAATTTCACTTAAATATCGTGGGGCCTCGAAAAAATTTCCGGAATTTATTTTTAGTTGCCATGGTAACTAGTCTATTCTGCTGCTCTTTCATTTGATACCAAAGAGCACCTTTATGTATCATACTGAAAAAATATGTATGTACATATATATTTAAAAATACCTATAAACATACCCTAGAGAATAGCCGTTTCCAAATTCTATTCACATTTTATATAAAGGCCGCAGAAAGAATCATACAGGACATTGCTGAGGATGATTGATTACAAATTTTTGAACTCTTTCCTGATCATATGGTAACTTATTTCTATTTGGAATTCTGGTGGAATGATGATAAGACGTATCTAATTATTTTCTGAGGCAAATTTTGCCACGCCGGAAAGATATTTATTTTCCAGAAGAGGATATTGGGAGCTGGATATAGAGATCACTGTTGTACCCTCTTCAGAACACTTCAAATTAGGCCTCATCAGTGTCCCCACTGTTCATATTTTTTAAGCACGAAAATTCATACTAATATACCCTACAAACGGAATAATATTCGAGGTCAGGAAATTTGAGGGGAATTCTGAAGTACAGACTTGAAATCTCAAAAAATTTCCTAACCTAACCACTTAAAACAAAATTCCTCGTGAAATTCGAGAGCTCAAGCGTTATATTTCTCACTAAGAAAGTCTATCTATTCAGAAGAGTTTTTTTAATTATGATTCAACAAATGGGGATATCCAAAAAACTGTTGCTTGTTATTGAATCATCTATAAATTGACAATTTATTATAATTTGACTTGTGTATTGTGAGTGGTTGATATTTCATTTCTATTTATACATACATTTTTGTTATGGCCTACTATGTACAACTATTGTTATTTGTGAATGTAGTTAATGAATCTACTCTATCAAAAACTATGACATGATTTAGAGAAAACTGTGAAAGCTACAAATGCAGAAGACTGTGTTGATGATCAGTTGCACGTAGATTTTTCATACTTAGAACGTACGAATCAAACTAACTATAGAAATAATATATCCACACAGAAATTGCGATACACCTTTGTGTGAAGAACTTTTTTAGGTAAATATGGCGTTATGTACCCTAAGAGGACCTACATTATATAATGCAGTTTGTTCAAAATTTCCCTACGGATATATTATTATAAATACATTTTTTTTTAGATACAGTACCATTTTAGATAAATTCATCATTTTCTATTGCTTACATAGGATTTTGAGTTTATTTTAGTTTTTCTCTTTCAATATGTGGCACTGTAAATTCCAAGGTCTGGGTTGTGAATTTGATCTCAAGATAGATTGTTATAGCTTGATTCTTTTGGTCCAAGTACAAAAGTGATTATTAGAGAATGAATACTAAATACAATTGTTGCAAGGCAAATAGCAGACGAAAAAAATAAACCAAGATGTGTTATCTGATGCATACACTTATATCAATATATAGTTTGGGTGCTTGTGAATATTGTATGAGTGTTTAAATTTGATTGCAATTGTAATAATCTTAAATGATTTACTGTGTCTCATTATGGAGACATTACCTTAAGTTATGAAATTTACTTTGTTGACAAGAGTCAGTTCTTTTAACAATAAAGTATATGCCTATCTACTTCTTTATACAAAAAGTGAAAAGGGACTCAAGTATGATTCCTTGTGAAAAACATGCACTGTAGTCTGTGTGATGCTTCACTTTCAATATAGATGTAGAGGTAGCCCACAAATTTTACTTTGAATGGGAATTTCACTCACCTTTTTTGCCTAGCATTCAAAGCCTCAATGCGAGCCTCAGCTAATGCTGACAGTGCCAGACTGCCTGCATATGGAAGACTACAAGCTCCTTCAAATCCAACATTCTTTGGTTTTCTAGCTACTCTATTTTCGCAAACTAACATTGACTGACACAGAGTACCCTGGCACCAAAAAGGAACTGATAACCATACTTCATCTCCTACTTCTAATCGTGTCACCTTTGATCCAATATCAGTAATAATACCTGTGCAGTCTCTTCCCAGTATAACTGGTAAATCAGACCTACATTGCTGGAAAAAGAACAATCCAATTTTCCAGGTATTCTCTCTCCATATTGAAAGGAAGCTCCTTCATTGCTTTACCTGCAAGATCCTCCTCAGTGTTCTGCCATACCCACTACAAATTTGCAAATCGATAATCTGAACAGAGGCTGCTTTGACGTTTACCAGTACATCATATTCTGTACATTCGTAAGGTGCAAATGCATCTTCTGCAACAATTACGGACTAGAAGTTAGAAAGTAATATACTGTAGGAAAAAATCAAGGTTATTTTACCTCTGGCCCCAGATAGTTATTGCATTGAATTGCTTGCATATATCTCAACACTGGCTCCCTTTTTCTTATTGTAAGTCCTATTGTGAGACCTACGATTCCCCCTATTACCAATCCAGAACAAGCAAAACAAATGTCTCTGGTAGTCCCTTGAAAACAATGTAATTGATACAACTTCATATCTAATGTCAGTGAACTACAAAAATTTGTTAACAACCATCAATCTGAACAAATAAAAACATTCACAGAGATATTCATATAGGCACTGGATTTAATTTTTTCATTCCATTCATCCTGTTTTTATCATGCTCAGGATGGGTCATGACTTACATTTTTTTCCAAAGACATTAATGAATGCTATATACAATTGCTTAGGATTTATAAATGAAATGAATTTAACTTTCATCTCTCTAGCAGACGATATCAATTCGACTAAAGCCGTCTTCATACTCGTTTTGACTTCTACAAAATTCGGGTTATTCCACAATTCCAATATTATCAGATGTCCTCTTTCTTTTAGTAAAATCAAAGATTCTTTGGCTTTTGCAAGAACCAACTGGGATTTTATCTGAAAGATCCAAATGATAATGTTCAATGGGAAAATTTACACTCTTTAGTTTCTACCTGTAAATTTTCAACTCTTTGGGTACTCCTAAAGAGTATTTCATCCATGTTAAAGGAAAGAAATAGATGTTCATTCAAATTACATAATCTTTCTGCTATTAGATTTTTGTGAGTAGATCAATAGCACAGCCAATTCATGTTCCTAGAATTCGTTGCTTTTAATATGCATAAACCTCTTCAGATTGGATTTTTTCAGGGGCCTAATGAATTCCAACATATATTTCTTTATAAATATATAAAAAAAAAGTTAAGGTTAAAGTTTGAATCTTGAATCCATAGAAAAATCACAGATGACAGTAAGATAAGATGACAGGAAGTAGCAAGACCACAAAGGACTTCGGTCCAAGTCCAAAAAGCCACCTAAAATATTCGTGAAAATGTCTACCATCAAAGAAATTGATTTTGCAGTAAATATTGGTTGAATATGTTCGTTTTGATTATCACTAGTACTAGTTCCCTCCTCCTCAAACATAATTACCAGCAACATTTCTTTTCGCCGATGGTAGTAGACATTTTCACGAATATTTCATGTTGACAAGTGAAAAACGGAGGAGGACCCTTATTCCTCCGGAATTCCGTACGGAAGAAAAATACGATATTCGTATGCTTCAGTATTCGCCCATAATTATCCGATCGAAAAAACCTACCTGTGAGTTTCAATCGTACTTATATGAAGCGGCTCCCAGGCTACCGCCTTTTATAGATAGCAATTTTGAACAATGATATAACCATAGAATAGCTACAGAGTAACTAATAATATTCATTCATCACAATTCAATTGCATTGAAATCTGTGGAATAACGTATAAATATGGTCATTCAGTACCAACGTTGCTAATACATTTTTGGTCTCGGTTCCGTTCAGTCGGAAAATTATCTTTTTTCTCATACACATTAACTAAATTCTCATTGAATGATTGCATATGTCATCATACAAATGTTGATGAAAAAACGTTGACAGAAATCCGCAAAAAAGCGAAATGTGGTGGTGATAACTCTCTTCAAAAACCATAGAAATCATATTATATAGATATCTATGTCAAAAACGCAAAAATATTGAACGCACTTGGCAAACCAGAAGAAAAAAGACGAAGAATGTGACATTTGACATTTCAGTCATTTTACTGATCTTCGTTGTTGTTTCAACTTCGATAAAGGTGAGTTTCATATATTTATTTTTAATTTGCTCTTTTGTTAAACTGAAATTACGAAAGTGCCTTTTTTACTCTGAATGATGACCAGTCAGTATTTATAACTTTATGAGGACAATATTTTTTTAGAAAAATGACAGACATTACCGAAGAAAAAACCCAAGAAAGGGTTTATGGAGGCTGTGAAGGGCCGGATGCCATGTATGTGAAGTTGATTTCATCGGACGGTCATGAGTTCATTGTGAAACGAGAACACGCTTTAACTTCTGGGACAATAAAAGCAATGTTGAGCGGACCTGGACAGTTTGCAGAAAATGAAGCTAATGAAGTGAACTTTAGAGAAATTCCGTAAGAATAGCATTTGTTTCCATTCTCATTACTTTTCTAAATATGTCTATTTCAGATCCCATGTTCTACAAAAAGTCTGTATGTATTTCACCTACAAGGTCCGTTATACAAATAGTTCGACTGAAATACCAGAATTTCCAATAGCCCCGGAAATTGCATTAGAATTATTGATGGCTGCCAACTTTTTAGATTGTTAGTTCGATTTTAGCTATCTAGTTATTTATTTATTACACAAACTAGATAAGATTGCGAGGAAGAAGCTTTGTTTATGAGATCACTGTACAAATCCATTCAGGTTTTATTTTTAAATGAATTGATTTTTTAATGTTTTGCTGTTATTTGTGCAACTTTGAACGACATAGAACAAACAATATATTTGAACTAATTGATGTGTAAATGCAATATAAAATTTTATACACCTTTTTTCTTTGATGAAAACCCATCCATCCAGAATGTTGTTAATGGTGAGTTGAAGGGGTTTCCTGTCTCCATTGAGACCGAAACATTCACTATTGTAATTTTATTAGTTTTGACATGGAATTTTCACAAAATATGTAAATTTATCTATTAACATTGACTCAATTGTTTTGATATCAGCTAAGATAACATGAAAAATTTATTAGAACTTTAGCAAAATAAGGCAGTACTGAAATTTCAAACCTGAAAACTTCATGAACACTAATATATTTTCTGGCAATTGAACAGTGTTTTATTTTACAACAGAAGGTCTCGATGGGAAACTATTATTACATTTTGCAGAACAAGTTTCCTTATGTGATTTCACACATTATGGTGAAAAACTGAAAGGATATCAGTGTTTCTGAAGAACTGTTAATTCAGGGGTATTTCTTGTGATATTTCATGAAGAAAAGGTCCTCTGAACATTCTCAGAACCATTAGCGCACCAATTTATTGGGCTGGACCTCCTCATCCAAAAACAGATACACGCAGGTTATATTGTTTTTTTTCCTCAACCCAATTCTTGCGTCTTCTCTGTTTGAAACTTCTTGTTTTCAAATATATGGGCAACTTAGGAAAAAAGTGTTCCCGTTGCTTTTCTGTAAAAGTGATACATTTTCTGAGAAAAATAAGGCTAATTCACTGGGTGCCATTAAGCATAAGGTATCTAATGAAAATTAGATAAAGACTATAACACAATCTCTTGTTTTTTTTATTTTAATCAGTAATTAATTCGAATTAAAGAATTCAGAGCAAAATTGCATAAAAATGGGACGTTCATAGGAACTTGCCTTCACGGAATATCACAATAATCCATCCCCTGAAGTTAATAACAATACTTTAGAAACACCCTTTTAGTATTACAACAGCAAATAGTTATGAATAGTCGGACACCTCCCTTTCGAGAAATATGCTAGCGTTCCTTTTGAAGAAATTACGAAGTTTATTATCAAAATTCAAGTATCTCGAAACATGTATGAGCGTAAAAACCCTTAACATTCTTTATTTTTCATTAATACAGTCCCAATTGAATTATGGGATTCTGTCTTGGGAAGAGGTCATGAAATCCCACATTAGAAATTTTGAAGTTCTTCAGAAACGGTTTCTGAAAATAATATATAATAAGTCTTATTTGTATCCAAGTGAAAATCTGTACATAGAAACACATAAAATGGACATAAGACAATTATTCGGATATAAAATCATGATTTATATCCATAAACACAAATCAAATATAAATTTCAATAATCTATTTATAATATAAGGAATAAAAATAATATCACATTGAAAAATAAAGTTAAAACAACAATGTTTCAGAAAAATTTTAAATATTTATTGCCATTCTACTATGATTTAATTCCAAATCATATAAAAATGATTAAGTCATTAGTATCTTTCAAACTACAGATTAAAAAATGGATTCAAGAATCACGTCGAAATTTATTTCATGAAATCTCTCACTTCAGTTAAGAAAATTAGTTATTTTTTCAATATTATTTTGTTGAATTCTACAAATTTATCAAATATATTATACATAAATATAATTCGTATCTCTAGCAACAAGTTTTTAACCTCGCGGGTATAATTGAACTGTTTATTCACCTTTTCACAAATTGATGTATATGCTCTTATGAATTTTGAATAAACTTTATTATTATTATCATTGTAAGAAAGTTCGTGAAAGGGCATTTGAAATTAAAATGATATTTCAAATTGTTTCGAATGTGGTAAATAAAACTAGGCTTTTTCCAAAATTCCCTTCAATACTAGCAATAAAACCTCGTGTTCCCTAACTGAAAACCTTTTTGACCTTGGGATTGGATCTCAAATAAAAAACAACTGATATTATTAAAGGATTTTATTTTTCTTGTCATGCTATAATAAGTTAAAGATAAACTTCATATCACAGAATAAGTGAACACCTCTTCACTTTCTTAACTAAAGTAAACACCCGTAAATTAAAAAACAGTTCAAAATTGAATTTAAATTCGATTAGTCCATAGGAATAAGTTTCACTTTGTTCCATTTTTACGGAATTCCTCCAGTTGACAACAAAAAAATGGGGGGTGAAAAACATTATCGAAAACTTTCAACAGAGATCAATCACTCTTGACACCAAAACCATGTTACTCGACGCATGTTTCCAAGTTATTTTCAGAAGAAATTAATCCTAAACCAAAATTGTAGGGTTATTCATTAGATTTTTCAATTATCTCTGCAAAAAGATCGACTATAAAGGAAGTCTTCTTTCAATTATCCCTATCAACTATATATCATAACACTTAATAACAAAAGGTTAATTAGGATAAATAAATGACGAGTTCCTTTATAGGTCCGATAAGTGGTCCTCACTTTTATCAAAGGTAATAATACCACGAGTCCTTCAAATTTAATCGATAAATTTTCATTTTCCACAAAAACTTTTTTATTTGGCAAAAGTATGAAAACAAACCGATTGATAAAATCACGAGTCCTACGGACTCGTGATTTTATCTAATTCGGTTTGTTCGAATGCTTTTGCCTCAGAATAAAAGAGTTTGAGTGTTTCGAAAATGAAAATTTATCTTATTAAATTTGAAGAACGAGTTGTATTTGGAGAGATTATTTTTTGAACAAATAGAAGGAAGAACAATTCAATTGATCAGTATTCCATTTACATAAGAAGGAGAACAGGTGAAAATTTCACAAATTTGAAATGTCAAACAACGATGTAGGCCCTCTATGATCCAGAAGAGATATGATGCTTACGCAGTGAATATGATAGTGCTTGCCGACGATACCAAGAGATGGCGTCACACCTCCCATTGTACAAGGTTGATAATTGAAAATTTCCTATGACATGAAAATCGCGCCAGAAGGAACATAAAATCATTCGTTATGT
The DNA here is from genome assembly GCA_032362365.1 of Zygogramma bicolorata. Taxonomy (NCBI): domain Eukaryota; kingdom Metazoa; phylum Arthropoda; class Insecta; order Coleoptera; family Chrysomelidae; genus Zygogramma; species Zygogramma bicolorata. The sequence continues at coordinate 583,098 of JAVJAQ010001353.1, forward strand.
CGTTGTATCAAAATCTTCATACAACGGTTTCTTTTCATACCACAAAAAATGAATTGTATTTAATAAAAACTAATTGTACGCCATCTTCATTTGAGTTCAGGAAACCTTAAATATTTGAATCGGTCATTCGCTATATCTGTCATAAAGTTGGGGTTATGAGCTATTTACGTGTCTGAGCGTTCATTGAAATGTGTTATGTTATTATTATGCTGAAAAAGTGAAAAGTGAATGACTATTAATAATAAGGTAACTCTTCATTCATGATAATTTATATAAATATGAGCCAGTTCAGTAGAATCGACGCGGTAAACTTTATAGTTTTGACAGTTCAAAGGTAAACAACATTTTATCGAAAGGACCAGGCAGTTTTATCAGTATAATACCGAATGATTGGCCAGAATAACCATAGAATAACCCGCTACTATTGGTTGAAATGCCAAAAACGTCACATTTTGACAAGTGAAAAAAATAATCGGCAAAAAACATATCCTTGTCTGTTACAACGCCATTTTTTCCTTATATATGAAATATCTTTCATATCTTAAATAGCTACAGACATTTATAAATGTATTTTCAGTAGTGCTATAACCCCTACGATGGTTGTATTTATTTGTCTCGTCGCTGAATGAATAGGCAAAAATCGCACGGTAAAAAGTGAGACCCCTTTCATCCTCAGCTCGACCAATAAATATAACCGATTTTTGTGGTTTGATCTTCTTTGTCTTCACTTCGCGGTAGAATTCCGTAAAAATATTATGAAACAAAAGCGTTTGCCTCCCTAAATAACATTCAAAATTACTCAGTTGGAGATATTCTCGAGAGTTTGAAGGGATAGAATCGATATAACCGGCCGTTGAAAATTTATCACTTTCCAACCTCCTATAGTTCTTGATGAATCATCGCTCATCCTACAACTTCAAAAAACGATTGTGACCAAAAAGTTCAGAAAATGAAGCTAAAAAAATGGTAAAACCTCGTAATTTTTTCGTCCAGCACCGATTTGAACAAAAATTTGGGATTAGGCTTACTACACCCTCTAGTTCATTTTCTATATTGTGCCCTTGTACGCTTTTTGTTTTTTAGGGGTGAAAACTACCCCTGATTGTCAAAAATTATAAAATAACAATAAAAACCTAAATATGGGTAAAAATAGTTGAATAATGATTGTTTCATGCTTTAGGATACAATTTCATAAACTTTCAACCTACCTTTGTTATAAACTACCCTTGAAAACATTGAAATTTTTATAATATGTCTTCGAACTTCAGAACACACTGGTGAGAAATCAAAGAAATATACACTCACACACGCGAGCAGATTTTCCTTCTTCTCTGTCTTCCAATATGAATGGAAAAAGTTGAATATATAACGTATAACAGCCGAATATACCAGTTATGTAGATTACTACGCTCCGAAGCGGGTAATTCAAATTTTTCAAAAAAGAAAATAAAAAAAATTTATCGGTTTTTTAAGCATAGTTCCTTCATTTCAGGTGATAGAATTTTTTTTCAGGAACGATTCGGTAGAGCTTTTCAAGAGCTATAAGACTATGTGAATAAAATTACTTGAGATCCCTTAAGTTTCAAATGGGGAGAGTTCGAAGCGCTTGACTAAGGTGATGTCCGGTCGTAAATGTAGGTGTTAAACACCTTTATCTCGCCGAATATTCACTTTACAAAAAATCTACACACAGGGAAATATTTGTCATTAAAAAAGCTATGATTTAGTACTATATCGTTTTTTTTTTCGTATCTTCAGTATTTTGAGAGATATTTATAAGGAAAGGGTTAAAATCACGAAATTGAAAAAAATTGATTTCTTTTTAAACTCCAATTTTTCCAAAATTAGGCATTTTAAATTGGTTAAACTTCGTGGGTGTATTAATAGTACATTTATAAAAAGAATTACAGAAGGGTGGCGATAAATTTTAGTTAGGGGGTGCTTTGGAGGTTTTTTTCGTAGAAAAAAGCGGGTACCGATCTTATTTCGATCATAAGTCGGTCAATTTTCATGCTAGGAAGACATTTTTTCATTTGTTTGGAAGCTCTAATTGAATACTTCGAAAAAGTTTCAATGAGCTTTCTTCGAAAAATGCAAATTTTTCTCGTTATTTCGCTTTAAATCTTCCAATTTATACATTTGACGAAAAAAGCTAAGCATTAATTTGCTGTATCTCAGTTCGTATGTGTCGTAGGGGAATCATAGAGAAAGCATTGTTTTTGTTTTTCATAAGCTACAATTTACCTCTCCACACCTTTTTTGATAAAATGCATAGTTTTAGAGTTATTCGCAAAAAACCGTTTGAAAAAGTCGATTTTTCCGTCAAAAAACTGTTAGTTTCAACTTCGAATAACTAAAAAAATATTACTTTTACGAAAAAAACGTATGGAATTTTTTTTTCTCAGAATTACTTCTTCCTTCAATTACCACAGTTCAAATGTAATACAAAATTTCCACCCTCGTGATAGGGTGGCAACCACCCCCAAGGCTCTAGCGTACAGCGTCATGATATAGAAAATGATCCTTGAGCTATTCCCTACCTTTTGTGAAAATTTCAGGTATATCCATGGTGGTCGAAAAAATTGCGAACCAAAATGCTTCATTTCCTGAACTAAAACAATTTCCTTTTGAATCTTATTGAGCTTTTCTCTTCTAAATTCTCGAGAAGAATCCGTTATTACACGATTCATTAGTTCATGGAAGCATCAATACATAATACTATAACAACAAAAATATTCAAAACGTTCCCCTTATCGTTCCCTTTATTCCATCACAGCTCTCACAACTCTTCCCGCAAACATTCGAAAACAACAAAAACTTTTTATCGTCAACAAAATTAATTTTCTTCGTAGCCTTACCATTATTATCAACAAACAACAGAACGATCGATTAAAGAAAAAGTTAACGTTAATTTCTCGAGTTCGTGTTACCGAAAACAATTGATGAAGTACGTTAATTGGTCGATAATCCTAAGCAGTTCTTTTTTCTCTCTATCGGTCCTGGACAAAGTGGCGTAGATGTTTCGCTGTTTCCGCTCCAAAAATTTCACTTCCGCCTGCTTTTTCAATGTGTCATTCGCCAACACTCGACTGCGATCTCTCAGTTCCACCATTTCTCTGACTTTTTCTGGAATGGAAAGCAAAAGTACAGCGGACAAGTACCTGTCTGAATGAGCAAACCCATTTTTATCATTATTATCATCATCATTAATAGCTGTGAAATATATTTTGATCTCTATTTTGAAATTCGAAACACGATTGATATTTTTTTGGTTTAGGCGAATTGTTATGAATATTCATTCGAGTAAGGTATGGCTTCATTCCAAAATAACTTTTTATTTGCATGGTTTTCAAATTATTCAACTGTCTGGTTAGATGATTATGGCTATCAGAACTTCTGATGTACGATAGCTTTGAATATTCATATTTACTCTTAGTTAAATTGATGAGAACACAAATTTTTGACTCGAGCAAATAATCTATGCTTGATATATTCCTAGGTTTGTACAGTTTATTTGTTGGCTCCACAAATTGTGATTTATAAATATATTTTAGGGTTTTATTTTGTTACGAGTTCAATGGTTTCAATACAATTTTGGGACAGTCCCCCAATAAGATATCAAAAAATGTAATTTTGAATAAATAAACGAGACATGATCAATACGATGTCATGATGATTTCATTGAATTTTCCCCTCATATATAAAATGTCCCATAAGAGCAATGCATTCATCGAAAACTTACAGCGGAAATTGCATTGTATCAAGTCACCATAACAACACATTTGAAACCGTATCTCTAGACGTCAGTAAACAACACAAATAAATGTCAGATAGACTTCAAAAATAGAAAAACATTTCGCGTTGTGGTGAGTGCTCCATACAATCTATAGAGGAAAGTATAAATGAACCAAAAATAACATTTCCTTGAGAATTTCTTTATTCGTGAAATATTCCATTGAATTACATTCGTGCATAAAAATGACCAGATAATTTTGCATTCAAGCGTGATATACAAATTGCATTCGACTACTTTCATATTTTGTGAAAGAGCCCTCATCCTTCGGACTCGGGCACTTTCGCCATGATATGAAAATAAACTCTTGCAATTTTTAGATATCACGCTTTCTTGCAAAATTATCGGTAATTTTTGTGCGCTCGAGCAATTATAACCGATAAGGCGTTTTGTGCAAAAATTTTAAGCAATCTCTGTCCTGCATCCAAACAAATGCAAAACTTGAAATTTCGATTATTCATTAATTAAGACTTATTTATGTTTTTGGTTTGAAATGCCAATGTATTCTTCAATTTCACGAATATTCCAATTATCAAAAAAATTTTGGTATTAATTTCATTGTAAACTTGAACCAAAATATCTTCATCAGTTTTTATAGAAAAAAATATGTGGAGCGTTCAAAAATACCACGGTGTAATACGACCGTGTTAAAAATTAGCTCTCAGCCGCCATTTTGAAATCAAATGGCCACTTGTCTATTCAAAAAATCAATATTATGATTTGTCGAATTTTGAAACCGGAAGAGACAAGCAGTTGTTTCATTGTTGAAAATATTAGGCTCAGTTAACACCGTCAACACCAAATTCCAAACTTAGCAAACAATTGAGTGACACCAAGCATAATAATCAAGTTGTCACTGACTGATAAACAAAATAGTTACCTTTGGAATACCTCTCGTACGCCTCCTTGATTTCCAATAATCCCGGCCAACTAAACTCTGGCCTGACGGTGATTTCCATCGAATTTGATCCACAATCGACGCCTTTGCTGATGTTTTTTTGACTGTCGATCAAAACCATAGGTGGAGGGGGATGATTGGCGATATTTCCACTCTGCATTCTCAAGGGACCCTTCATCGACAGATTTTTCTTCGATAGAATTGAATTCACAGCCGAGTTATTCCGATGAAAATTTGTCTGCAAAGTATTATCAAATCCAAGAGATACCACCGAAACGTTAGGAGGCACGACACATTCTTTATCTAATTGAGAATTTACATTTCCGCATCCTTGCGATTCGGCAAGCTTCGACGAGTTTGGAAAAAAATCTGAATTCGGTGGAAAAACTCGATTTTTGTTCGATTCTGAAGGTAGCTCAGGTCGAACGGTTTCAACATTTCCTGTCTCATTTTCGGTATACCTAAAGAATCTATTTTGACAACTCTGTAATCTCATTTCATCTGTCTGTTCCTTCATTTGCCGACGTAAATTCGGTGGTTCCATTGACATTTCACGTTTACAACAGATCGGAGTTTTTACGTTTCTATCTTCGACGGCAGTTGAATTGAACACTTTCTGGTAATATTTCGTTAGAGACGATTCACATTTCCTTCGTAGTCGCTCTTTCACCACTTCTTTCCAGATTTCCTCCATATCTGTAGAAATATAGAGGTCGGTTGGATTAGGAAAAGATTACTCGTGTGTGATCGATAGCTGACGAGAATTTTAATAGCATCTTTTTTAGAGATTGAATACTGATATCCATGAAAGAAGGGCAGAATGTTCAACTATCGATGGCGCCCAACGTGGGGCAAAGCAATGAAGTATACGTTAATACCAAACAAAACAATCCAAATAAAGAAAATATCCCCAAAATTGTTTGGGGCGACTTTCCATCTTTGTTTTTTTTTCTAAAACACCCACCTTTTTTAGTTTCTGTAGGAACGGTTTCCAATCCAAGTAACTGTAAAAAGTTGCTTTTTTGGTTGTGACTTCGTACCTCGTCCGTAAGTGAAATTGAAGGCACCGGTAAATTCAAAGAAAATATGTCGGTGTTCTCTTCCTCTCTAATCAGGTCCGGTAGAATCCACTTCATCCTTTCCAGTTTCTTCAATTCAATAGCTGAAAATCGTTTCAATGTAAAGAGTGATATAATTTCAGCAAGATATCATAATTTTTTTAGTTGAAAATTCTTTCCCAGATGACCGGTTAGAAGATGTAAGAGACTATTCACGAATAAAGACAGGTGAGAATGTTTTTCAATAATTTTCACCAGTTCAAAACTAAGTTCTAGAAAACAGTTAGTATTTTTTGGAAAGTAGGTACATATAATAATATTGTAGATAATTTTACCAACTTTCTTTAGGATTAAAAAATATTAGCCAGATATATATCAGCAAAAACCCCTCCTAAATATTAGAACTTTCAGCATGTTCACTTCCTTAACATCCCAAACAATTTTCTGTATACTGTTTTTGGGCGACGAATTTCAGTTGCTAAATACCGACATGTCTTAAAAATGTTACAATGATATGTCAATAATGGAAAACATGATTTACTACATATGGTCAAATGAAATTCGAATAAACTTTGGTGAAAAATTAGACTTCTATAATTTGGAAATGTCAAAATATCGAAAAACGACATCTGTAACTCGTACACTTACAATTTTGATCGGCATGCGTCGTCAACCTGAAAACCTTCAGAAACTCCAACTTCTCCGGACGCGAATCCATCTCAAGGGCAGGCCCGGATCTGACCAAAAGATCGACCTCCTTTCGCTCGTCGTCCACATCCCAATCGCTCTCGTCTTCGTATTCGTCAGAAGAAACGTCATCGTCGCCACGCCCACCTCCCCCGCTCTTCCTCGAGTCCCTCCTCTTCCGCGCCCTCTCTCTCCTGCGCATAACGGCGACGTCGATCTTGCTCAGTTTGCGACGCTTAACGGGCGGAGCCTTCAGAGGGAGGTGTGGAATGTTGAGAACGGTGAAATGACTCCGCGTGGGGATAACGGTAGTTTTCTTCTTCTTCGCTCTCGTCTCATTCGATTTGGAAAGTGTTTTCGCCGCGAGGCGACGACCGGTAGTTCCCACATCGCCCGCGAGAGGGCGCTCGTCTGAATCGCCCAATCTAAACGCGTTTTTCTCCTCGGCGGAACGGTTTTCTATTACTATTTTGCTAATTGATTGACTAGTCGTATGAGGTAATGACATGAGGCGGTAACCGGCGATCGCCATCGATTCCGACATCGACTCTTCCTGTACCGGATACGCGAAGGCCGGTTCCGGAAGTTGAGGGCTGTGCGACTGCGTAGGAACTTTCTCTAGCGGGGTTTGCGGGTGCTTCACCTCGGAACTTTTATCACAAAACGCGTAATCGTTGAACTGTCTTTCGGGTTCGGGGGTAAGTACGTTGTCCGACGGTGGTTTGGTGCTCGTACGCACCTGACTTTGTAGTAATTTTTTCGATAATTTCGTTGAAATAACCAATCGTTTGGTTTTCGACGCATCCTCCTTTTTTTCGTTCATGATCGAATCTATGCTGAATCTGGTGAACTGTGCAGACGTTTTTCCATCGATTGCAGTGTATGCAGTACTACCAACAGAAGTTGAATTAACTTCACCGACAGAAACAGCAGGTGTAGTCGGCACGAGGGCATCGTCAACTTTGCCACGTTCATTCGGATCCGTGACATTTGATTTTTGATCGTTTTCAGTCACAAGCGATGCAGCAGCGGTTAGAGATATTATGCTGAACTTTGCGCGACTTTCAGAGTCAATGTCGGTCGAAGTACTTTTTTCACTTGCTGTCATAAGAAGTACGGTAGGCTTCCTGGCTGAAACAAAGACGACATTGTTTTTCCTCTCAAACAAAACATACATAAATAATCTCAGGATCGAATGGAGATTTCGTTCGCCAATAATACAACTTCGATGAAAACATCAGATGATTGAAACTAACACAACAACTTCGATGAGAACATCAGATGATTAAAAGCAACACAAATCGGGTCAAAAATTATACTGAATTTATTATTGTATGCTCACCAACCGGTACTGGTAGTCTTGAAAACTTAGAGATTTCTAAACTCTCTTAACTGTCTGTTATCTTATGAATTCTTTTACACTTCAAACAATTGCCACTTACTCCTCGTATGATATCCCAAGCATGGCAAAAATCAATTGTCTTCTTTACTTGATATGTTCTTTCAAACCAGTTTTTAGTATCCGCCTTATTTGACTGACAACCTCTAGGGAATTTCACACCGCTTGCTTCTAGGAAACTGACCAATTTATTTTGTTCTTTTCTTGATTATTGACAGGAAGACCAATTTGAGAAACTCATTGAATATGAATTGTTGAGAAAAAACATAACTTTAAACATTAAACTTCAATGCATGATGATCGACAAATCATCATTTAATGATGTACAACGTTATTGGCAAAACGAGTGCTGTTAAGTATTCCCAGTTTTTTTCAGTTCGAACAAAATATCCATCCATTTATTATAAGACCTCAGAAACGAAAAAATCCCAACTTTACCAAAGCACTCAGCGTTCAGCATACGGTGACAGACTCCCGGCGTAGCAGGAGGTCAGGCAGTGTCTCCGCCCACTCGAACCGCTTCGCTCGTCGTAGCGTTCGCCTGACCCTCCTCCGAGCTCTTGGGGGCGTTAACGGCACCGCCTGCAGCATCCAATCCGGGTGCGACACCCGCCGAGAGGGTGTTACCCGCCGAGGGACCGTTACCGCTCGATTTGGGCGTGGGCGGCTTCGGCGACGCCCTCGTGGGTGTGTGGCTAGGTGAGGGCGGGGCTAGGTTCATGCCGGTCGTGATCATTGGTCCGGATGGTTGGATGACGGGACTCTGGCGTTGGCTGAGGTTCAACGTGTAGTTCGATGCCATGGTTACGCTGGGCGAGTGCCGTTGCAGAGACGGGCTCGATCTGGGAATGGGATAGGCCTGGGGAGGGGCGTTGGGAGCGAGGAAGGCCGATCCCATCGGCGATTGGCGTGTCGGAGCCGTCAGGCCAATCGGAGAGGGTGGTAGCATGGTGTTAGGGTGGAGGACGGGTAACATGAGCGGCGATTGGGTAGCTAGGTGAGAAGGTAGGTGGGGCGACATGCGAGGTTGAGTCTTCTCGCGGTGGAGGCGTTCTTTCTCCCTCTGCTCGCGCTCCCTCTGAAGCTGCAGTTCGCGTTCCATCAGCTCTCGTTCGACGAATTCGTCTTTGCGGTTGGCGGCCAATCGCCGGTGCTCTTCTTCTAGTTTGATCCTCGAATGAGAAAAAAATAAAATACTTTTTAGACCCCTATCTCAATGCATAACCGGCAAGCAATTGCAGGCTTTTTGGAAAATAGAAATTATTCCAACGATAAAAACAGTGCGGGAATAACTGAAAACTATATCATTGTTTAGAAGAAATTAGTACATTCAACTATCGACGGAATTTAATCATTCATCATATGAATCAACATAGAACTCTTGGAATTTGATGTATTTCCAGGAGGTCAAAATTCAAACCATTCTCGTGGAAATGTTCTTTGGTGCATGTTTGGAATATCATTCCGCTTAGACCTAGCTAGAAATTAGAGCATGATCCAAATGACAATTTATATACTCCCGACCTATCTGACAACCAACTTCAAATTTTCATTGTTTCTGATATGAACTTACCTCTCGTGTATGTAGAGCGGCATCGCCGCTCCCGGGATCATGTACGGCAAATAAGGATTTCCTATCGTAGGCCAAGGCGGTCTCAGCATGCCCATGCTTTCGTAGTACATCTGTTCCTCCATCAACGGTATCGATCGATAAGCGCTGTAAGGAGGGTAACCCGGTATATCCATACCACCTACCGGCGGGTGGGGTATTCTACGGAAAAAAAAACGTTCAATAATGTCTCCTTCGGAGGAGTTAATAGCAGGGTTGGGCTGATTAAAATCAAGTGATAAAAAATTACGATTGAAATCATGATTTGAATCGCTTGAATCGCTACAACGAGCGAAATGCGTGAAATTGTTGGGCAACGTCAATTTATAGGTTGAGAAGGAAAACAAGCCTCGACAGGAATATTCTTGCAAAAAGCACAACAAACGCGTTCGTGTTCGTGCCTCACTCGGCACTGTATAGCGAGTGTATAGGACAGAAGGAAAACAAATCGCGACAAGAATTTTTTTGCAAGAAGCGCGACAAATGCGTTGTCACAAGTTTTTGAGCCGCAAATTGCATTAAAATTTTTAGACTTGTACATTAAAATAATCAAAAATAATTTCAGAGAATCAAAATGTTCAAATTTTATATTCAAATTAAAAAAATCAAAAAAAATTGTGATTTAAAAAAAATGAATGATTTTTGATTTTTTTAATAAAAAATCAGATTCTGCCCCACCCTGGTTAATAGTATAAAGTGTGATAAATCAGCGAAAGAAAGTGATATCATGTGAAACATATTATATGCACGATAAGATAAGACTGAGAAGAGAATACCATATAAAAAATTTAAAATATATTGAAACTTCAGGTGTTTAGATTGTGGAAAAATCCCACCTTTCCACCAATATTCTGCATATTTCCTCGATTACTTAATTCCACTGACTGAAGCTCGGGCTAATGAATTATGTTCAATTTCATGAGAAAGTTACTAATTGGTTTCTCTTCAATATTTTCCCTGGGTCATAGGCAATTATTCACAAATGCAATCATGAAAAATCCAGTTGTGAAATTGGCTGTATAACCTTTTCAATCGGTAATTATCTTGTACAGCCTGGCCAATTTGTTCACCTTTGGGTGCGTAGAGATACACACAATAGCAAAATAATGGTAAACAAAACATATTCTCTGTTCTCTGACACTTATCACCAACTTGATCTGAAAACAGTAATTTGTAACAGAAGCATCAGGATTTGATTTCATAAGTGAAATTTCTACGCAAATTCCACATGCACGTCTCGCTCACTATAAACAAGGCCTCCGTTCCATACATGATGTTTCACATGATATTTGCCATAGCTGGGTCGAGTAATTTTTTATTTTGCGATCTGCAAAGAAATAAACACCGCCTAACGTTCGCTTTCATTTTAACTGGTTGAATAATAATAATAATAACAGTTATTTATTCTCAAGAAACTACAGTTTATAAATATGGAATATTTATATAATACATTTATTAAAAAAGTTTTCAATAAAAATTATTCCAACAAATAACGCTTCATAGCAAATTCGAATTTGGTCATTTGAGAAAAACATTTTATTCCAGTGGGTAATCCGTTATATGTGATAACACCTTTATGGAAAATAGATTTTCTGGAAAATTCCGTCTTGAGATTTTTTGTTAACAAATTATTGAACTGCCTTGTTTTGTGGTTATGTACACTGTTAGATTTAAAAAATTTCATAATAGAATGTTCCTCATTAGTCATTAGTCACAATAGAATGCAAAATAGTATATATTTTCAGTTCATAAATAGAATTGATGTCGAGGAGACGACTTGGTTTATAAAAATTCCTTGTTGGTTCCAAAAAAGGTAAATGGAAAATCCATTCAATCGCTTTATTCTGTAAAGACTTCAGTGATTTCAGAATGGTATTCGATGCAGTACTCCATATGCTAATTAAATATTGTAATTTCGAATAAATTAGTGAAAAATAAATTAATTTTAGATATTTCAAATGTATATAGCTCCCTATCTTGTACAAAATTCCAATGACTGGTGATATTTTTTTTCGGATCAGATCAATATGAATATCCCACGAAATATTTTCATCAATATAAGAAGAAAAACAGATGTTTGAAACACCCACGATGTAAAAACAGACAGGTCTCAGCTGAATGAACCCATCCACCATTATATGTAAGGAAACTATTGCCATCATAATCTAACCTGTGAACATGTCACATCGCACATTCAATTTACTATTATTTTATAGCGCACGGACGATATCAGTGTTATTTTATAGACGAATATACGTTACCTGTCTTCCGGTCGATACGGTTGAAAGCCGCTTCGAGACAGATCCACCATGGCGCTGGGGTGATACCTTTCTACGGGGTTGGCCTGCAATCTGGCTTCGTAAGTACGCATCGTCGTTGATCCGCTGCCGATATAGGGAGGAACTTCGGCGTTTACTTTCGGCTTCTCGGGTACGGCATGGGCAACTGGAAAGAATGTTCGCAAGTGAACAGCAGGGACTCGAGTCAGTGGTATTTTGATTTATCGTAATTTTTCGTAGTGAAGACAACAAGAATCTCATCAATCAAATGGTTCATCAAATTGTGAATTGTTGAAAGAGAGTGTCATTAATAATATTGTTTCTTCATTAACACTTTCGCCAGAGCTCCTATTTACCTTACATTGTTTGATCTGGTGATTAATGACAAATGGGAAATTAAACTTGACGAGTTTATAAATTAGGGTTAATATTCTTACGATATCTCAGAGTGCGTTTAATTCGAGCAACAATAAACAATCTTTTTTATTAGCTCCACTATAACAATACATCTACTGCACTGACTTATAATGCGCTTACGAAACAATAAAACTTCTCAACTGACTAAAACATCCAACCATTAGTACAAACTTCAAAAAACTTCGTCTCTCGATGCGATGTAGTCCTTCAATAGGTAAATAAAAAAGCCGAGGACAATTTTAGATCCGACCATGTTCGAGATTTACGGAAGCCAGAATATTCGAAGATGATTCGGGAAGCGTCAAGGTAAAAATTATTCGTTGAATGAACCGCCTAAGGAAATCTGCGTTTTTATGATGCTCAGCGACGGCGTTAGGGGATTTATTTCGATTTCAATATAGTGCAGAGTGAGACCAATTCCCTGAATGAATCCCAAGGAAGAGTTTCACACAATTATCTTCCGCTTGTTTTTTAAATTTCGATTGCAAAAAGTAATCGGCACGAATTCCACTGATTGCATTGAAATACCTCATGTGTACTCTACTAGTAGAGCAGAGAAGGAAGTCCAGGCATAACATGCTGAGGCAACTTTCTTGTACAAGTTCATTATGAAGTAGGTAATTGAAGTTTAGTTGCGAATCGAAGTCAAATCATAAGGAGTTATTCTCACATCGAATTTCAATACAAAAACTAATCTTCTTTTCTTGACTGATGACTCGAGCAAGAAGCCGATTGTCTCGTCGCCGAATTCGAGACTTGGCTGTCCGCAAGCGAACCGTCAATTAACCGTTACCAAAATCTTTTGAATCATACAGGGTCATAATATCAATATCAATCAATAACATAAATTTCGTCCATATGGAATATGAGTTGTCATCGTCGTAAAGTCAATAGTTCGTGCATAAGAGACATATTATGCGAAGGTAGATCATTTTCATAAATGAACAATAGAAAAGGACAAAATATGGATCCTCCTTCTTTGATAAGACATTCCTGACTTACGTTATCATTATGTTCTATTTTCCAGATATGATTCAATCATATTTTAAGGAACTCCCCCCAGTGCAAACATTTCTAGTTGCGTCGAACGTTTATTGTGACTCACGCAATCAAATTGCGGCATTTTGAAAAAAATAATGGACTGGCCTTGATGAGCGAGAGTGCGACAGATGCTGTACTTGGAAAATGGCTGAAGAAGGTATAAAGTTTAACTTACGAAAATTGAGTAAGGCTTCAGTTATAGAAAAGGATGGGGAAGTGAGTACCTTTTTTTTCGTACATAAAGTACTGAGTTAAATTGTGGTAGCTTCACTATCGTGACAATTAGGTTGTTTTCATGGGCGCCGTTTACTGAGGTCAAGGGGGGGCAGGCGGATTTTAGATTTTTCAGTCCTTACACCGCGTAAGACACGATATTGACTTGATTTTGCAATTTTTCCTAAACCACACTCGTAAGTATTGTTCAAAAAGACTTTCATTTCAATAGAATGCAATACTTTGATTTGAAAAAATGTGCCCCTCCCTAACATTTTCCGTATTGTGTCCCCTCCCTAACATTTTTTGTAACGGCGCCCATGTTTGTTTTGTATAACTTGTTAAGTGTGTACACGTTATCGGGCATCTAAGCACTTCGTAAATTACGATGAGTAGAATGACGTTTCGAAAAAAAGACGAAGAGGTTGGAAAGTTACTTCCCAGGCTTTTTCCGAGTGAAGAATGATTACTTTCCAACTCAAAAGTAGTTCGAAAATAAATTGAGAATGCAAAATTTTCGTGATGCGCGTTTACCTGGTTCCCTTCTGACTGCTTCAGAAGGAGGCTGACTGGTCGTGGAGTGTTCAGCGGTGCCGGGCACGGTCTGCTGAGCCAAATTACGCAGCGCCGCAGCGAAAGAATGCGAGTACTGGTTCTGAGCGCCTCCGGGACCGGGGCCGGGACCAGAGACAGCGTGCCCGCTTGTCGTTCGAGGTTTCGTACTAGAGGTGGTCGCAGAGGCGAGTTTTGGACTGTTGGGCAGTCCTGAAAAAGAACGAAAATGCTCGAGTGTATACGTACGACTGTAAAACGCGACAAGAAAGAAACGTTCAATTTCGCAATGAACGAAAATTGTTGGATTTTCAGTGAGTAGACATATTGGCAACAAAACAGTGTTCGATAACAATTCTCCAGTTCTTTGCTCGTTTCAAACAAAAATAACCCTTTCTCTAGACCAAGTGCATTTTTTTCTGGACTGTATGAATTTTTGCTGGATTTTACTCTATTCTGTTTGGGATCACCGGAAGCAAATACGTCATAAGATCAATAGAATTGTATTGCGATTCGGTCACAATTACACACTAAGATTAAATTTATGAGAACATGATCTTTACCCTATGAGGTCTAGTTGAATACACAATTATTTTCAAGAGTATTTAAAGTCTTTCTGATTCGACACCCCATACACCTTCTTGGAACATAGGCGACAGTAAAAAAAATGGATGTAGGGAAATCCACTGCAAATGTTTCTCAAATCGCATTGGTTTTAAACAGGGTTGGGCTGATTGAAATCAAGTGATTAAAATCATGATTTAAATAGCTTGATTTTTAAAATTGAAATCATCATTTAAATCAATTTTGTTTTTTTATTCAGAACCAGATAACAACATAATAAACAAGTTTTCTCGAAGATTAAAAGGAGTATCTGCTTTTAGCAAAAACAACAAAAAAGAAGTACATAATTCCGAATTCTTAAACTAAACGTACCACCTAAATTGTATTACTGTATATTTTCAGTCTACTCATTTTCATTATACAATTTAAACAAAAACACGAGTTTTCCTCATTTTTCTATGACTAATCTGTTTCTAATATCCGAGTGTACAACTAGCGAAATGCCTGAAATTGTTGGGCAACGTCAGTTTATAGGTTGAGAAGGAAAACAAGCCTCGAGAGGAATATTCTTGCAAAAGGCACAAAAAACGCGTTCGTGTTCGTGCCTCACTCGGCACTGTATAGCGAGTATATAGGACAGAAGGAAAACAAATCGCGACAAGAATTTTCTTGCAAGAAGCGCGACAAATGCGTTTGACAAGTTTTTGAGCCGCAAATTCTATTAAAATTTTTAGGCTTATACATTAAAATAATCAACAATAATTTCAAAGAATTTTGCCTCACCCTGATGGTTTTAAACTCGTTCCAAATGGTACACAGGTTGTGATGGGGTGTTAGATATTTCAGAATCTTGGCGTAGTTTGGATAAATAACACCAAGTAGTGGCTATCATCGAAAGAAGGCCGTTTTTAATCGCATAATAGGCAATGATAAGTTTTATATTTTTATAAATTGTTAGTTATATGCAATATCGACCGTTCAATCATCACTTTTTCGAAAGCACGATTCAAAAATATGGGTGAACTTCAGTAGTAATCTAAAAATCATACTGTTACAATGCTTGTTGACAAACGATATTCGAAAGATGGAAGAAAAAATAAGAATTGATATAGAAATTCGTACCTAATGAGTAGAGATATGCATTTCTCAAAGAAAAGCCAAATAGTATTTTCTCTCAAATGTAACTATAGTATGTTTTGGATATTCAGATATTAATGCTTCCTGTTCCTGTCAATATAACGCCCTGAACCTTTGATTATAATGGAATATGAGCTGAAACTAATGTAAAACGTCAGATAACCTCTGATCTCTACAGTAATGTTCTGAAAATGAACATAGCATATGCAGCAAACATAACACAGAGAACATATTCTCAACAACATAACCTATATGTTTATATATTGTATAAATAATTACAAAAACCAATTGTCAATTCAGGATGAGGCGAATAGGATTACGTGGGTTCATTAATATCACGCCTGGTTTGCTTGTCATACAAAATAAATGAGATAGTGCGCATTTGTTCAAAAGTGCTTCGAGCACAAACTCGACTTTTAGTTTCTTAGCTATGCGCATATATTAAAAGTTTGTACTGTTTCAATATAAATAATCAACTTCAAACAACGTCGTTGAAATTTTGAACACGTCCTTGTTTTTGGAGTGGGTCTTTTTGTGTTTCCCGATCAATTTGGTGAAACGTTGTGAGAATATGTGAATTTCAGGTTCGAAAACGAGGAAATGTTCATCAAGAATAAGATGGGATTCCAGCTTCCTATTCCCAACGATCTGCCAAAATAGTTCAATGCAAACTCTTTTACAATTGGCAGGTAGACAAATTTTGTTCAACTACATACGTTGGTGGAAAATAAAAGGCGTGGAAAGGTCAACAAAGAACCTGCATGTGAAAAAATTCGTATAGAATCAAATGAGTGAACTATGTATTTGATGTTTCTGACTTATATCGTAGTTGGTACATGTTTCCAAACGTGTTCTTCAAAATTATTATATTTAGTTCCGAATATAGCACAATTCAAGGATTGATCTTCACGATAAAAAAATTTCCTCGATAAATTTTCTCGCATCTCAATTGCTCATTATAAAGCAATAATTAATTGCACAAGAAAAAATATTTATTTCTTCCGGACACCTTATGAATCGTTCCATTTTTGAATAAACGAATCTCGAAAAATAATGAAATTGATCGACAAATCATGTACAGCTAATTCAATCCATCTTGGCACAGAACTGATAACGTATATGCCCAGTAATCTCGGTGAAGTATACTGAAAAAAAAAACACCTATTATATGTGTTCACTGTGTCGAAATTTACCCCTAGAAGGTGTTTTTTCTTCCGTCATGGTCTACACTACCAGTGCACAACAGGAAAAGTAGCTGAGTTTGTGCGAAGATGGATTGGAAAGCTGTACTCCCGTAATATTATCCCATTCACCTCCGATTATTTTCCTCAATGCTGATAACCCATGGAAAAGTTGAAGGCTAGACAGCTTTCTCAGAGTTTCACAGTGCTCAATGGCACTAGACCTGTTTAACCGATC
Source organism: Zygogramma bicolorata (assembly GCA_032362365.1). Taxonomy (NCBI): domain Eukaryota; kingdom Metazoa; phylum Arthropoda; class Insecta; order Coleoptera; family Chrysomelidae; genus Zygogramma; species Zygogramma bicolorata. Next base: position 600,164 of record JAVJAQ010001353.1, read on the forward strand.
AGAAAACACCTGGATTTTGTCTCATTCAGGTACTATATTGTTCCTGTGTTCGATTGTGGAGTTTTCCGAGTTCACATTCATTCTGGAAGTAATCCCAACATATATCCCTACTACACCAAGCTCAATCGAGCAAAATGCGTGCATTTCCATAATTTTCAAAATTTTGCTTTTATGCAAACGCTTTCGTGTATAATAATTTGAGAGGTAAAATTCCTCGACCTGCTATCTCGGGATTTTATCAAATAATCAAGATGAATAAAAACCCTGGTACGTTGACCGATATGCTTTTGTTTAGCCAATTCCTCTCGACCTGAGAAGTCGAAGAGTAAACTTACATTTTTTGACGGTAGGTGGTGTTGAGGTGGTGATTCAAATGCGATTTTCTAAGGGTACATTTTCTTTGAGGCGGCAGCTTACGAGTGATTTTCGATACCGGCGGTCTCATTGGATAAACTCTTGCGGGATCTTTCGTGCACCAATAGAATAATTATCAGTATACAGAATACATAAGATCAAGTTCAAATGTTTGACAGTTCGATTTGAATTTGAATGCAATTGAAAGTTCCTTTAATATTCAAAATCTTGTAGCTAGTTCTTGTTTCTTTTCACGTTCTTCTTTTTCATATTCTTTCTAAGTGTTTATTGTTGCTGTTCTTGTATTTGTTTGATTTTATAGTGATAGGTAGATTCATTATAAACCGATTTACAAAGCTCAAAATAAAACGCTCGTGTAACGTGTAGGTATTACTTTTCCCTCATATCATCGGCTCGTAATCACATTAAAATTGCATTTTTTTAACACTATGAAGAAAAAAGTACTTACCTATCTTCGGTTCCTCAGAAAGTAGAAAGATAAGATATCAATACTTTCCAGTTTCACTCACAACTATTGTTTCGGAAGATTTAAAATCACATCACAATCACTGAGTTTTTGATTTATTTCTCATCAAATTGAAAGCAAAAGGAATACCTAATAATCAGTCAAAATGTGATGACTACATAATTTCTAGCATTTCGCGGGAAAGCAAGAAATTGCATGCAAAACATGAGACCATGAAATAAACAACCTATAAATCTATAAATAATCGAATGACCGTCGAGCAGACGGATATTATGGCATCACAGATTAAATTAAAATCACGTAAGGTGCGCCTCTGCTGGCAAACTCTCGAAGGCATCTCTTCAGTTAAAATTGATCAAAATCAAGATAGCGAAAAGTCGAAAAAATTTGCTTACAATCTCTTGGGTATTAGTCAACACACCAGGGTTTTTATTCATCTTGCTAATAATTATACACTCAAGTCATTAACCAAGCAAAATTTCGATATGCACACATTTTAAGGGATTAAACTTGGTACACTCGAGATGTACCCCGATAATAACGAAGTACCTACCTACTCTTTGTAATATACTCTTCGAAACCAGAACACTAAAAAAAATACAATCTACAAAACAAACCATACAATCCCAATGATACAAGCTACTTCACCTTGCTCTCCTTTATTACCGAACACATAAGACTCCGGATAATGCATGGCAGACGGATATTTCATTTCCATCTTCGAGTTTAGAGTATCTCGCGAAAAACAAACTAACACACGCCACCCTCGATCGAAAAATGTCACAATAAACGGCGACGGACGCGGAAATTTCTGATTAGGGGCGTCGATACGACCGCAAAATCGCGTTTATCGACGAGCGCCGCGAGCGAGGCGACAGGACCGGCTTCGGATGATTTGAGAGCCCGTCGGCCAAAACGGTTTCGAAATTACAATTCGATTTGAGAGTGAAAACAGTTAACAGAGGTGAGTTACTCTGACACCGAACTGATATTATTCGCACTCGACGAGCGTATCGTTAACCGAATGAGCATCTTCAGAAAAATAAATCGAAATCATTTAAAACGATGGCTCCTTTAGTTATCACGAGATTAATGTCACCGAAATTTTAATTGAAACTGATATCGAACTTGTCGAGAGTTGAATATTTTGTTTTTTTTTTGCGTATCTAGTGGTAGTGTTCCATTATTTTCTCTGAGAGAAACAACGTCTTGTCTGGCCTTGAATGAAATATTATCCTGGTTAGTCAGATTTCACTACAAACAGCTCTCTATTTTTGCTTTATTGTGTAGCAATTTCATATGTATGCTATCTATTCCATTCAATTTTGGTATGCTTGGTATTCAAATTGAGCAAGAAAAAGTGATTTATATGTACTTCTTCCATTGAAGCTTTAATTTCAATTTTTTTGATCAGGAGAAAAAATCCAAAAAGTAGTTCATCAAAGAAATTGATGTTCTGCATCGGATATGAGCATAATTATCGGTTATAATTGCACGAGTGCATAAAAATTACCGATGATTTTGCAAGAAGGCGTGATATCTAAAAATTGCAAGAGTTTATTTTCATATTTTGGCGAAAGTGCCAGAGTCCGAAGGGAGAGGGCTCTTTTACAAAATATGAAAATAACCGAATGCAATTTGTATAAGATATCACGCTTGAATGCAAAATTATCTGGTCATTTTTATGCACGAATGTAATTCATTGGAATATTTCACGAATAAAGGAATTCTCAAGGGAATGCTATTTTTGTTCATTTATACTTTCCTCTATAGATTTATGGAGCACTCACCAAAACGCGAAATGTTTTTCTATTTTTGTCTATTTTTGTCTATCTGACATTTATTTGTGTTGTTTACTGACATCTAGCGATACGGTTTCAAATGTGTTGTTGTGGTGACTTGATACAATGCAATTACCGCTGTAATATTCCGCGAAATGGAGTTTTATAGCACGACGACTCGATACTGTACTTTTTGCTGTCTTCACAACTGGTTTCGAATATCTCAGACTCTTCAGTTTCTTCTATTTATCTTGTGGATTAGGTACCTCTGATTCGGTAGAGTAACAAAAGGAGCTCAGTTTTACACGAAAGGTTTCAATCTTACGGATTATTATGAATTGTGAGTATATGCTGCTGGAGCTTCATGCTCAGATGAAAAATCGATTGTTCAATACCTTGTCAATATCAACTTTGGACTGTATTCCATTATGACGATTAAAAATTTTGGTACTGCTTAAAATTGAGTATTTCAATGCATATGATCGGAGTTTTTCCTAAACAAGTGATTTCATCAACTTCCTAGAGAGATTTTTTGTCGTGGAAACTACAACAGCGGGTTGAAATGTTGTTTTATTTTAACCGATTGTTTTGTGAGCAATATAAACGATTTAAATGATAAACTTGATGTGTCTCGGTGAGTGAAACTAAAAATTCTAGGAATATAAAATTATATGAGATTTATAACTGGAAAACAATCAATATAAGTTCCGGCTAAAATGATTCTGAATGTCAGAGAGATCACAAGTGATCACATTCACCCGCTAGATATCTTGAAATTTTATTATAAAAAAGCAATATTTTGGTACTATTGTCCCAAGTAGGGGATATTTTGATAAGGATTGAGTTTTGTATTGAAACTTTCAAAACCCGTTTAATTTGAGACTATGTGCAAAGCAAAGGTGGAGAAAAAGAAATATGAAATTGAAATAACATATCACGGATACTGAAAAAAATCGCAATTTTTTTCGGTGAAAACTCTCACTATTATGATTTCAGTTTATATGTAACGTTCTACAGATTATTTCAATTTATGGTTTTTTCCGAAAGTACCAATTACTAACCAGTACTAGATGGGGTTCTGATAGCAGTTTCTCTGAAAAACAGCAATTTAATCATTTCATTCGAGGAAACGTGTTCTGAATGTCAGCAACTCCAGATTTACTTGTTGAGATACGGTTTTAAAAATTTTGCTTTAAATTTAGATTAATGGAGAAAATTGAAATTTTATAACATTTCATCTAGAAACAAATAATTTCACTTTTGAAAAGTCGGAATCAATAATATCCTACAATCAACGAACCTGCAATTGAAAAGAACAAAGACAACTTTAAAATTTCAGTGCAGCTTCCGAGATTTCTTTCAGTTGAAAAGTTCCTGAGTCCTGCCCTATACACAACACTCTTGTCACCACCAAGTGCGCGATAAACATGGAAGGGACGGCGAGAAGGTAGACAAAAGGGCAGACATGAGTATTAGTCCGGTTCCTTTAGCACTATGTACTGTTTGACGTTCAGGAACTACTTTGAATCGCTTACAGCCAAAACAATCCAAAAAATTTTTAATCAAAACCAGTTTTTAGATGTTATAACTGAAAAATTGAAAACTTTTCTACTCTATTTGTCACTTCATTGTGACTATCAATATCGATACATAACAATAAGGAATATGCATGATTTTCTGTTAGGTCTCAAATTAATCATTCAAATCTTTATGGGCTTAAAGAATTTCATTATTTTTCAGAGCGAAATTAAATCGAATACATTTGAGCCGTTCAAACGCCACCATGTAGCGAACGCTTTGGATGACGTCATATGACATGCCCCAGGCTTGTTTACTCTAACCTTTTCAGTTTCTTCATATATATTTTCAGTTTTAATTACTATGTAAATCATGAGAGAAGCTGACAAACCTCTTTACATTTATTGTATGGTACGTACAGAAGTTCGAAAACACTATTAAAAATACACCCAATAGTGACAAAATGGTTAAGGCTTTCGCGGCCGAGGTTATCAGTATAACTACTTTTTTTCGGGCTTGAGGGCCGTCGTTCTTTTGAATTTCTTCCTAACGTTTCGCTAGCGCGAGTGGCCAGCTTCTTCAGGGGCTTACTCATTTCCGATGACTAAAAGTTTCGATCTCTTAAGGCGTATTTAAACTGATGCAGGTAGTCTGGACTGTTAATTACTTCTGTCGGGTGCGGGGAATAAACATCATTATTAGTTGCTGTACTACCTGCCGTGATTTCATTACTTATTCTTGATTTTCTCAGAATGGGATTCAAATTCTGTTTAAACTCAACGCTTCTTCTTTTCTGTTGAAATTGTCCGGGTGTTTGTGGGTCTCTATCGCCTCCCGTACCAGTCGGCTATGGTAACCCTAGTTGGGGACAATCAGTTTAGCATTTTCAAACAGAATCCCGTAGTCACCCTCACTCAGTGATTGTTCCGCCACCGCCGATTTGTCGGTTTGCCCCAGCCTGCAGTTCCTCTCATGCTCATTGAACCTTGTTCCCATGGACCTTTTCGTGGTACCGATGTAAACCTTCCCACAGGTGCACAGTATGCGATAAAAACCCCTGCTGCTGATAGTGGGTCTCTTTTGTTTTGGTAGTGGCAAATGCATATCTGCCATATATCCCGAGGGTCACTGACAGAATTGGGAAACTCTTGGGGAAATATAACATGAAAAACGGTTTTCAAGCCGACCAAGAAGATCCAACAAAGCCTCAGGTCGGCTTAAGACAAAAGAGACCCACTATCAGCAGCAGGGGTTTATCGCATACCGTGCACTTGTGGGAAGGTTTACATCGGTACCACCAAAAGATCCATGGAAACAAGGCTCAAAGAGCATGAAAGGAACTGCAGGCTGGGGCAAACCGACAAATCAGCGGTGGCGGAACACGCACTGAGTGAGGGTGGCCACAGGATTCAGTTTGAAAATATTAAACTGATTGCCCCCAACCAGGGTTACCATAGCTGACTGGTACGGGAGGCAATATAGATCCAAAAATATGCGGACAATTTCAACAGAAAAGAAGAAGCGTTGAGTCTAAACAGAATTTGGAATCCCATTCTGAGAAATTCAAGAATAACTAATGAAATCACGGCAGTTAGTGCGGCAACTAATAATGATGATTATTCCCCGAACCCGGCAGAAGTAATTAACACTCCAGACTACCTGCATCAATATAAATACGCCTTACGAAATCGAAACTTTGGTCATCGGAAATGAGTAAGCCTCTGAAGAAGCTGGCCACTCGCGCTAGCGAAACGTTAGGAAGAAATTCCAAAGAATGACAGCCTTCAAGCCCGAAGAAAAGTAGTTATACTAACACCTAATAGTGTTTTATCATATTCCAAGTGTTGTGAAAGTACGAAAACCATGGTGTGAGATGATGAGGAGGGTCAAAAATATATATTTCGTGAATGACTCGTAACAAATTTATAATTCACATCATTATTACCATAGTGTGGTGAACCTGTAAATGACGCCGGCCACAAAATGAAGTAAGTATGCAGTACATAACCATTTTCCAATTTTAATTTTCCAAGAAAAAAAGCAAATGTATATTTCATTTTGAAAGGAACTAACAAAATTTAAGATGTTAACGGTTCATACAAAGGAAATTTGAAACACTCCCGTTCAACAGAAAACTTCATCAACCACATCCGAATTTTATTAAGACTGATTCGTAGTGACAGTCAGTATTCGTTTTTAATTCAAAATTGAGTCAGAACCACGTAACAGTGTTACAAATATTCGAAAACAACGAGCATCATCAATTACTAACCTGGTCTTAATTCACTCTTTGAGGACACTTTCTTCTCAGCAATTTTCGGTGAATGATTTCTCTTGTTTGTTTTTGCAATGAAGGTTTGTGGCACCTGCAACAAGACATGAAACCAGTTTCAAAATGAAAGAAAATACTTCTAATCTGTTTGTATATTATGACAACGAAAAAAGTTCCCTAAAAAGGATAAGTAGTGGAGTTCCTCAAGGTTCCATTCTTGGTCCAGTTCTGTTCTTGATCTATATTGATTCTATATCTAAATTAAAACTTTTTTGCAACCTGAAATTATTTGCAGATGATACAACATTCTTCAATTTTGCAAATGACTTTATTCAGTTACAAAATTTTATGAAAAATGACTTAGAGAAAATGTCATTTTGGCTGAAAAGACATAAATTATTACTGAACTATAATAAATCTTCCCATATGTATATTTCCAAACAAAATATAAGTGCAGTACACGAAATAAAAATGAAATAACTGTAAAAAATAACATATGTAAAGTAGTCACAATTTTTTTTTCTATATTTAGCTCCATTCATTTATGATAAATTACCAAATTCAATCAAAATTACCAAATCGAAATACACTCATAAGAAAACAGTGAACACATGGATTACTGAAAATCCTAGACTATATTTCCAAAATATTATTGAAATAAAATATCCAATATAGCCTGTGTCATGATTATATTGTAATATTCATTTTAACACTACTATTTTTTTGATATTTATGATTTTTGTTTATATTCTCATATTCACTTGAATTATATAAAAATCTAAAATAATGTTTCCTCACAACAAGTGCACAACTTCGTGAGGTTCAATTATTTACTCACATATTGTTATGTTTTTTTTGCATTGTTATTGATATTTATTGTGAATAAATTGTTATTATTATTATTATTAATTTTCGAAAATGAATACATCAACTATAAACCCGTTGTTAAAATCTTGAAAAACTGTCTTGGGAAAAGCACATTGAGAAATTGAGAAAGAAAATTTCTCCCTTAATTGGTATCTTATTTAAATTAAGAGATTTTTACCACGCACTTATTTATTAAATATCTATTGCTGTTTAATAAATTCGAATATACAGTTTTTAGTATCTATTTGGAGCACAGCCAACAAATCATTAATGAAACCATTGAAAAAACTGCAAAATAAATCTATAAAATGTATTTATAATATGAACTATCTGGAACCTACAAGGAATTTATATAAACCCAAAAAACTCTTAGATATTGAATCTCTTCATAAATTAAAACTATGTATATTCATTCACTTTGTCAGAAACCGAATAAAATTCTCAAATTCAAAATTTTTGAAGGTGCATAATATTCATGTTCACCATACCAGCCAAAATGATTCTTTGCGACCTTTGAATGTGAGAACAAACTTTGGTCAGAAATCAATATTGCATAGGGGTGTAAATATTTATAATTCAATACCTCGTGTTCTCAAGAATATTTATTCAAAAAACATTTGAAAAAATATTTTTTGAACTGAGATTTTATTATTCCTGCAAAGTATTTATCACTGTCAGTTTTAGATCATTTTACTGTTCATTATCACTGTCATTTCGTTATTTTCTTTTTTACGTAATTATTCCACATGTATACCTACATATCCCTGTTATAAACTGTTATAATTTCTTGGGATGAATGAATAAATAATAATACGAAAAGTTTAAGACAATTTTTTGAATAATGCATTTTCAAACGCTAGGAATACCAGCTTAAGTGAGTGAAATACATATATATTAGATATTAGTTTTATACTTTTCGTTGAATTACTTGTTATCGTCAAGCTTCCCTCGTTCATAAAAAGAGTATTACTTTTGGTAAGTACTTGACAAATTTTAATAATTTTTAAAATCAAATAATTAACATGGAATATTAAATTAGTAACTAATAGCTATCAGTTTTACTTTACTCACCACTTTATCGCTTCTTTGACCGCTAGGTAACCTAGCCACCGTCGCTTCTGGACTGTCTTCTGGCGGGGGAGGCTGCGTGATCCAGTTGTACTGCCTCTTTTCGAGAGGCAAGCCCCACTTCTCGTACTCCAAACTCTGCCTCCTCATAGTCTCGTAGCAATCCAAACACACCACCGCATACTCGCCGTTCTCTAAGGCTAGAGAATGCACGGGTTGCGGATGGTACCTCAGAAAAGGAAAATCCTGAAGGAAAAAAATATCATTTGGATGGTGCAAAATTTTTTCGAAAGAAAAAAGTTTTTAGTGATCCCACACCTGACACCATTTACAGTTTCTGATGTTTATCATTGAGTTCCGAATGAAATATAATCTACTATCAAACACTTAAAAAAAAGCTATACAAAGATACATCCAACAACGCTCAATATTTCGATATCAACCAATTTATTATTTATAGTTCATAATTTTATGATGTTTTTTTTTGACTTCCTCATACCGGAACCCTGTTCTGTCTGGAAGCTGTATATTGAATAAATAAAAGTAAAAAAAATACCTATATAAATAGAGGGGGTTAAGATTTTACATTAATAATAACTTGAAACACTTTACTAATCGAATGAATGAACTCAGAATGGTGTTTGAGACCCATTGCTTGGCGGCTTCTTTGTATTTCTTTGTAGCTTTTTTGGTATTGCCATTTGCATCTGGCAAAAATCAAGATTTAATTCAGAATCGGTACAAGTATAGGACATAGACAAGTTTTCTATAAAGTACTCACCTGTGTTTCTTTTAAGATTAAGGCAGGTTACAATACCCAAAAAACTACAAGAATTTCAGGTCATTGTTAATTCCAAATGATAGGTATACTAACTGAAGGCTTGATATTTGATATGCTTCAAAAAACGTGTTGTCGATTACTGCACAAGTTTCAATTATTGTTTTCGGCTTTCATCAAGGTCAAAATCCGAATAATAATAATAATAACAAGCACACATCTATGTGTGGAGAAAGCTCATAGTTCGCTTCGTCAATTAATCTGTATTTTCATTATAGAAGATTGGAATTGGTCAACAGTGAAGTTCTGAATGATTTTTTTCAATAAGCACGAGAATGAACTAAGTATGGTGTCAGGTGTGGGATTGAATCCTGATTTTCGCTCAAGGGTATTCTTCTTCAAATAAAAAAACGAGCATGGCCTTTTTCCTCACCTTAATGTGCAAAGCTCGAACTCTCTTCCTGTACGTGATGATGCCGCAAATGTAGCAGCAGTAGTCGTGGGTGTTGTACTGTCTCCTGTCGGCCGGCGGTACCGAGCCGCTTTGAGCTTCGTACAACCGCCACTGATTGACCAGACTGTGATAACAAAACGTGCACACCAAAGCGCAGCCGCCTTCGCTCAATTGTTCAGCGTTCGCGGGGCTTTTGTGGCTGAGCAGTTGCGGAAAGTATGGAGCGTTCCTGCCTAGAAAAAAAATTCGATGGAGTGGGGAATTAGTCCAATCACAGACGCTCGAGTCTTTTATTCCAGTTTTGAAACACAAAAGTTTAATAATATAATTATTAGGTTCAGGTCATTCAACTTTGTGGAAAAGAGTTGTAATAAAAGTGGTTTATAGTCCAGTAAATGAAGGGACGAACCTGTGAATAAGTCTATGAGTTCTTCACTTGTGGCTCAATTTGTAGGTCGTCACAGATGTTTTCAAAGGACCCAAAACTTAACACGATTGCGTTCATGGCAATGGCTGAAAATGGCCCCCCAAACCCAGAAAAATGGGTTTCCCGACAATATCTGGGTAAATATACGAATTATAGAATTTTCGTTCATTAAAAAATAATTAAAGATCGTCTCATTATCTACAAAAATGATCCTCATCATTTTTTACGAAATGTCAGTTTTTGCCGGAGTTATGAAACAATTCGTCCGCCCGCCTCCAAGCGAATGCATAGACAACAGAATTCCTATAGAGAAAGCAGCAGCTGAAATGAGGAGAGTTTTGGGTCCCTTTATCTCGAAAACTGATGAGTTTTCGGAAAAAATGATGAGGGTCATTTTTGTAGATAATGAGACGATCTTTAATTTTTGTATGAACGAAAATTCTCTAATTCGTATATTTAGCCAGGTATTGGCGGGAAACCTATTTTTCTGGGTTTGGGGGGCCATTTTCGGCTATTGCCATGAACGCAAAACGTGTTAAGTTTTGGGTCCTTTGAAAACATCTGTGACGACCTACAAATTGAGCCCCAAGTGAAGAACGCACAGACTTGTTCACAGCTTTCCCTAGTTTCGGATCTTCAGTTACTGGACTGTTTCTGTTTGGAGTTTTAATCAACGAACCCAAGGATAAATCGTGAAAATATCAACACAGAGCATAAGTGGCAGAAAACATTCAATTTTCACAAATTATCCAACTGCATCCACTCGTAAAATAGGTTCCTGAAATATTGGACTTCACCCAACCCTGAGCTATATATATATATATATACGTGCCTCTATGAGTTCTTCATCTATTGTGAAAATTTCACAATTTGATTCCAGTTGCAATGGAAGATACAAAAACCTATCCATAAGCTAAATATACAATAAAAATTCTTATTTGTATCCAAGTGAAAATCTGTACATAGAAACACATAAAATGGACATAAGTCAATTATTCGGATATAACATCATGATTTATATCCATAAACACAAATTGAATATAAATTTCAATAATCATATTTATAATAGAAGGAATAAAAATAATATCACATTGAAAAATAGAGTTAAAACAACAATGTATGAGAAAAATTTTAAATATTTATTGCCATTCTACTATGATTTGATTCCAAATCATATAAAAATGATCAAGTCATTAGTATCTTTCAAACTACAGATTAAAAAATGGATTCAAGAATCACGTCGAAATTCATTTCATGAAATCTCTCAATTCAGTTAAAAAAATTAGTTGATTTTTCAATATTATTTTGTTGAATTCTACAAATTTATCAAAAATATTATACATAAACGTAATTCGTATCTCTCGCAACAAGTTTTTAACTTCGCGGGTATAATTGAACTGTTTATTCACCTTTTTACAAATTGATGTATATGCTCTTTTTATGAATTTTGAATAAACATTATTATTATTATTAATGTCTAATAATGCGACAGCAGTACTTCAATTCCAACACAATGGTTCCAAGTCATTATTCGTGCTTATTTTATTATAAAGAAGAGGGGGTTGGCCTAGAACCGGTCCACCACTCTACTCGAAACACGAACCCTACCTTGCGGCTTGCTGTACACAACCCTGGCCAGAGTGAGTTCCGAATGGAATCCACAAAGGAAGCAAAATATACTGCTTCCGCCAGTTCCTTGATTGCTGCCGCTTCCCACCGTTCTCTCGCTGTTGGTACTAGGAGGTGTGAGTATACCCTGATCGCCATTCGCTGTCGCGTCTAACATGGGTATGTCGTACCTGAAAATTAAAATAGTTCGGATGTCCTGTCAGTTTTGGCGTGAAGTGGTCAGATGGAATTGAATACTCTATGCGGTAGGTGCGAGGTAGGTGTCTTCTGAATATGTATTCATAATCATATTGTGTATGGAGAACAGGAACGGCTGTTGAATTTTGAAATGTATTTTTTGATTTAAAAGTTTTCAGTCAATAATTCTTTTTTATATTTGTTGGTCCACAGCTCTCTAATCAATAAATAGTTCGACTGAAATTATTTTTTTAACAATAACAGTTATTTATTCCCAAGAAACTAAAGTTTATTATAAATAGGGAATATTTATATAATACATTCATTAAAAAGCTCAATCAGAATTTTTTATTACTCGAAAATAAAAAAAAATTTCAATAAAAACAACAAATAACGCTTCATAGCAAATTTGAATTTGTTCATTTGAGAAAAACATTTTATTCCAGTGGGTAATCCATTATATGTGATAACACCTTTATAGAAAATAGATTTTCTGGAAAATACCGTCTTGAGATTTTTTGTTAACAAATTATTGAACTGCCTCGTTTTGTGGTTATGTACACTATTAGATTTAAAAAATTTCATAATAGAATGTTTCTTATTAGTCACAATAGAAAGAAAAATAGTACATATTTTCAGTTTATAAATAGAAATGATGTCGAGGAGACGATTTGGTTTATAAATATTCCTTGTTGGTTCCAAATAAGGTTAATTAAAAATTGCATTTAATTGCTTTATTCTGTAAAGACTTCAGTGGTTTCAGAATGGTATTCGACGCAGTACCCCATATGCTGAATAAATATTGTAATTCCGAATAAATTAGTGGAAAATAAATTAATTTTAAATATTTCAAAGGTATATAGCTCCTTATCTTGTACGAAATTCCAATGACTGGTGATATTTTTTTTCGGATCAGATCAATATGAATATCCCACGAAATATTTTCATCAATATTCAGACCTAAAAATTTTATATTATATGACCTGTTTATTTTTTGTTGTCCTAGCAATAAAAAATTCGATTCTGATAAAATTGGTTTTTTATCAATGAACAGGAAAGATGATTTTTCGAAATTTAAAGTAAGTTTATGAACATTGAGCCAGATAAATGTTTGTTTCAAATCATTTTCCATTTGACATTGGATCACTTTCAAATCTTTATTGAAATATATTAAAGTTGTATCATCAACAAATAATACCAACTTTCCAGTGATGTTCAATTCTGAAATTGAATTAATATATATAAGAAACAGTAGAGGTCCTAGTATGGATCCTTGTGGGACTCCACAAACAATGTTTTCCAATAAACTCTCACAGTTTTTCAAAGATACAAATTGTTTCCTATCATTTAAATAATTTTGTAACCATAAAAATGTATTACCTCTGATACCTATATCGAATAACTTATTCAACAAGCATAATCTAATTATGATAACTGAAAATACCATGAATTCAAGATAATTTATTTTTAATTCATGAAATTATTCGATTCTTGCAATATATGTTCAAAATATTATATATATTTTGTAACAATAATAAATTATTTACTTGCGTTAATTACTTTATTATACAGATGGACATTAGAAATCACACTATTAACACCACAAACAATGCAAAAATGTTTCATCATAAAAGTAACTAGAGATGAAAAATAAAACTCAACAACAGCACCAGTAAGGGCAAATTTTTACATCTGTTTTAGTCCTGGATTTTTTAATGGCAGTTCCAAGGAATTAGGTGATTAATCATATACCGCTCGACTAACATTTTTAAGATTGAACGGAAGACTGAAACAGACGTAGTTTAACAAAATTCTCCTAAGTGGACGTCTAAAATCAGCTTGTTTTTTTAAAAGAAATGAGGATTCAGATTAAAACAGAGATGTATGAATTGGGCCTAACAATAGAAAAGTAGAAAGTTACAGAAACAAGAACAGAACTGAATATTTTGAATATTTAATTGAATTTTCCGGACCTTCCAAACGCATTCAAATTTCAAATAGTGTCAAACTGGAAACATGTCTATCAGGCGGCCTTGTCTATGCAGATTATGTGAAATAATGATTCTATTGGTGAACGAAAGATCACGCCAATAAGACCGTCGGTGCCGACATTATCTCGTGAGCTGCCTCCTGATTGAAATTTCAGCTTTGGAAAATCGCATTAGCACCGCCATCTGTCGTCAAAAAAGTCAAACCCTCTCCTCGATTTCGCACACCGAGAGGAATTGGTCAAATGGAAGCACATCAGTTAACGCACCACGATTTTTATGCGTCTTCGTTACAGCATTGTTCATATAGAAATAGTTAGTCAGTGCAGTGTAAAAAAAGGATTTGTAGTGTTTTTGTCACGCCATCTACAGTATAATGTCGATATTTCCGTTCACATGACAATGCACTATAAAGTTTCCTACTCTGATGGGAAAACAGGTGCAGAGTCAGTTTGACTGAAATGTTGAAAGAAAGATAATGAAGCTTCAAAACAGAGTTAACGATAGAATTTTATGAAGGAAATGAAAATTTGAGCATTAAAATAATCTTCAGAACATAATTTATGGTGAATTGGGTTTTGAGAAATTGCTGTTTGCTCTCTCGTAGACTAATGGAGAAAACCCAGTTCGAGAATCACGTGGTGACAACCAAGGCGTCGCTGGCACGCCTACGAAATAGGTAAACTAAATTTTCCTCACTGTCGCTTCTCTATGGTATATATTAATATGCCTAAAAACCCTGGTGATTCCACTGATGAGATTTTTAGATTTTAGGGGCGAAAAAAAATCGATGCTTCTGGACGTTTCCCCTATTTTTACGGTAGAGGGCGTTAGGTTCCCATTTTTTGAATTTGATGTCAAGTGACAAGTTATTTGTCACATTATCATGTCACTTTGAAATTTTGATGTGTAGGATGTTTTTATCGTGTTCATTTATTTATTTTGTTGCTTTCCAACATTGAAACGTTTTCACTGGTATTTAATAGACCACCCATTATCTTTCAGGTTGAAATCTCTTCTCACTAGCCAATCAAATAAAAGTGGAAAAACCCGACTGCACATTTTCACTTGGTGCAAATTTGGCTTCAGACAAGACTGACAAGAGCGTGCGGGCGACCTCTGTACGTATTGTACGGAAACCTCCAAAAGCTCAATCATCCACCAAAAATCATATCTAAATTTCGCCAATTTTATCCCGAACTTTCACAGGTATAAGTAAACACAACTCAGTTTCTAGGCATCTTAGCATTGTTTATAGAGATATAGTTAGTCAACTTTATGGAAATATCATTTTAAAGGATTGATACTATGGGTAGATAGATGGCACTAGTGATTTCGTTTTTAAGTCATGTCGTTTATTTCGTTTTTCTTCTTCTTCTTTCTTTCTTTCGTCAACTCAATTTTGAAGCTGCATTATTCTCCTCTCAACATTTCAGTCGAACCGACAGACAGGACTCTGCACCTATTTTTCCCTTTAGAGCAGGAAACTTCGTCGAACATCGTCATGTGAACGGAAATACCGACATTACACTGTAGATGGCGCAAAAAAAAACGCTTCGAATCCATTTTACGCACCCACTGACTAACTATATCTCTATAAACAATGATCTCAGTATATATCCTCGGTCCGAACACTTCGTACACTCACCTCCTCCTCTCCAAGGGCACGCGATCCGCTTCGAGCGCCTCCCATTGCTGCGACAGGTGGTAGACGCACTTGTTGCAGCTGAGCACTCTGCCGAGCGAGTCCATGCAGCTGTTCTCGGAGGTGCGCGTTATCTTCGCGAGGCACGGGAAGTGCATCGCGTGCGAGTTCATGCCCTCCGGCGACGTGCTCACCCACTCCATGTGCGTGCGCGCGTACAGGCCGGCGCAGATGTAGCACCGGTAGCTCTGCCCGTCCGTCTGGTCGTTGGCGTCCTGCGACGGCGACGTCGTCCGAGCGGACTGCAGGGACTGCGAGAAAAATATTCATTTTCAGTATGGTAGACGAACAGAGTGCAGCAAGCCCCACTACAGCTGATCAATCCCATTGAACTCATTTGGACTACTATCAAAAACAACCAAAATTCAACTTTCAAGTTGGAAGATGTGAGGAAACAGGCGTAGCACGACTTTGATCAAATCACTTTCGAGAAATGGCAAAAGCGTTGCCGACATGTAGTAGATATAGAGCGGAAATGTTGGGAAAATGAAACATTCAGAGGTAAAACAACGCTTCCCGTTGTTAGTTCAGGAGATGAAGCATTTTGGCTCGCAATTTTTTCGTCCACCATGGATTTACCTGAAAATTTCACAGAAGGTAGGGAATAGCTCAAAGATCATTTTCTATATCATGCAGCTGTACGCTAGAGCCTTTGGGGTGGTTGCCACCCCGTCACGGGGGTGGAAATTTTTTATTACATTTTAACTGAAGTAATCGACGGAAAAAGTAATTCTAAGAAAAAATGTTCCATACGTTTTTTTCGAAAAAGAAATAATTTTTGAGTTATTCGAAGTTGAAAGTAACAGTTTTTTGACGAAAAAATCGACTTTTTCAAATGTTTTTTTGCAAATAACTCTAAAACTATGCATTTTATCAAAAAAAGTGTAGAGAGGAAAATTGTAGCTTTTAAAAAAACAAAAACAATGCTCTCTTTATAATTTTCCTACGACACATACGAACTGAGATGCAGCAACGAGAAAAATTTGCATTTTTCGAAGAAAGCTCATAGAAACTTTTTAGAGCTTTCAAACAAATGAAAAAATGTCTTCCTAGCATGAAAATTGACCGACTTATGATCAAAATAAGATCGGCACCCGCATTTTTCTACGAAAAAAATCTGTGAAAAGAACCTCCAAAGTACCCCCTAACTGAAATTCATCGCCACCCTTCTGTGTTTCTCTTTTATATATATATATATATATATATATATATATATATATATATATATATATATATATATATATATATATATATATATATATATATATATATATATATATATATATATATATATATATATATATATATATATATACTAATAATACACCCACGAAGTTTAACCAATTTAAAATGCCTAATTTTGAAGAAAAAACGATTTTTTTCAATTTCGTGTTTTTAAACCTTTTCTTATAAATATCTCTCAAAATACTGAAGATATAGTATTCGTCACAGTAAATGGTATTGGCTTATTAACTGCAATAAACTACCCGATTTAATCCCATTGTGTAGAAAATCATCTGGTAAAAGATTCAAATGGGCTACTGGGTCGAACTTAAGAAATTTGAATTTTGCATAATGTAGGAGATATACAAGTAATTCATTTAAATGTTACAATTCTATTCTATATTTAGTTCAGCGTCGCTATCGCTATCCTCATCTAAATTAATTATAATTGGCGCAATTGATTTTACAGAAAGGTACGAGTTTTCAGCATTTATAACATAACTAACAGAACTTTACTGGTTACTTTTGCTGCAGCACCCGCGTTATATCCTTGCTGAAGTAAGGAACTATACACATTTTTTATAATGATTTTCGCGTCACAAGATAAGTGATTCTTCTTTAACGAACCACTGGAAGCAGCACTATTACTTTTTATCCACGGACGCCACATACTGCCTATTGTGTACGTTGGGGTATAAAATCTTTGCTATTAATGTCTGTAATAACAAATAAACCTGCACGCACTATCGAACCACCATCCCAGCCAAAAGAGAGGAGTCATATCTACCCTAACTGAACGTGCTCGAAGAATATGTGAAACAGAGCATCTAGAGCAGGAACTGGAACATCTTCAAGTGACCTTGAGGTCAAATGGATACAGTATATCTGAGATCAACAGGGCCATGAAACTGAAGAGTTCCACGGTTCAAAGCAGGGAGGAGTCTCAGGTAGTTGCAAATGCATTTCTGCCATATATCCCGAGGGTCACTGACAGAATTGGGAAACTCTTAGGGAAATATAACATAAAAACGGTTTTCAAGTCGACCAAGAAGATTCACCAAAGCCTCAGGTCGGCTAAAGACAAAAGAGACCCACTGTCAGCAGCAGGGGTTAATCGCATACCGTGCACCTGTGGGAAGGTATACATCGGTACCACGAAAAGATCCATGGGAACAAGGCTCAAAGAGCATGAAAGGAACTGTAGGCTAGGGTAAACTGACAAACAGGGTTCTGTTCGAAAACGCAAAACTGATTGCCCCCAACCAGGGTTACCATAGCCGACTGGTACGGGAGGCGATAGAGATCCAAAAACATGCGAACAATTTTAACAGAAAGGAAGAAGCGTTGAGTCTAAACAGAATTTGGAATCCCATTCTGAGGAAATCAAGAATAACTAATGAAATCACGACAGGTAGTGCGGCAACTAAAAATGATGATTATTCCCCGAATCCGACAAAAGTAATTAACACTCCAGACTACCTGCATCAATATAAATTAATAAATCGAAACGTTAAGTCATCGGAAATGAGTAATGGTCGGTTCATACACCACACTTTTACTTTATCTTTTACTTTTACTTTAAGAAAGTTGTCACAATGTAAATCAATCGAGGCGTTCATACACGGCACTTTTACTTTTAGTTTGAGGATGAGAACTTTTACTTTAAGAATGAGATAATCAAATAATTTTAAGGACTGCGCATGCGTGCATGTGAAGTCATCACAACAAGCAGTGTCACCAACATTATAAGGAAACGTATTCTTCTGAATACTTTACAGAAATGATACAAAATGGGTGTTCTGTGAAATATTTGTCATTATCCGATACAAAACTGCAAATTGCAAATCAAAACAATGACGTAACCTGCGATTACTTCTTCTCCTTCGTTTGTTTCTGATCACTGCGCATGCATCCTGTTTACTTTAACACTGGTGTATGAACGGTCCAATTCCATTCTTAAGGTTAAAGTAAGAGTAAAATATAAAAGTAAAAGTGTGGTGTATGAACCGACCATAAGCCTCTGAAGAAGCTGGCCACTCGCGCTAGCAAAACGTTAGGAAGAAATTCCAAAGAACGACGGCCTTCGAGCCCGAAGAAAAGTAGTTATACTAATAACCTCGGCCGCGGAAGCCTCAACCATTTTGTCAATAACGAACCCTGTTCTATCTTCTGACTGACGTATGATCTATTCTTTATTGCTGGGGTAGTTAAGTTTGTGAGCGGAGCTGAACGCAGCGTTGCCGATTATAACTTTATGTTGTTAGATCTAATCAATATTCTCATAGGAATATTTCTTGGAAAGAAAATATACTTATTTCAGATCCAGAAAATCGCGGGATCGACTTTTTACAATCCGGCCGATATTTTCTTCTGGGATCCCGTACCCCGGGATTGCATTACCTACGACCGGGCAAAACGCCACATCTCTCACTTACCTTGAACTGATTCTGCCTGCTCTCGTGGAACTGCTTCTTCTTGTTGGCCATGGCGGACTTGATGTCGTACGGCTTGTACCGTATGTCCGAGCATGCGCTGTTCGCCGGCGACTTGACGGTACTCGGTCGCGACGAATTGTTGTTGTGGAAGATGGCGTCGACGGCCGAGACGTGATTGTCGGCGACGGCGTTCGGATCGCCGCCGAACACCTGGTGCTTCTGCGGTATGGACTTGTAGCAGATCGAACAGACCTGCACCATGCCCTGCGGGCTGATGGGGCTCGCGCCGGGCGGCGCCTTCAGCGTCTGGATGAACGGGAAGTACGGCTCCTTCTCGGCGTTCTGGCAGCAGTACAGCAGGCGGATGTTGCTCGAAGGGTGTTCGAGGCCGCACGTGTAGCAGACGAACGTGGCCGTGTCCAGGGTGCAGCTCTGGCGTTTGCGCAGCGTGTACTTGCGGTCCGAGTGGGGCACTCCTTGCGCCTGCAACGACGAAAGAGCGTGCGATGTGCACGAGAAATATTTTCGGGTAGTTTCGAGCTCATTTCGAAAGTTGAAGGGGCATTTTCATGGGCGGCGAAATTCTTGATGCACAATGAAAGTGCGCATGCACAGGGTTAAACATTACTGCTCCAGGGGTAAAAATTTCGCTGCTCATGAAAATGGTATGCAGCTACATTTTCTGTTACTTGTCACAACTTCTGCCATATTCAAATTATTTACTTCTGTTAGAGATTGTCGGCAAGATTTAAAGGTTTTGCAGAATGAAATCAGAATGCAAGACTATGTGAAAATATTTTTGAAGTTGTTCGTTGTTTGAGCGATCATTATTCTTGCAAGGTGCATGAAATCGCGGCTAGAGATCTCGGTCAGTTTATGATCTTTTACCACTTCCAACCCGTATTTTCACGCAGGAAGATTCAAAAATAATCTCAAACGATTATTTCATCGTCTACGTCATCAACTGTCGAATAGCAAAAAGTATGTCGTTACTACTTCAAGTGAAGTGAATTCATAACCTAAACAGTAAACAGCCAAAGATCTTGAAAGATTTGAAGCAACATTTTCATTTTTATCTATGGGTTTCAGGGTTAGGCTGATTGAAATCAAGTGATTAAGATCACGATTAAAATCATGATTTGAATCGCTTGATTTTTAAAATTAAAATCATGATTCAAATCAATTTTTGTTTTTTCCTTTTAATTCAGAAAGAACCAGATAACAACATAATATAAAAGTTTTCTCGAAGATCAAAAGGAGCATCTGCTTTTAGGAAAAACAACAAAAAAGAAGTAAATAAATCCAAATTCTCAAACTAAATGTTACACCTAAATTTTATTACTGTATATTTTCAGTCTATTCATTTTCGTTATACAATTTAAACAAAAACACGAGTTTCCCTCCTTTTTCTTTGCCTAATATGTTTCTAATATCAGAGTGTGTACAACTAGCGAAATGCGTGGAATTGTTGGGCAACGTCAATTTATAGGTTGAGAAGGAAAAGAAGCCTCGACAGGAATATTCTTGCAAAAAGCACAACAAACGCGTTCGTGTTCGTGCCTCACTCGGCACTGTATAGGGAGTGTATAGGACAGAAGGAAAACAAATCGCGACAAGAATTTTCTTGTAAGAAGCGCGAAAAATGCGTTGTCACAAGTTTTTGAGCGCAAACTGTATTAAAATTTTTATACTTATACATTAAAATAATCAACAATAATTTCAAAGAATCAAAATGTTCAAATTTTATATTCAAATTAGAAAAATCAAATAAATCGTGATTTTTTTTTTAAAATCAATGATTTTTGGTTTTTCTAATAAAAATCAGATTTTGCCCCACCCTGATGGGTTTTGTTACACAAATTGTACAATAAAGATGTAGATAACATCAGAAATAAACCGACAGAAAAGCTCTCCAAACGTAACCCTACCTTCCACATCAATGACAGATTGCTTGGCTCTTGGCTACCCTAATGGGCGCCGTTACAAAAAATGTTACGGGGGGGGGGCACATTACTAAAAAATGTTAGTGAGGAGCACATTTTTTCAGATAAAAGTATTCTATTTAATTGAAATGAAAATCCTTTTGAACAATACAATGTGGTTTAGGAAAAATTGCAAAATCAAGTCAATGTCGTGTCTTAAGCGGTGTATGGACCGAAAAATCTAATATCCACGGGGGGGGCGCCCACCCCCTTCTTACCCTCAAGAAACGGCGCCCTTGGCTACCCCCACTTCCTTTAGTAATCTATCTGTTGATTGTTGACTGACTAACGAATGATATTGTAAAACTGTTTACATCGAGTCGACGTCAACCAGTAGTCACTTTAAAAAATAGAGGATGGTAAAACTGACTGTAGTATGGTGTCAAGAAAGATTCTCATCTAAAAAGGTTAACCAAACGAAAGCCCGTGCCCCTTGATAGATTCCACAAGCAAAAAACAAGGAACCCCTTCGGGTGTAATCTTACAGGACACTCTAATATTGAAACATTCAATTCGGGTAACACTGGATTGTGAAGTCACCGAGTTTTTCGGATGGTGCCTAATATTTTTGAAGTTAATTTGGATATCCGCGGACATTTGTTAAAAACCTCTCCTTAGATATCCACAGAAATTTCAAGCCAGTGTATTAATTTACTAGAGATAAGGAAGTTTACGTGAAGTCTTGAAAGCTTTCAAGAGGCTCGGACTGACATGAACGAAATGGTTTCAAACATATTTGAGTGATATCGGATACTCCAATACCAATATATTTTCAAGCATTTTTAGGATTAACAAAGATATTTTCGGAACATCTTGCGACTATTTCGACACTTAAGAAGTTTGAAACACTATTGGAGTCTCTAGTCTTCAACCAATTCGGAGAGCTTCGGATTTTTTCGACAGTTAACGCTCGAAAACCCACTCCAACCAATCCGTACGTACCTGAAACGTCTCCCACTGCTTCAACAAGTGCTGTTGGCACTCGACGCACGCCTGCACCCTGCCGCACGAGTCGATCGGCCTGCTTCGGCTCGGCCGAGGGTGCTCGATCAGGCTCGGGAAGAACGGCTTGTCGCAGTTGGCGGCGAACGCGCCCGTAACGTCGTGCGTCTGTTTCGAGTCGACGCAATCGAGGCTGCCGCGCTTGTACTCGTCGCCGCACACGTAACACACCTCCGTCACGGAGTTTTTGTCGGGCATGCTGAGATCGAGGATGTCGGCGACGGCGGTGCCCGAGGACGAGTTCGAGTTGTGGTTGTGGAACGCGGCCGCCTGCGGTTGTTGCTGCTGCTGCAATTGTTGTTGTTGTTGTTGGTGCTGCTGGTGGTGGGGGTGGACGAGGGCGGACGATTGGGGGTGGGTGAGGTCGAGGGCTCCTTCGGCGGATACCATGTCGCTGGTGCCGTTGTTTTCGCGCGGGGCGGTGTTGTTGGTGTTGTTCGGTAACTGAAATGAAAAACTAAAATGTTTTTCTGATACTGACATATTATGAAGTTGCACTGTTCAAAGTTGACGGAGACGTCGAAACGTATTTTTGAGAATTCAATCAGTTTATCCAACACATGGCAGTTATGACTGTCATTATAAGTGTCATTTTCGACAAGTTAAATATCAAATAACACACTAGTGTGTTATAGTCCATTACTCACTAGTGAATAATGACAGTCATATCTGTCATGTGTTGGATGAAACATTGTATGACACTCGTGTGTTATGTTTCCTAAGTCATTTGAGAATTTATAAATCTTTCTCGCGTGACTGATTTTCATCATAACATACTAGTACCATAA
This sequence comes from Zygogramma bicolorata, assembly GCA_032362365.1. Classification (NCBI taxonomy): domain Eukaryota; kingdom Metazoa; phylum Arthropoda; class Insecta; order Coleoptera; family Chrysomelidae; genus Zygogramma; species Zygogramma bicolorata. The sequence goes on from JAVJAQ010001353.1 coordinate 623,100, forward strand.
ATAACTATTATTCATCTGGGGAATCACAGACTTCTAATATGCGGTAAAGAATATATTGAAAGGTTGTTTCATCTGTTGTCCATATTTTCAATGTCATACTCGATGACTATGTCAAGAAAAAGAACAACTGATTCTCAACCCTCAACAGCAAATAAAAATTCCAAACAGAAACGTAATTTGCAAACCTTTCAGTGACAGTTGTTTCGATTTTGTCTTTGACGAGGAAAATTATTTTTTCACTTGAGAAGTTCTCAATTTGTTTTTTTTTGGTGATGAGTGTTCCTTATGAAATGCAATTTTTATTAGAATACATAAATACCACGCCAAAGTACTTGAACGAGTATCACTTCAGAATTTGATTTATTCGCTAGAATTTATGTTTTGTGTCCATATTTTTAATTGTATGATGTTGTAACAAAACGGTATATTGCGTTCATAACTTTTCCTCTACGCCGTATTCTATTTATTGTTTACCGTCCACTCTACTGATGTATATGCAACCATCATTGCTCCGAATACCGCAGGCTTTGTAAAAACAACTCTCTACCGAAACTACCGAAACGTAAGAGTATTTCATTTCGAGTTCTATGCCTGCATATTAATGTAACGGAATGTGCTGGCGCCGGCCCTGCCGACAATGGATGCCAATTGGTGCGACGATTCCAAGAAAGATCATACCGGCGTGATCGCGCCTCACCCAGAATATTCGATTGTCAAGATTTGTCTAGATGATTCTCCACTGTATGAGCGCGTATATAAGCGGGATCCGCTCACGCCGACGGCAGAATTTCTAGTACAGAGAGTTTTAGTACCGAGCATTGGAAAGTTATCGGAGCGATTTAAGTGATAGTATTGTATTGTGATAGAGAGTTATAATAAAAGAAGTTTAGTGTTGTTTGGTGTTTTAATCATCGAACCCAAGGATATATCGTAACATTATTTTAGGTAGGTAATCGTTCAATCGATATATTTCTTGATTTGAATAAAATCATTATTCATCGAAACATCAAAAGGAGTTTATGGTTTGGTAGTACATTAGTGCATATTTTAGAATATATCGAAGCCTTTTCGGATACCGGACACTTTGAAGAGTGCCAAATAAAGTTTTGTGAATCCTTCCTCTTCCTCAAACAGCAATAAACCCACCGCAGACAGAACCCTGAGATTCGAACCATCTCTCCATTGGAATACAGAACTACCTTTTGAAAAAGTAAAGCTTATTGGTAGTACCTCCTGGGTGTAGTGGAAACTACCGTTTTTCAATTCATCAAAACATAAATTCAGTATTGAGGTGAAGATTTTTGTTAGTTCCTGTATTTTTCTGATATAATTATGTATATTTTTTTCTTGGAAAATTAACATTAATCATTTTCTAATCATTTGAATGATTATTTCGCTGACAATGGGGATGACGGCTGCAAAACTCTACCACTAGGAGCGCCACCACTGCATGTACCTTTGACAGCCTCTTAAGTCAAATGACAACAATTCAAAACATTAAACGTCCCTTCTTTGCAATAATTAAGAATATAAAGATTTGAAATCGACATAAAATGGTCTTATGTACTGCATTCGGATGTAAAAATGAAGGTACGCATTTATTTCCAAAAGAAACAAAACTGAAAAAGCAGTGGGAAGTAGCCCTGAAGAGAAAGAGCTTTCAGGCTTCTGAATATTCCAGATTATGCTCCAGTCTCTTACAAAAGAACGTAGCAGGGCTAGTAGATGGTTATTATGATGATTTTAAACGAAACAACTCTGTAATCAGTTTGAATTTTTTACCTTTCACTCAGATCTTTTTTTTTTTCTTTGAGGGATCCACCACGTTCCCTCAACAAACTTTTCAGTTCTGGTACAGATAGATATCGGTTGGAGAAAACATCCTTATGATTCTTGAGTATCTTTTTAAAATATTCATTAAAATAAAACATAACCTGCAAAATCACTCGTTAGGCACATGCAGTCGTGCTGCCACCTACTAAAAGCTTTGGGTCATCTTCCCCATTCTCTTTACTTTATAGAGAAAACTGTTGAAACTACAAATGTAGAATACTGTATTATCGCCGAGCTGATGACGGATTTTCCCTACCTGAATCGTTCGCAACAAACAAACCAAAAACAAAAATGTATCTGGCCACCAAATTACAACACATCTCCTCTGCAAGAAGCAGATCTCTTCGAAATATATGGCGTCACATACCCTAAGACGACTCACATAATATGACGCAGTTCAAAAGAATGAGAAATTTTCTGTAACTCACCTGGAATTTTGAGAGATATTAAAGCAGTATGTAAATCTTTTTTCAATAGTGGCAGCGTAAATTCCGAAAAAAACTGTACTTTGAACACAGAATATGGGTTGAAAATTTGATTCTCACAGTTTTCAATGTTTGGTGGTTTCATTCACTCAATCCAAGTATAGACAATAACTGGGTATTCTTGGAAAAAACGATGACTTTTCCGCGCATTTTTTGGAATAATGGTCTTCATCTTCTATTGAATAAAAAACAGCTCATAACGCACAGAACACTATTCAGTCGAAATAAATTTGAAAGTTATGCTTCACAGTATTAAAAATTTCAAAAACGCATCACATGTGAGATAGCCGTCAAAGTCCATTGAAACTATCGTAGAAATAACCAGCATCAGCGCCTTCTGTGGTCGTTGACAATAAGCTTCCAAATTTTGGTTGTTACATTTCTGAATGTATTTCTGTGTTCTAACACCGAAGGAATGAAATCGAAACATCGCAAACCGAACATAAACTCTCTTTCCCGGCTAGCTTACGTCAGAAAGAAACGCCATTCGTTCCAGATGTGTTCATCAGACGTCCTTGTGAAATTCTAACTCTCTTTCCGACACAGCAGACACGAATTTTTCTTTCCAAGCACGACCGGCTTCTCTGCCATCGAACAAGGCATGCACGTAGACTATCGCTTTATGTGTGACTAAAAATACCTACCCAATCCAGTTTCTATTTGTTTTACATGGTATTTGTTCAGATAATAAAAGTTCAATCATTATGTTTGCCTAGCAATTAGTTCTATAATAAACATCAAATCCGGCGACTAGAGTGAAATAGTTTATAACAAAAGCGGTTAAGTTTGGATATGCAATTAGAGATAATTTTCGTCAGCACAGCACTTTACTAGCTATAATCGAGATCGACAGCATTCTTTGATGAAGAAAACTGTCCCGTTAACAAGATTATTGAAGATTGATGTCTTTTGTAGAATCTCTTACAGGCCTTATTGCCTGCTATATCCATCTTTATCATGAAATCCACTCCAGAAATATTTTTCCCCATACGGGTTTATGAAATGCCATCCATAGTTTCATTTGGATAAAGTACACGGAGAGTTTTCTCTTTATTTTTTGTTGTTGCATTGTTTGCAGCTAAGGTTTCCGCTATTGGATAAGGTCGCAGTGCCTCATTCGAGAAAACTTGTAACTAATCTGCACCACTTTGACAACTATTGCTGATTAAGGTTAGGACTAAGCTGGCTACATGGTGTTTCCACTCCATATAAAAGATTGTCAGCAAATCAGACGACCGATCTGGCCTACTTGATCAAGAAATGATGACGTAGACCGTAGTAATAACTCAAAAAATTCGCCATCGTCAGTCTCGCAGTTGAGATGACAGTTATGTGCACGTCTTGTGTTGCCAAGTGGCTATGTCGTTTCGAATTCTGATCTATGTGCTGAAAAAATTAGTTGATTGTCGACATTTTCTTTTGAGCAATATAATATTGTGATCTCAATTCGAGAGCTCGGTTTAGAAGTAGTATCACAATTCAGCCGAATATTATTCACGTTAATGCGTGTGAGCGAATAGGAGTGAGAATTGTGATCAAATTTTATGGATATGTGAAGTAAGAAAATGCCATTTTTTCTGGTGAGTGAAATCATTTTTATTTTTTATAATCTTCTGGGCTGAACTGAAAATATCTAAAACACATATCACTGCGTTTATCGGATATTCAGAACGCGTGCACACTCTAGAATATTGTTGCCAGCAAACTTTTCTTGTGTTTTTTTATGATCACTACGAAATTTTTAGATGTTTATTGAATACTAGAACGTGAGATTATTCTTGGAGGTAGGTCATTGGAGATGAAGTATGTTTTCATCAAACGTCAGATTGTTCTCGCGTTCTATTCTCTGTTCTAACCAAAAGTGATCTGTATTGGCAACAACGTGTTCCATGGATCGAGTGATCTCGAAAATTTTTCGGAATTTCAACCACAAGCGCACCCTTAAGGCGTAATTTTGAACAACTACACCCTGTCTACAGGTTTGTCTGAAACAATATCGCAGTACTGAAAGCACCAGTATATAGTCATCTTAGGGCTTTGACGTTGCTCAAAAATTTCAAACTGTAAAATTTTGTGTGTGACTATTACAATTTTCATTGTTTTTTCACTTTTTATGTGAAAGTTAACCAAGAATTGTTCTTGATAAACATTAGTAATAATATTAATCATATTCCAAAATATCAGGATAATATCGCGGCGCCATTTTGACCAACACTTCGAATAATAAGCACCACTTTGACAATACTTTGGAATTGTCGTATCGCTTATCTTGAAATTCCAACCCAATATACTCTTCTTGTTCATGTGTCCTTTGAGAAGATACTGTGCAGTCAGTAGATTTATTATGTTTGGCTTTCCTTTATGAGCGTTTATTTTCCCAATAATATTTGTCTGGCTTTCACCAAGGCTTTTCATATAATGCGTTGAGTAATTTCGTAACATCGTTTCATAAATTCCTTATATAGACTTAGATCGAAATTCACCGAAAACTAAAACTAAGCTTAACTCAGGGCCAGTTTTTCACTGTCTGAGACTCAGCAAGAAACTTGAGCGCTTGCCAGGGACATTCGGTATTCTGTGAAGATGGTTTGATTCAGATTTTTTTACATACAGATTCACACAAAAGAGAAGCCCTGTAATGTTTGAAGAATGCTGCGTAAACCAAGCGACAGGAGATACGTTTTTTGAGCCTCAGGAGAAAACTCTCTCGGCAAGGAGTTCCAAAGTTCAGCTTTTCTACTGAAAAAAAAAGATTCCTGAGCAAGAGAGGTTCGACATGTCTCCAAGCTCACAACAAAGGGGGGTGGGGGGTATTCTACACTCGTCGGGTCATCAGTATAGATACTGTCAAGGGTGGAACGATTGACGAAATTGAGAAGAGCACCGAACTTGAAAATATCTAGAGAAGAGAAAGAAGTGAGCGAGTTCGTGAGCGAATAATGACCAACAAGACTTCCTTTCTCAGAATATAATAGGAGTGTCAATGAATTTTCGAAGTCGTAACTAATGGGTTGCAAGATTCAAGTATTGAGCTGGATCATCGATAATATGAGAAGGTTTCCTTCCCTAAAAAGTTGACCACTTCACATCTCAAAGGGATACCTACCATAAACCAATATCGATGTACTTAAACTCCATTTCAAACATATTTCCCTCCATTGTAATGAGAACTCTTAACCGGTCTGCAAGTCTGCCCATTCCAATGATTGGAAATTGATTCCAGCACTTGTATAACTACAACGTAAGTATGCAGGAATTTCTTCTGTGAAGAACCCTGCACTGGGCTCTGCCGGATATAATAAACGTGGTATACGCCAGGGAAGCAGTCTTCTGACAAATGTTAGTTCATCAACTCACTGTGAAGGTATACGAGGCATTGTTTATAGAGATATAGTTGGTCAAACTTATGGAGAAATCATTTGAAAGGATGGCACTATTGATTTCGTTTCCAAGCCATGTCTTTTCTTTTCCTTTTCTTACGGACGTCGTAGCTTGAATCACCCATTTTCTCGATTACTTATACATAATACTGATAAATGGCAATCAAATCAGAAACAGAAATGGAATTTGTGGTCAATGTCGTAGAACATTCATGTTTTGAATATTATTTTGATGCCTAAACTTTCATATCCTTCATGAACTTTTATCGTCAACTCTATTTCGAAGCTTCATAATCTTTCTTTCAACATTTCAGTCAAACTGACAGAACTCTGCACCTATTTATACCCTCGGAGAAAGAAACTTTGTCGTGCACTGTCAAGTTAACGGAAATATCGACATTATTCTGCAGATGGCGCAACAAAACGCCTCAAATCCAGTTTCCACAGGCATTGACTAACTATATCTCTATAAACAATGTCTACGGCACCTATCTGTTGTCAAAACAGTAAGTCTTGTCTTTGTATGTTGAAGTCAACAACTGACTAAGATGCATATATTACTGGTGCGATCTCCGATTCGATATTGTTTTGTCAAAAACTCTAGATACGATCAATCATATCCATGGAATTTACTGCGATTTCCAGTAGATGGTGCAAGAATCACCTTCTGTCATCTTTCGACATTTGCATTCCAATCTATTCGAATTTTGCACGAAGTTTTTCATAATTTTACTGTTTCTTTCAACCAGCTGTTTGTCGTTTCCAGTTCAGTTCTCTACCGCAGTTTTCTCAGTTATTTGTTGTTTATCTACCGTTGCTTTAGTTGTTTTCCATTTGTTTGGTAATCAGTTTAAGTTTTCAGGTGTTGTTAGCGGGAATTCGGTCGAAATATTGAAGAAAACCAGTGTTAAATTGTCGACGTTTCGAAACTTTATTGTTTCATCTTCAGGACTATTTAGGGTGGCTTTCCGGGTTTAAAAAGGGTGAAATAAATAGATTCGACATAGAGTATAAATAACTACACAGGTTCATGAAAGACTTCGACACATACACGATCGAAGACATGAACAAACTGTTCAACAGTTTGTTCATAAAGTTTCGAAACGTCGACAATTTAACACTGGTTTTCTTCAATATTTCGACCGAATTCCCGCTAACAACACCTGAAATCATATACAACGGTCGCCATTCCATTCAACTATTAATTTAAGTGTTGTTCAAAATAGTGTTTCATAATGGATATCAAACGCTGTTGTATTATTTGTGGACGAAATAATCAATCATCTATTCATCTATATCAAGTTTCGATGGTTAGTACAAAACATTCAATACACATGTACTCAACTTCAACTGGGCAACATAAGCGAGATTATTCTGACGCTGATAAAAACAAAGTTCATTTTGCTAAGTTTTTACTTTGGTAGAAGTTATATTTGTGTTATTTGCTGATTGTTCTTCAGAATTTCCCTGTTTAACATACTTATTCCCAAATCCAGCAATAGTGACAATGGTTGTTACATGCCCAGTAAAAGAATGCAATGAAAAAAATTAAAAATCATAGAATAAAAGTTCTTTCGGAAGAGTGTTTTCAAATACGGTATTCTTGTACAGCGCCAGAATAGCCTGAACTGCAGCACTATTCCTTCCTAATGAATTGGAATTACTCAGGTTGATCTGGACTATGGAGGGTCCAATTCATTTCGAACTAAACACTACAATGCTCAATAAACTCTATATTGAAGTACTATTTTTTCCATGAAGTCCAACTGCACTACCTCTCACGTCGATACCGATATTACGAAGAATAAAATTATCTGAAAACTTTCAGCAGCGAATAGTAAGAATTTCTGTGAATGTTGATATTAATTTCTCATAACATATATCAAGAATATGAAGAAAATGTATCTATCTGTAGTATATATGTATCAAATATGCCTATCTGTTTACGTCTAAACAGAAACAGACCAACATCAAAAATAGCGAATTCTTAGTTAAGAACTCGTGCAATTTTTGACAGAACTCGTGTATCTTTATCTTTCATTACGTAGAGTGTTGAAAAAAGAAAGTAACACACTGACTCCGCACGAGTTCTTCTAGAGAATTCGCTAATAGAAATTTCGTCAGAATTCATAATGTCATGTGTCTAGAGTTGCCATCTGTAAAGAAGAATGTGAATTTCTCTGGATGTCATTATCAAGTGAGCGGTAGGTCTAGCGTTTTTGACGAAAACATTAACATTGTATTGATATAGTCATTTCACCAGGAATATATGCATCTCGCAACTGACTATGGTTATCAATGAAGCTTAATGATGTTATGGAAACGTGTCTGAGAGTCACCTTGATTTTTGATAATCAATGCAATTTGAACAGTGAAAAATGTTGGCACGAATATATGAATGCCACTTTTGTCTTTTCAGTTATTACGTGGAAATTAATGTATATGAGACAAGAGCAAAAATGATAGGATCGTGCAAAAAGAGGCTATAACCATCACGAAAGTTAAGCACTATAATTGGAGTCGTCGCTAAGCATCTCCTCCGAATAATTCGGCGTTCACTTGAATTAAAACAATGAAATATCTTTGTTATATCGTAATAAAATATATGCAATGCAATTAAGATGTCTAGAAGGATGGTGCTGGGACTGATGCGATATTGTTTAGAATTTTATGGCAACACTTATCTGTCATTAGTGTCATTTTTACGTATCGTGGTGTGTTTCTCAAATTCATCGCTAGTTGACGCTAATTGGAAGTGCATAGTCAACCGATCGATCGACAAACTATATTCTTCGATTCGAGCAGTCAACAAAATGAGCCAAATCTAATGTCATACTCATAAAAAACAAAATCGAATGAAAGGAACACAATTATAGGGAATTTGGCCAGTATTCTGAACAAATGATATATGTTGTTGATCAGTCAGCGTCCAAAGTAAAAGTATAGCCAGCCGTCAGGTCGGCCGTTTATACATTTCCTAGGAAATTTGTAACTCTTTTCGTTGCAAACGCCATCTGAACTGATTTGATGTCAAGGGGTCATGATGCTTATTATCATAGTAGGCATGTGTCGCCAAGTTTACCCCAAACATGCCCAGGTATAACTCGGTACACCATCCTTCTAGACATCTTAAATGCAACAATTCTGTTTATTTTTCAAATTATATCAGACGTCAGAACTGTCAGTTTGTGTACATTTGAAGCGTGGTTTTTGTGATAGTTGGAATTTTATTTTCGATTTCATCGAGAATTATGTCTGCTCGTATGTTTTGCAATCATAAAATGCCTTCAGACGGTTTCGTGAAAGCATCACCTAACGATTTAATATACTTAGACAGTTTCATGGTGATGGAATTCATAAAGAACTACGATCGTTTCAATGTACAGTACAATGGAAAAGAACCAGCGCAAGTACTCGAACACTTATCGGTTTCTATGTTGAAATCGCTCCAGATATTTCTCCAAAATTATGTCAATGTCTGATAGTTTTCATATCATTCAAAGAACAGTTTTCATATTACATCATTTAGAGGTTATGTTATTGTTGAGTTACGATTACATCATAATTTGGAAAAATATGAGATGGAGAGATTTTTGTTTTTTTTTTATTTTCAAGTAATTTGCTGTTGACCTGTCTTTCTGCACATTTGGATCATTTGGAATAATTGATAATTTTATGACAAATTTACTACAGCGTACGTCACAATTCAGGTGCAACAGTTTCAATTTTGTATAAGATACATGCTCTTTCATTTTTGATTGTCTTTATGTATGATCAGAAGTACCCACTGAAGAAAAGAGTGGAAAACGACAACTTTTCTAGAAGTACAGCATTATTTTTCTCGAAGAAACCACGGGACGATAGAAATAAGTTAGGTTAGGTGCACGCATTAACTGTTTCCGTAAGATCGGGTACGATGCTGCAAGTTACACTGAACAATAGCGAAGGTTCCTCATCATATGACCCTGAAAGCCAATAAGAATAAGATAAAAAAAACGAATTTGAGAAAAAATGAAATAGCAAAAAATAAATTTTTTAAATTCAAATTGAGAATAGTATTAATGAAAAAAAGTATTGCAATGTAAAAAAGCGTAGGATGCATGGTGTCAATGGATTTTTCAAAAAGCAACCTACGCTATTTGACATTGCAATTTTTTTTATTTTCACTATTCTAATTGAAATGTTGAAAAATTTATTTTGTACTTTTCAGTTCATTATTTCACAAAAGCCCGTTCCCTAGGTTTTTCATTTATTTTCATTTCTTAGAATTTTTCATAAAACCTCTTTTTTGCTTTTTCCAACTACTATTTTCTTGATGCTGATGCTTTTATAGATTATAATGACCATCAGTACCGAATTGCGCTACATGGGGAGCGTCTTCAAGTCGCAGAAATTTTTCTGTGGATTGTAAATATTAATTTTCAATTGATGTTGATTGGGGTCTTACCAAGAACTGCGGACTGGCTCCTTCGCCAAAAATTTTGATCTATTCAAGATCGCTTGAGAAAAAGAATCGTTAATTTCAAAGGTCCTAGTAAGGATATCGGGACGATTTTCTCATATTATTATTGCATCGTCATCGGTCCTTAACATATATGCAAAAATTCAAATTAATCCGACGTTTTATATACAAAACAAACATATAGCTGATATAATTTCAAAACTGTTGCACGTCATCATGGGCGTGGTTAAATTTTGAAGTACACTGTAGCCAAATTGTTATAAAATCATGAGATTTCGGATATTGATCAAAGTGACTTGTTGAATATGAAAGAAGGAAAATTGAGATTTTCCGAGGATTTTCCCATATTTATAAACTGGAAATACTCACTACGTTCCTAGATAGTATGAACATTATTACGCATAACACCTATATCCAGTACTGCAGTATTTGTAAGCATCTTGGTGGTTTGTGAGCTTTGACATCTTTAATCTTTCGAAAAATCATATTCACAGTATACATACTTGACTTAAAATTTGCTGCAACACGATAAAAGTGAATAGGTATCTGACTCAAGATTATAAATATAATTTACTACTTTGTATTCAATTCAGCTCCCTAGGAGCCGTTAAGGGAAAGGACATTATTATCCCAATCTGTTTCAAAATAACTATAGGTGAACACCAATTTTTGGCAGCGATAGTTTTCAACTCTTTTGGCATATTTACGAAGAGCCTGATACTGATACTTTCTGTAGATGCATCGAAATACACCGAACTTGATCAAAATTATCTAATTTAGAGTACCAAAAAGACCTAAACAAAGAACTGTCACTTTTGAATGATGATTGTCAATTGGTAAATAACAGACTTCGAAAAAATTGCGCCAACACCGAACGTGCTGCCAACAAAATGCCAAAGAATAGGTACCAGGCGCCAAATTTGAAATTCAATATGAACGTTCCAATGCATTTCCATCAATGGATTGGTACCAATGCGTTGATTTCATGTCGTCATCGATGACATGCAACAGTGTTTATTTTGTATTCACTATACTAAGGTGGCTATATACTGGTGTTCTCACTCCATATAAAAGATTGTCAGCAAATCAGACGACCGATTTGGCCTAATTGATCAAGAAATGATGACATAGACCGTAGTAATACTAGGTCCTTTGTTAATATAATAAACTACCTGATTATGTAAAGAATAGTCCAACATTGTCAAATTTCAAAAATAACCTTAAACAATTTTTAATTGAAAGATGTTTTTATAAAGTTGATCAGGCACTGTGATTGTATTTGTGAAGTTTCTGTGTTTGTTTTATTTTGTACATGTTTTTTTTTTTGAACTACTTACTACATAACTGAATGTTATGTCATACAGTTCACATACACCTTAGATTAGTTAGTTGAATGACTACTCCTATACAATGTTTGTATTGTCCTTCAGGAGAATAAAGTATTATTATAATAACTCAAAATATTCGCAAGGTATCGTCACTCTCGCAGTTGAGATGACAGTCATGTGCACGTCCTGTGTTGCCGAGTGGATATGTCGTTGCGAATTCTGGTCTATGTGCTGAAAAAATTAGTTGATTGTTGATATTTTCATTTGAGTAATATAATATTGTGATCTCAATTCAAAAGCTCTGTTTAGAAGTAGTATCACAATTCAGCCGAATATTATTCACGTTAATGCGTGTGAGCAAATAAGAGTGAGAATTGTGATCAAATTTTATGGATATATGAAGTGAGAAAATTCCATTTTTTCTGGTGAGTGAAATCGTTATTAATGTTTATAATCTTCTGGGTTGAAATGTAAATATCTAAAACACATATCACTGCATTTATAGAATATTCAGAAAGCGTACACACTCTATAATGTTGTTGCCAGCAAACTTCTCTTGCGTTTTTCATGATCACTACGAAATTTTAAAATTGTTATTGTATATACTAGAACGTGAGATTATTCTTGGAGAGATGAAGTTTGTTTTCATCAAACGTCAGATTGATCTCGCGTTCTATTCTCTGTCGAACGCTCACCTGCGCCGTCGTCGGCTGCCTTCCTGCGCCGACCACGCCCCCCTTAGGCTCCTCCTTCTGCGCGCCACCGCCGCCCCGCCCCTGAAGCGCGCCGCCACCCGCATCGTCGCCGTTCAAGCCGAGCACCTGCGCCGCGTACTCGCCCTGCAGCAGCATGTCGGCGCCGCGGTAAGGCCCGTCGTCGACGCGCTTCAGCCAGTACATGCGCTCCGAGTGCGGCCGCGCGGTCGCCTCGTACGACTCCCATTGGCGCATCAGCAGCGCGTAGCAGAGGTAGCAGGCGGGCACGGCGGACGAATCGGAGCGGCGCGCGCATCCCGCTGGCGGCTCGTGCGAGTCGAGGAAGGGGAAGTACGGCTCGCCGGGCTTCGAGGAGGGGGGCGGCTTGCTGTTGAGGTAGTAGACGCGCGGTTGGTTGCGGTTGCCGCACACGAAGCACACTTCGGGAGAGGCGCGTTGGTTTTGTTGGTGCGGAGAGAGGTCGGTAGATGGCGGCGCGTCTTTCATCGCTGGCGGTTTGTCCATCGCTCGTGAGGCCAGCCTGCAATGGAAAAGATTCGTGAAGAAAAAGGAATAATTTTCAAGGTGATGGCACAGATTAAAGGAAACAAGTTCGGGTATAAAACAGCGCACTACTCTAAATCAAAAACTATTGGGCCCCATTCTTGTAGCGGTTATTGACCACAACTATACAACAAAATTGAATGGATTAGAGAAAGCCGTACCGAATAAAAATGCATAATTCTGCATTATCAACAAGTTAAGGGCGGATTTTCCACAGTTGGATCGATCGCTACAAACCGACTTATGATAAGAATAAATCTTGCCGCCTGATTTACAACACCTCTCCTGTGCGAGAAGATTTCTTCGGAATATATGCCGTGCCCTAAGACGACTTACGTAATGCGAGACAGTTTGAAAGAATTCAATATATACAACTCAACGGGGATTCTAAACGAAATGAGAGAGTCAGATGTCTGTATTTGTGTGTGTAGGTTCTTTCGGACAGGAATGGTAAGCAATAAATGCTGTTTTTTGTGCCTTCGGTCTATATGTGATCAAATATATAAAATCAATTTTATTTGTAGAAATTTCTTAACTCTCAACTCGTGCAAGGTTTGTACTCCTTTAGTGAAATATATAACATTTCAATAATATTATATCACCTTTTTTCTTTTTGTCAATGAATCAAATTAATGAATGAAGTTGTAATTTCTAATTTTTTTTTCATTAGGAGGAAATAGCCAGAAATAATACCTCAAACATTTTTTAGAATTGTTACTAGCAAAAGGTAACGTTTGTAGATTCTCTCTCAGACAGAATTCAAATTTTTAGCTAGAAAATGAAAAGGAGACAAGTTTCAAACGTCAAGTTTCCAAAAATTGCTTGTGGAAAAATGCTGATTCCCTGAATGGCAAGATTTCAGAAATGACTAATCCCCTTTGAAGTGCTTACCTCTCCATCCGATCGATAACCAAAATAAACTGCGGAAAATTTAGGTCAAGATGTACTTTATGTTATGTCAAAGAATAAGATAATCCTTATCGATACTTCGGAAATATGTAGCAATATAAAACATAGTTCTGCGATTGAAATTGAATCTTCAAATAACCTTACTACACACAAGATGAAAGTTTATCGCCATCGTCTGATCAATGTCGCATATCAAACATCGTGGGAAGTAACAAAATGATTCAATAAAGTAAATACTTCTTTCTTGGCTAATATCACGAAGAACATTGGACTTTGTTGAAGATATCCCAACTTCCAATCATTCTAGATAGGAAAAACATGTTGAAGGGCAGATTATCGAGAGGCCCCTGAATATGACCGACCACATAATTAGACAGAAGAGGTTAGTCGCTGTGAAAAGGAAATCTTTAGAATTTACATCAGTATCGTCAAAGAATCTGAGAAGAGATGACCAGATTATAGTTCTTCGGTGCAACGTGCAACAGGGTGTTATTCAAAGACACTATTTTTTTTCTTCATCATTATATAATAATAAACATTGACAAAGATCATCAACTCCAGAGAAAACTGAAAAATCAGAGATGTGGCAAAATTGTAACTTTTCAATTGAATGAATGATTGGAAGATAAAATGCACATCAGTATTCAAGGATTATATCTTGCAACTTAAGATTCATTCCTAAATCGAGGAAACGACATCCAAGAGTTTACAGGTTTTCTGTCACCTTGAGAAATTCTAGTTAAAATTAATAGTCGTCGAAAAATACCGAAAGTAAAGGAAAGTCCCAACGTACATGAAAAATAAATTAGAAAGACAAAAATAGTAATAACACCCATTCAAAAATGATTGTTCGATAATTATTGTTGTTTCATCATAACTCCGCTACCTTATTCAAAAGTAGTGTTATCGATAAGAGTTTTAAAAATCCCACGATTTGCTTTGTTCCTATTCAAACTCGTATTTCATGGTTTGGACAGCCATTTCAATGATTTATTTCACTATTGTATAGGTATGGATTATTCAGGTTTGAAAACCAGATAATAGTAACACAGCAATTTGCTGATCTCTCTCACTTCACTGCCTTACATGAGAGAGATCACACCCAGACTTACCAGACTTTTCCATCCTTTCAACAACATCAAAATAGCTAATAAAACCATACTTACGAGTCGTTCAATTTTCTCCAAAGTCAAGGACAAAGTACCTCTTACCTCAGCTATTGTATTCCTTGTCAAAAATTGTGACAAAAAATACATAGGTCAAACCTCAAGACCACTGTCAAGCAGAATCACCTCACCTAAGAGTGACTGTAAACATCATCCAGAAAGATGTGCATTAGCTGATCATGTCAACAAATTTGACCATAACATGGACTATAGATCAGTGAGGGTGTTAGCTAGGGAGTCGCACCTGACAAAGAGAACCTTCCTAGAAATGGCCTTCATTTATCAAGAACCTAATTGTATAAACAAAAAAACTGACATTTATCATTTGAGTGAGATTTACTCCTATTTGTTGGCTCTAGACAATGCTCCAGTGAACATTAATGAACAATCTTTGGTATCATTATAAAATTCATAACTTTAACTTCCGTCACAATTATCGCCCAACGTAATTCAACTAGTCATAAACAAAAACTTTCAACAGAGTCCTAACGAACCTTAATAATTTTCTTACATACCAACAGTGGCACCAACACTCAGTTGGCACCATTGAATTTTTGACCTGACACATGACAATATGACATTGTCATCTGTCCATTCACTTTTGACGTTAACCTATCAGTTTAAGTCCGACCACATGTTCGACGTGATTTTAATCATATATTTTTAACGAAGATTTTAATGTGTACGTATTATAATCAAGTTTATTTTACTCATCTACATTCTCATTGCTCATCATCATTACCATGAATGTCATCATGCTGAATTGTACCATCAAGTCATACATCCTCACATAAGTGTAAGTAATCATTCACCCAACTAGTATAGAGTTCACATGTAATGTTCATTGTAGTTTCCCTGATGATGGAATAAAATATATTTCCGAAAGCTTGGACATACTTAAAAGAGTTTTCTTTTGACGTGCTGCACTCCCCAATATTCACTAGTTTGTATATATATATATATATATATATATATATATATATATATATATATATATATATATATCTGTCTGTAATTAACAAATGAATGAAATGAATCCCGCTTGAAGAAGTATATTTTTCTCAAATTCTCATGATTTGTCTATTGTATATATATATATATATATATATATATATATATATATATATATATATATATATATATATAGTTCTTCATCATTTATCGGGTGTGAGGAAAATAGCGTATGCAACTCTCATGTAATGGTTATAACATGATCGTTGCATAATATACTATTAATGTAGGAACCGATTCATAACCAGTACGATCCGATAGTAATCAACTTTTTCATGACTATCATTGTAGCAAGGTTTGTTGACAAGCAGTTGTTAAAAAATTGCTCTCAGTTTTCGATCAATGGAAAAGAATAGAATATCGAAGATTTTGTCGAGGAAGCAGGCGCACTGAGTCAAAAATTTCATACTCCATAAAGCATCTGAACAGTATAACAGTATTTTCTCTCAAATTGAATTGTACTGAGATTTTGAAAATCAAAGTTTTTTTCCTGCCAATCATTTGGCCCTCCGTTAATTAGACAATTAGACGGCCCCCAGATCCCTAGGTCCTGGCAAAACAAAGAAATATTTTTCAATTCTATCTTTATTTAAATTCTAGTGGGTCCGGTGGAACGAAGGTGTGAACATTCCACTCAATATTGTTGCGATATTTCAGGATTCGTTCAACTAAATAATACTCCGAACAATACTCTTTACTAAAAACTGCATAAAAATTCAACCCCTGCATTAAACTTCAACGAGTTCTATATTCTTCAATCTCCCCCGTTGATGGAACGTCTCGCTTATATACTCTGTTCGAATAGAGAAGAACCGTCCAGGCTCATCTATTCGCGCCTCGACGACGGGAATCTTCGCATGGAGAACGTCTGGCGTTATCTAGATCCGGCGGTCGATCCAGGTAATGTTTTTTAATAGAACTCCGAGTTTCTCGCCGAAGATGAATCCCAGTTTCTCACCAAATAATATCATTAACTTGACGCTTCTTTTGCAAGAACGAGTTGAGATCACATTTCGTAAACATAATAATCTGAATGTTTTTTCATTCAGAAAGGATGCCTTCATACGGAACTTAGAGCAAACAACACATTTGAATGAATTTATGTAGATAAATTGTAGATGTGGACGAATATTGGAGAGCAGTAGCTCTAGAAACAAACCTTGGGGTACGCAGTAGATAATTTCTTGGTGCCAAGATGTTGCGTTGTCCATATAAATACGCTGGAACCATTATCGCATGAGAAATAAAGGCACTCTTTTTCCCTATAAAAATTTTGACATTGTTCATGCTCAAAAATCTTCCTCAATAACCATAACCACACTCACATCACATCCAATGTCGGCACGTTCCACAAACTGAACATTCCTAATCTGCTGTTGTGAGAATGTTTTCTTCGTTTATCAACAGTTGCACAAACCCAAAGCTGACCTCTGTAGTGCATCAGTGGTGACTGCAGATATTGGTCCTAATTTTAGGATCGTGCCAATTATCGATACCTAAATATACTGGGTGATATTTGTTGAGTAAGATATCGAATATCAGATCATTACAACGATTCTGGGAGGTAAATAAATAAACAACCAAACATATGAACGTATTACAAATTCTTTGTTATTTTTGAATGCATATGCCTATATTGATGCAGTATAAAGACCGTTGAGTGACAACAAATACAATACTAACGGTAAACCACAATGTTGAGGTGGAACTGAATAATTTGAAAAGGTTAGTGAACTAATGTATCGATAATAAAAAATAGGAATTCATTATTTATCGTGGAACTGAAAGGTTGAAATTCACAAAGAGATGTTAACATTCAAAGAGGAATGTGTTTTTTTGGTAGAATTCACCTTTAAACATTATCCAATAACAGCAGTAAGAAAGGAACAGACACAAGGGAAAAAAAAGTCGTAATTTTTCATTTATAACTCTTAGTTTCAATTAACATCCGATTATAATATAATAATATGTAACTCTATCCAATCGTGATGCTATTCGGGGATTTGAAATTTTGATTTGATACTCGACTGTTTTGAAAAATAAGGAAGATATTTGTAAACAGCCCTGTATACTGGGTGGCCCAAACTGGTGCGAATTGCTTGTTATTATCGGAGGCAAAGATAACTAAATAACCCGTAACATAATAAATAAACAATTGCCGTTTGTTGAAAGATAACCTTGAGACCTCTGGTATATAAAGAAGAAATTTAACGAATCTTTCGTTTCCCAACGTTCTAACTGTAAATACTAAGTCTAATCTCATGATTCGTGATTAATGCCATTTAACTTAGGGTCACCTAGAATTTATGAGTTGGAAAGTTGGCACATTCGAACTTTTTGGCAGATAAATGTGTGAGGAATGGGGAAGTATACTTTTCCACATAATCGGGCATTAATATTATAATATTATGAAACCACTTTGAGATGGTAATTCATCATTTTGATGAGGAAACTATAGAGTTAGAAACTTCAGAAGATTTTGAAAGACCGATTCGCCTCACAAGCGCACCTAGAGGGGTTGTGGGACTGCAGCTCCTCGCTAGAGCCGAGAAAATTGCATAAGTAATATTGTTTCTCCTTCAGAAACGTTTGCATGTGGCATAGTTTTGGAGTTAATGGTCTTTTCTTTGCTTGAGAATTTGTATTTGGCTCCAATGAGTGGTAAGTTACTCGCACGTCGTGTCTGGCATTACAAATCAGCAGACCGGGACGGTCTTCGAATGTTTTTCTCTGATTTTCCTTGGAGAAGGGTCTGTTTTTCATCTGTTGATCCCACTCTATATGCCCAAGAAATCTGTGATATCAACATTCTGGGAATGGAAACATTCAGTCAAAGTAGTACAGAGAGACCACAGCCTGAGAAACCATGGTTCAATAAAAGCTGCTCTGAGGCTGTCACATCCAAACGAGCGACATTCAATCGCTGGCGTCAAGACCTCAGTTTGGAGACGAGATCTGAGTATGTTTTCGCAAGAAATAGGTGTAGTGCAAAAATTGAAGCTGCTTAAGAAGCACATAATCAGAAAATTCGGTCAAAACTTGTTGCTTCAAATTCCAAAAAATGGAGAAAAACTATGTGCATACTTCTCGTTGGACCACTCTGTATATTTAGTGAATAAAAGAAACAGAACATCGATAGATATGCGTAATTATTGGTCGAGTACGGCGGGAGATGGTCATTTTGAAACTCTTGGTAACTGTAATAGCGTCTTTGAATTGGGTGGGTTTTGGCCACGTTTCGGACTTTGACATTCTTCAGTGACTTTTTGTAGCAAGTAAATCGCGGGGAATTTTCAAAGTATAATTCGGTGTAGAGGAATTCGTGAAAATTCTCCATATCGAGTGTTGTGACTGTAGTCAGAGTCATTTTTGATGAACAAGTCGAAATTTTGTCTGCGAAACATTATAAGTTTCGAAATTAAAATTGTGAGAAACTATATAAACCGAAGTAATAAAAATATGTATCTACACCCGTACTATTATAATACACTTATATGCACATAACTCGTTTTATAATGAAATCCATTACGATACAGATTTTCATTACGATACAGATTTTCAACCAATAGAAACACATTATTTTTCAATCAAGCATGATGTGCAAGCTTTGCATTTTGACGTTTGTCAAATCAAAATCAGTAGGTATTGAATGTTTGAAGAATTTAGTCAATTTTCGATAATCGTATGAAAATGTCTTATAGCAGTGATATAGAAGAATTACCAGCAAGTCCACAGATGTCTTAGACAAGAAAAAAATACAATCGGCAGGATTACATTTTTCATTTGACAAATGCAACATATATACTTTCATTTTCGACCAAATCAAATGGACTCTCATGGCCGAGTGCCGCGCCGGCAGTGAAGAGAAACGTCCGGGTTCAGTTCCTGACCTCGGCAGAAGTTTTTTTCCATTTTTTCCTTTTCATTTCTTATTGTTGAATTTTCCGTGGTTATACCAATAATTATAATTTTGTAGAATGTTTCAAAGAAATACGATTGATTACCCACTATTATTGTGTTCAATATAAATACCTAATAATATAATATTTATACTTCTTCATTATCTATCGGGTGTAGATAAAATAGCGTATGCAACTCTCATGTAATGGTTATTAATACACTCGCATAAACCATACGAAACTAACCTTCGGCTCGTTTCGTATCCCAGTTTATGCTCATGTATTAATAACCATCATTACACGATCGTTGCATAATATACTATTATACCTTTGAGGTAGTTCACCGTCTGGTTGCTATGACGACACACGTGCGTTTCCAATTTTAGATTAGCCATCAAGTGTGCCCTGCCGCATCA
This sequence comes from Zygogramma bicolorata, assembly GCA_032362365.1. Taxonomy (NCBI): domain Eukaryota; kingdom Metazoa; phylum Arthropoda; class Insecta; order Coleoptera; family Chrysomelidae; genus Zygogramma; species Zygogramma bicolorata. The sequence goes on from JAVJAQ010001353.1 coordinate 643,248, forward strand.
TGTTTATCTATCCGGTGGTTGGCCCATCCTCCGAATGAGGGTCGTAAGAGTGGCCCGAAGATTTCTGTCTGCATCTGGCGTCTAGCAACACGTTAAGCATCGTTATTGGAGAAATTCAACAGACGGAACACGGCAGATGAAACATTTCCAAAGGCTATTTTTCCATGGGTGATGTGATTTTCTGGGTATTTCAGTTATTTCGCAGTTTGAAAGTTTTCGTTCGAATCAGAAATCAAAATATCATCTGATACAGTTCGCATTCTTGTTGATAACGGCGGGTTCAGTGAACGAATTGGCACAATTTAGTGAAAAATTCATAACCAGGACATGCGCACAAATTAAGAATATGCACGCGCAGTATCGAGCATTTCAGCGAGGAGTGTTTCACTTCTGTATTTGTACACCGAATCAGGATTTCTGGTGGATTTCAGGATTTCTTCGAGGATTTCAAGTGGAATTTCTGGATTTCAACAAGATTTCTACTGAATCTTGTACACCGGATTTCTAAAGTGAAACACCCCTCGCATTTCAAATCTGTTTTTAGTATGCCTTTGTTTTCTTCTTTCATATTTGTGACACTTGTGTAGCAGCATTATGGGCTAACTAATACACAGTGCATTCCTTTAATGCCCCCTACCCCCTTTTATTTTTTTTAAAGGGTCAACTCGAAAAATTGATGAAATTGATGCAAGAATACTATACTTTGGAATAAAATTGACACAAGAAAATTTCAAGATGGCGACTGGGCTCCACCTGGGAAAAAATATTAAATGGAAAGGGGGTCTTGTGCTATATCGTCTTGAAACTCCTGACGAATACTTGACAACCCTAAAATATAGAATCAATATCTTCACCTACTATAAAATGGTGGAACCGAGAGTGGAACATTCAATGATTACCTAAAAAACAAACACATCGATATTGTTAGAAATATTCGTTTTTCTCTGTCATATGGCAATCCCAACAACCCGATATTGTATTGGCCATCGAGATATGACGGAATGGCCAACCCGCTTGCCAGACTCGACATCTCTAGATTTTTTATTGGGCTATTTTAAGCAGAAGGTGTACGAAACTGAACCTGCTTCAATATTGAATGTACGGCAGAGAATAATGAATATTTGTAGAAATATCGGCCTTGCTGTGTTCGAAAATGTTCGTCGTGAAATATCAGATAGGCTTCTTTTTATTTATATGCAGATCCACACGAAAGGTATGCCCTGTAATGTTCAAAGAACACCGCGCGAATCAAGGGACAGGAGATACGAATTAACATTTACTTCGAATTTCCGAAGTTTGTAAGCCTCAGGAAAAACCTCTTTTGGCAAGGAGTTCCAAAGCTCAGCTGTTCTATTGAAAAAAGATCCCTGAGCAAGAGAGGTTCGACAGGTTCCCAAGTTCACAACAAAGGGGTGGGAATTCTGTACTCGTCGAGTCATCCGTGTAGATATTGCCAAGGGTGCAACTATTGATAACAATTCAGAAGAGTACGTATTCTTATTTCGAAACACTCAATATTTGTGGTCCCAGCGACAGGAAATATATATATATAGTACTCGAGATAGAATTATCTCGAAAATTATCGATAATAACCCAATCGCTTGTGGCTTTCATACCTGATAATCCCGAATTGAACAACAAGAGGAAAGTTGATACTTAGGCAATTTATTAGGGAATGAAAGGAACCAAAAGTTTTACACCAATAAAAAAAATGTACTTTTTTCAAATGACTTGATAATAACACCCAATCAGAAAATTTCCGGAGTTTTGGGCATGAAAATCGAACATTATAATTATATGTTATGAAGTTTTAATGTACACTTCATTATAGTTGATTGTGGGCGTGACGAGTCCAATGTCGACTCAAGCTAGACTATTTCGACCGTAGCGAATATTTCGGACATGAGAATGAGATACCTAACAATTAGCACAGAAATAATCTAAAATTATCAAAATCCAATATTTCACTGCTATGCAGGTTTTTTAGGAAATCTGTCACAGATCTGAGATTTGACATATGCAGAGTGTGTGATCTGAATCGGTAGTGAGAATTTGTTCTGATAATTTATTTATATTTTTTCTGTTATGTTGGTTACGTATATGTCATTACTGAACGTTGAAATATGTATTGTTTGGAATGTTGTTCAAACATGTTGTATGTCTTCACTGTGGGATGCATTACGATTGTTGATTTATGTCGATGTTTTGTCTATAAAATTCTCCGGACATCCATTTCATTTCAATATTGATTTGATGGAGTTATTCCCATTATCGACTATTCCAATACATTTTTTGCCTCATCGTAATAGTATAATAGTCTGCTACGATCATGTAATTTATTTATTTATTTATTTAACGGGTAGCCCCAATTACAATTTGTTTAAAAAAAAAAAAGTTTGTAAAATCCTAAAGCTAACTAAAGATAAATACATAATACAATACAATAATATAGAACACACTACAATATAAAGGTAATACAATAAAGTGGTAAATATAATATAAAGTACAAAACCATATAATGAAATAATACTACAAAACAATAAAAGGAAGTGTTTCAGGAAATAATGCGACTCAGTTCAATTTTAATGGTATTTGTGGAGCTGCTAAAGATATCAACCTGTTGATACTTATTTCCATTTCTGAGAATTCGGGTTATAGGAGAGAAAAAACCATAATTTGTGGAATGAAACGGTATTTTGAATATTTCGTTACTGACTCTGGTCTGTCTGTTGACATTCAAATTGATTAAAGGTAAAATCTCCTCGCAGTTGATGTTGCCAGATAAAATTTTGTTTAAAAAACATACATTCAAAATGATTCTTCTATTCTCCAAAGATAATAGATTCATCTGATCTCTAATGTTGTTGTATGCATATTCTCCTCTTCTCAGACCTAGCTTGTATACACAAATCCTCAGGAAAGTATTTTGTACAGCTTCAATTTGGTTTTTGTGTATCTCATAGTATGGGCACCAGATTATTGAAGCGTACTCCAACAATGATCTAACTAATGAACAATATAATAACTTGAGAGTGTTCAAACTGAAATCCTTACAAGATCTATTAATGAAGCCTAACATCTTGAGTGATTTAGCTATGATATACTCAGTATGAGATATGAAGTTCAATTCACGATCAAACATAATACCTAGGTCCTTCATCACTGTTTTCCTATTAATTGGTATATTGTTGATACTGTAGTCATGTAGAACCGGGTGATTGATTCTATAAAATGTCTGGCAGTAACATTTGGATATATTCAAGTCCATGTAATTCATACTACACCAGCCATAAAATTGTGACAAATCTTCTTGCAAAAGCGAGGCATCGTTTGTAGAAGAAATTGATTTGAATATTTTAACGTCATCAGCGAAAATGAGAACCTTACTGTGTTTTATAATTGTAACTAGGTCATTAATAAATAGGTTGAATAGCAAAGGTCCACAATGGGAACCCTGAGGAACACCCGAAGATACAGGAATTGTGAATGATACACAGCCTCCTATTTTTACCATATGGCTTCTACCAGATAAAAAACTCTAGATCCACTGCAAAATTGGTCCATAATAACCCAATGAGGACAGTTTGGCGATGAGCAAATCTTGGTTGACCCTATCAAATGCTTTAGAAAAGTCTGTGTAGATAGAGTCCACCTGTAATCTCTTCTCCATAGCACTCAAAATGTAATTTTCATGAACGAGTAGGTTCGACACAGTTGATTTATTAGCAACAAATCCATGTTGCTGTGGAGATATTAGACTTTTGCTTTGCCAAGTCATATGCCTGTTAACTAAAAAGTCAAAAAGTTTGGGTATTTCTGATTGGGTGCAAACAGCTCTGTAATTATTGATATCATCTCTTGCCCCTGATTTATGTATAGGTTTAAGAAAGCTTTGTTTCCAAAAATCTGGGAAAATACCGGAGCTAAGTGATTGATTAAAAAGTTGAGTAAGAGGAATTGCTAAAGTATAAATACAACTCTTTAAGAACACTGATGGGACAGTATCTGGACCGGAGGAAAACTTGGGGGGTATAAAGTTGACTCTGTCAATTACCTCAAGAACGATGATCTCAACATTACCGAAGTTGATACATTCATCAAACGCATAATTGGGCATGTGTACATTATCATGACAAGTGAACACAGATGAAAAATGCTTTGCAAAAAGATTTACAACGCCATCTAGAGAGCTCTCATATTGGTTCTGTAAGTGCATTTTCCCTGGAAGATCATAATTTTTTCGCTTATCATTGACAAATCTCCAGAATGATTTTGGATTCAAATTTATATTGTTTTCGATATTAGTAATATAATGCTTGTAGCAATAATCATGGTAATTGATACACGAACATCAACCGTGATGGTTTATGTGAGTGTTTTAATAACCATTACAAGAGAGTTGCATACACTATTTTTTCTACACCCGATAAATGATGAAGAACTATAAGTATTGAATTAATATTTGTATTGTGGTTTCCACTGATCTGGAAGTGGAATGAATATTAACATTTATTCCATTATTGCTCTTCTCGATATTGTATTGAAAATACTGATTTTTTATGAACCAAATTTCCAATGGAGCCTTCGGCTACTGAATTGAATTTACAACTGATTGAAAACCTGTATGGTTATGAAAAATCTGTATCATAATGAGCTCATTATGATACAGATTTTCAATCCGTTTCATAATGGATATCATAGTATATTATGCAACGATCGTGTAATGATGGTTATTAATATATGAGCATAAACCGGGATACGAAACGAGACGAAGGTGAGTTTCGTATGGTTTATGCGAGTGTATTAATAACCATTACATGAGAGTTGCATACGCTATTTTATCTACACCCGATAAATAGTGAAGAACTACAAATATTATATTATTGCACACAATAATACTAATTAAACGAATTTCTTTGAACAATTCTACAGAATTGTAATTAATAGTATTACTTCGAGAAATAAAACGATGAGATATGAAAAGAAGATCAAAAATCAAAGAAAAACAAGTTTACTTGAGACCGGAATCGAACCACTCCTCCAGCTAGAGCAATCAATGTCAGCGCCACAGACGGCTCGGGTACAGAGAGCCCACAGAATTGGATGAAAAAATAACTGATAAATCATGCATTTGTCAAATGAAAAATTTAATCATTCTAACTGTATTTCTGTGGGTGAAGGTGTCGAAGGTGATTCTGCCATATCGCTGGTATCAGACATTTTGTTATGATTATCGAAGTTTGTCTGTATTCTTCAGAAATCCAATACCTATACCGATTTTGACTTGACAAACGTGAAAAATAATGGGTTTCTATTGGTTAAAAATCTGTATCGTAATGAAAATCTGTATCGTAATGGATTTCATTATAAAACGGGTTGTGGGCATATAAGTGTATTATTAGAGTACGGGTGTAGGTAAAGACATTTAACGACACGGTTTTTGACACTTGTGTGGTGGTTCAAGTTGAAGTGAAGATATCTGTTGACATGTTTTCTTGCGTCTACAGGGAACGTTGATTTCTGTATGATTAATGAGAATTCTTTTGTTGGTTCTTGTTTGTAAACGTGTTCGAAAAAAATTTCAAGTTCATTTCGACCATGACATGCATACTTATATATCATCAACATATCTCCACAATACTTTCAGACCATTTGAGATAACTTTCTACGAAATAATCCTCAAAATACTCCCTATAACTATTGAATCTTTTTTTTTTCGAATTGTGGTGAGCTAAAAGTACGAAAAAATGCGTACTTATTGCATATTGTTTCGTCAACAAATGACTAATTCAATATTTCGAGTAAAGTATAAAGTGTTTACTTGTTCTTCAAGCTGCCGATTTCAGGTACTCTCCAAGATCTCAAACAGTGGTTCAGGTAGAAAGGCGCAGCTGTTGAAAATTCACATTGCGGGCAGGTGTTGGATGGTGCACATTATATTCTCCGTATGCGCTACGTTCCGTATATCCGCTTTAAACTGGTTAATTTTCGGTGGGTGGTTCGTTTCTACGGATCATAATTTCGGTACACGAAACTTGGTACGATGGGATTTCGGAAACTATTTCCTAAGAAAGATCGTGAACGAATATTTCCCTCATATATAAAAAGTCCCATAAGAGCAATGCAATTATCGAAAACTTACAGCGGTAATTGCATTGTATCAAGTCACCATAACAACACATTTGAAACCGTATCGCTAGACGTCAGTAAACAACACAAATAAATTTCAGATAGACTTCAAAAATAGAAAAACATTTCGCGTTTTGGTGAGTGCTCCATACAATCCATAGAGGAAAGTATAAATGAACCAAAAATAACATTTCCTTGAGAATTTCGTTCTTCGTGAAATATTCCAATGAATTACATTCGTGCATAAAAATGACCAGATGATTTTGCATTCAAGCGTGATATCTTATACAAATTGCATTCGGTTATTTTCATATTTTGTAAAAGAGCACTCGTCCTTCGGACTCGGGCACTTTCGCCAAAATATGAAAATAAACTCTTGCAATTTTTAGATATCACGCTTTCTTGCAGAATTATCCTTAATTTTTATGCACTCGTGCAATTATAACAGAAAACTGCACTAGAAAGATACAATGAATAGAAATACGCCATTTTCATCAGTGTCGTACGAACAATATTCAACAGTTGTCCAACATCCTAGCAAATCTGGATATTCTGGAAACAATTTTTTGCGTTTTCTCTCCCCAAGAGATGAAAAAGAAAGAGTTTCGAGATCTTATAATATCTGTTCTATGGGCAAGTTGGTATATTTGTTCCGATAGGTAACTGCAATATTGAAAAAAATTGCAAATTTGAGTGACTAGTTTGTCAGTAACGTATCGTATTTTTATGAATTTGGAGATTTAATTAACGATTTCATTAAAAAAAAATGTAGACTTTTCCTTGGAGAAATTTCGGAAGATAGTCTGCCGCCTTTTTCAAAACCTATTTTGGAAAACTCTCAGTGGAATTTCAATTTTGTCGAAATGTGACACTGACATGACTTGTTCATTCATAGCTATACGTAGTGTCGATTTTGACAAAATCTACTTCGAATTGAATCTCTCCTTTTCAGAAGAGGCATCCAACATTGATAACGTTACGAATCTACTAGCGCCGGCCCTTACGAGATCGTAAACGCAGATGAGGGATCGCGTCGTAGCGAACGTCATTTTCCAGGAACCCGTAAATGGTGTGTGGAGAATTCGCGAAGATTCCAGAACATTTTTACCTCCTCAACAAACATTCAAATTATCTGGATATTACTAAATAAATCTTAATGAATGGATATTCGATATGGTGTAATCGTCACCTTTCACCCTATATTACATCTTCCACCCCCGGGGGTGGAAGATGTAATATAGGGTGAAAGGAAGCAAAATGGGATGACGTCTGAAGGGTTGGTTTCAAAAAAACGAACCGAGTTGAATTGTTGGGGAAAATATGCCCTACAATTTTTCCGGCTCGAAAAGTTAATATTTTTTTGAAAAATTGACCCAAAAATTTGTGATAACTCCCCATTCTAAGCTGATGAAATTTTGAATTAAGAAGTTGTAGAGCGTAAAATTCCCCATTCATATCATGATAATCATCACCAACGTTGAGAACACATCCCTTTAAAAGAACGAAAGAAAAATTTAAAAATAACATTTTAACAAAATGCACCCTAGGCAGGGTTGGGCTGATTAAAATCAAGTGATTAAAATCATGATTTAAATCGCTTGATTTTTAAAATTAAAATCATGATTTGAATCAATTTTCGTTTTTTTTATTCAGAACCAGATAACAACATAATATAAAAGTTTTCTCGAAGATCAAAAGGAGTATCTGCTTTTAGCAAAAACAACAAAAAAGAAGTACATGATTCCAATTTCTTAAACTAAACGTAACACCTAAATTTCAATACTGTATATTTTCAGTCTATTCATTTTCGTTATACAATTTAAACAAAAACACGAGTTTTCCTCCTTTTTTTATGCCTAATCTGTTTCTAATATCCGAGTGTACAACTAGCGAAATGCGTGAAATTGTTGGGCAACGTCAATTTATAGGTTGAGGAAAACAAGCCTTGACAGGAATATTTTTGCAAAAAGCACAACAAACGCGTTCGTGTTCGTGCCTCACTCGGCACTGTATAGCGAGTGTATAGGACAGAAAGAAATCAAATCGCGACAAGAATTTTCTTGCAAGAAGCGCGACAAATGCGTTGTCACAAGTTTTTAAGCCGCAAATTGTATTAAAATTTTTAGACTTATTCATTAAAATAATCAACAATAATTTCAATGAATGAAAATGTTCAAATTTTATATTCAAATTAAAAAAATCAAATAAATCGTGATTTTTTTCGAAAAAATCAATAATTTTTGATTTTTTTAATAAAAATCAGATTTTGCCCCACCCTGACCCTAGGTATCCGATATTTTAATCAATATCGGATTAAATGGTCTAAAACTCCAGTGAAATGCACTGTGCCGTGTATGAACTCTAGAAACATAATGATATCTAATTGTTGACGCTGCTTCGTCAATTGCAGCAAATCAATAGATTGAATTCAGTGTCAGTTCCGATTCGCAATTGCCCCACTTCCTCCTACACGTTATCTCGCTATCAATATAAATTTCCATCCAAGTAATCATCTTTGACTTCCAGCGATGGGGTCAGTGGTGTTTGTTTTGATAGGTTTTTGAAAATAAAGTATATTTTGATAGTTTTCCTACTAAACGAGTCAAGATTGTATATACCAATACATCACCGTCGTAAAAAAAGGTCACGTGTATATCTAAGAACTGAAAACAACATGTTTGGATCTTGGTTTGGTCGAGGCGAATTACCAAATATAATTTTTGGAATATAATTAGATGCCGTCCGGTTTTTTGATCGTACTAAGTACCAATTGTTTCCTGAACTATGTCCGTCAAAAAATAATCGAGAAATTCTGAATTCCAAATGGAATTAAATATAAGTGTTGGGATGAAACGCCCTAGAATATTGTAGGGAATAATTTAATCACATTTTTAGCTCATTATCATATTAATGGACTGTTTGAATGCCCTTAATTTGTGGTGGAATCGATTTTTTGGGTTTTCTCTTGCCTAGAAATTAAAAGGAAAAAGCTTTTTGTTTTTTGGGCAAAATGATAAATTTTCCCCGATACGTACTTATTGCAATATTGAAAAGATGCAAAATTGAGAGATTTTTTTTGCATTATTTCAATATTGCAGTTATTATATCAGATTTCCCGGAAAACAAAATTTATAAGAATTGAAAGCTATTTCCTTTCCTTTCTAGGGGAATACTGGTCTCGATTAGGGGGCACATGCTTTAAGAACAATTGCTGGGATTCCATCAGATCCGCAAGCCTTATTCGTCTTCAGGTCCATTAAAATATTTCTTATATTTCTTTGGTGAAAAATTATTTCAAGCATATGACTGTCGATAGGCGTGATATTCGGGGGATCTTTTTCCGATGAGTCTAGAGTAGAATTTTCAACAAACATATTTCTTTTTTGTAGGGCCGTGGTGGCTTGTTATCCACCTTCTTTAGTTAAAGTGTGCCCTCGAGTGTGCCCGTTCCAATAATTGAGAAGAATCTTGCACTGACGATGCCCCTCGCGATTCATTGTTATTAACCAGGGGAATAGTAGTTTTGTTTTAGTAGAGTATGGTCTGAAAGAATCGTTCCTACAGATAATTTATGAATAGATTCAACTTCGAGGGGGAAACATCTTTCAATCTTGTACATCTTAAAATTTCAAGTCATTTAAGTCATTGTTTTAAGTCTTCAAGTCATGCGTTTAAGTCTTTAAGTCATGCGTTTAAGTCTTTGAGTCTTCGAAAGATTTTAAATCTTGTACAGATTTTAGCTAGTTGTTCCCCCTCGTTCAACTTGTACTCCAAACACGAATATTCTAAGTACTTATTAACTTGAAACATGATTTTTTCGATTCTGATAAATAAAATTTCATTGGGAAAGTAAAAATACATGGTTCCAACAGAACAGAAAAGCATTATAGCAAAACAGTACTTAGTAGCGTTCTACTGTTTTGCTAACCTCGAATTTCTATGACGATTTACATTTTAGAGTTTTGTGGTGAAAAATGCTTATAATTCTGTTGGAAAGTGATGAAGAAGGTGGTATAGAATGTGTATACTGTGCTGATAGAAAGAAGGAGGAATTTCGAGCGGAATTGGCCGAGAAACAAACATAGGCGTAAAACCCCGATTTCCTGTTTTTGGGGGGCCGTATCTCCGAAACGAGTTGAGAGCCCCAAAAATTTCATTTGAATTTTTTGTTCAGAAGGCCGAAACACGTAAGTTCCACCAAATATTTTTTATTTTCGAGGCGGAGCCCGATTAACGGAATTTTACCAAAATTAATTATCAATATGATACTTGAAAGAGGCCTCTGAAATATTTACCAGGTCGAAGAAACTCGAACCAGACTGGATATTGGCCATATCCACCCTTGTTGTACAAACTGCTATTGTACTGATTGATGGTCATATGTTTATAGCGTATCCCTTCAAACAGTTATATTCCACCTTTTTCTTGTCGCTAGGCCATACATCTTCATAATTCACTTCCCTTTCTTCATTAGATTTTTCCAGCAAATACCTTCCTATTTTCATTTTACATGAAAAAAAAGTCCAAATTTAAAACACTCGACGCAAATTTTGTCTTATGCCCGGCGATGCCACCACATTTTAGATTCAAAAAAAATTGCTGCATAAAATGTCAAAATTAAAATGAGATGTGTAAAGGCGACGAGTTTGGTCCGATTTTTTTATTTTGCAAAAAAGGTGGAATATGCGTTTTCTGAACAGCTATAACTTCCGAATGAAGAAAGGGCCGCGTTTCGACTACGGTGTCATGCGAAGCGGCTCCAAGTGTGCGTGTAGGCACATAAATTTGTTTTGTGAAAGGTTAGTTTGCATATCAGCACCTAGCCTGTTATTCTAACTAACCTTTCCCTTCAAAGTATTCAGTCTCGTATTCAATGTTCCCAAGGCTAAGTGTGGATTCATGCAGCAGCAAATACCTAACAGTTCTCAACCACTTAGCATCAAGCTTGACGACAGAGGGTTCATTTCAAAATCCAGATGCAGATATATTTCACCAAGATACTGTTAAGTATAATTAGAAATTGTGGACGAACTAATCATACTCAATGATTTTTTTCGTAAATGGAATGCATATGCCAGGAATAAATAAGGGTATAAAACCACAGGTACCTACTGTATAAATAATTTCACTAAGAGCCCTTTCTAGTAGAAGTAGAAACTATTGAGAAATGTTTCTGGAACAACCCAAAAACAGTCTTCATGTTGTAAGTGATATTTTTAGAAATCTCGTGAAAAATGTTGAACTTTAAGGGCACTAAAATCGATTATACAATCAGTAGAAACATTTGCAATGCATAAATAGGTGGGATCAAAATTCCAACAGAATACAGATATAAAATATCTCTTATGAAACACCGTTGCTCTATATAGAACAGACTGCTACAAATCGACCTTATTTTCAAGTAAAATTAATGAAATTAAAGTATGTCAATAACTTACTATCATTGATGATAAATTCCGAACCATACAATAATACGTATGAACAGTTCTTTAAACTTGTGCAAAAAACATCGGATGGTCTTATCTTTTCCAGTCCGAACCCACAAGAATCTATAGAACACCAATCACTTGGAAAGCTCTCACTTGCACAATCGGTAACATTTTTCTGGAAAACTACAATCACTTAAGAAGCAGAAACCGAAAGAAACAAAAAGGCACATATCAAGGAAACACGTCCCAAGTTTCATATGATTTTGGCATGATAATCAGTTAATCAGCCATCTTAGAAAAAAAATTGTCCAACAATGCACAGAGCATATGGCCTATGGCACAAGCCAGTCAGAACCAGAACCAGAGCTCAGAGCACGGGTTTTGGACGTTTTGACACTAGCGCTGTCACAACTATTCTGTGGTATGGGCCCACAGAAATAAATACCCAGTATTTCTGTGTATGGGCCATACAACCACAGAACTCAATTATATCTTACATCATAAGATATAATTATGAGTTCTGTGCATAAAACACATAACACATCAATATTATTTTGGGTATTGTAACCTACCACAATCTGAAAAAATAAGAATTAATATTTGAATCTATAGTGTAGAAGGGCAGATTTTCAATCTACCCCGAAAAGTTGCTGCGTCTATTGAAAAAGAGTTCTTTCTGGATAGAACAAGTCCAATTAGTCAGCAACTTTTCGCATAACTCAAATTTTGACTATCAAAAAAAATACTAAGTACTAATTTATATATGAAAATACCTATCGTTAACGTTTCGGAAACTTAATCCGCTTCCGTTTCAAAAACTGATACGCTCATTCCTGTACAAATCCCAATATATCTTGTAGGCAATCTTGGTAATTGACATTTGTCAAATATTAAATCTTATTTTTCAGATTGTGGTAGGTTACAACTAAGATGTCTAGAAGGATGGTGCTGGGACTGATGAGATATTGTTTAGAATTTTATGGCGACACTTATCTATCATTAGTGTCATTTTTACGTATCGTGGTGTGTTTCTCAAATTCATCGCTAGTTGACGCTAATTGGAAGTGCATAGTCAACCGATCGATCGACAAACTATATTCTTCGATTCGAGCAGTCAACAAAATGAGCAAAATCTAATGTCATACTCATAAAAAACAAAATCGAATGAAAGGAACACAATTATAGGGAATTTGGCCAGTATTCTGAACAAATAATATAGGTTGTTGATCAGTCAGCGTCCAAAAGTAAAAGTATAGCCAGCCGTCAGGTCGGCCGTTTATACATTTTCTAGGAAATTTGTAACTCTTTTCGTTGCAAACGCCATCTGAACTGATTTGATGTCAAGGGGTCATGATGCTTATTATCATAGTAGGCATGTGTCGCCAAGTTTACCCCAAAGATGCCCAGGTATAACTCGGTACACCATCCTTCTAGACATCTTAGTTACAACCGCTGTAAGCTGTTAGACGCAGCCAATATCGCACCGCAACCGAAAATGCTCGACTTCAGAACTACAATGGTCCAGTCAATACAAGGACAAATAAGTTATTAGCCGTATTCGGGTTCGCAATAAATACTAATCTAGGCCGGTTCAAAATAGTCACCCATCCAAATATTGTAGATATATTCGAGAAAAACCCTTCACGCCTCAACAGTCCAACTATTTAGAACCGTTCGGCTACAATTCTCAAAATAAATCCGTATACAACTTTGTGTTGTGTTGCAGTTTGCAGTTCAACACATTCAGTCCATATATCTCCACGTCACTCTATTCGTATGAAAATGAAATTCGTATGACTCAAGAATTGCAGCCGAACCAGTTATGTTATGTGTCAGATAGTCCAGATAGATGAAATAACTGAGACTGAGAGGATGCTCGTGAGTGAGGATGATAACTGTTGGCTATTTTCATCTGATAGATATCTTTCATAGAAAAACCGGTCCTTAATCGAAGTAATTTATTTGAAACGGTCTAACGAATCTATTGGCTTTCTGATTAGTCTAAATTTGAATTTGTCCACTCCAACAATCATTGCATCCTAAATAAATCAAACTTTCAAAAATGTTACAGAAAAACCTCACTTGCCTTTTTATCATTCGGAACGTCTTAATTTGAGGCATTTGAGCTCAAGGATATGTTAAGTGAGGAAACATAAAAATTCAACCTACCTCCCGACAATTATTCAACAAGAGTTCCATATTGTTAATCTCCATATCGAATGTGGGTAATCGAAGAAAAATTCGTAAACACTTGAGCATTAAGCACAAATTAGATGAATTAAATACAAAAATATAATGTTATGTTACACGCTCCAAACACTAAAAACCGGTTCGTTTTTATCTTGCTCCGTACGCTCCGTGATCAGCTGATCTCAACTCAGTTTTTATTCGTTTTACTCCACCCATGAACAACGAACTAGCTACAAATTGCTGCTTTCTTTTTGAGTGTTTCAAGCCCCGGTGCTCTTAATTCTAGCTTTACTATTGGTGGAATTTGACACATGTCATTTTTCAACCAATGGTAAAGCTAAAATTAGCTGCCCCGGGGCTTGAAACTCCCAAAAAGAAAGCTGCAAAATATGTACTGAACTGTCATTTGTCAAGTTGTCACCTCAATCCATTGACGTACGTCAATGCCTCAATCGCTCAATCCTCAATTCCTCATTTTCAGTATTTTCACTTTCAACAATAACAAACGTGCATGGCGCAAACAAAATTGGATTAAGAATAAAAAACTAAAAAAGTTGTCATCATTTTGTAGTTTCCACTATGGTAAGGATGTTCTCACTCGTCTTTTGTAATTGTAATATCCCTTCTCTTGCAGCCTAAGCATAAGAAAATCGACAAAAAGAAAGCTGTTACCTTTCAACTCGTTCATAGGAGTCAACAGGACCCTCTTGTTGCCGATGAAAATGCACCGCAAAGAGTTCTCCTGCCAGTCGAAGGCAAAGAGTCTAAGAAAGATCATGACGAACGAATCGAAGAGCAGCACAAGTATGGTATATTCTTTGACGACGAGTACAACTACTTGGAGCACTTGAAGGATTCCAAAGACCAACGCATGAGCTGGCCTGACAACGTCGAAAAAGAATTGAAAGAACGGTTGGGAAATAAAGAAAAAAATGAGAAAATTATACAATTACCTTCTTCTGTCTTCGCTTCTGAAGTGGAAGAAGAAGTTGGCATGTTGGGTAAAGCAGCTCCGGTGTCTGGTAAGTGATGCAATTGACTGATAGAGTTTCTCTGGAAATAAAATAAGAACTTTAGGTCTACAGTTGCATCTGGATCCAGAAATTGTAGCTGCTATGGACGAAGATTTTGACTATTCCGATCCTGATAATCAGCTGGAGGATAATTTCATGGAACTCGGCGGGGGAGTGGCTTCTGATCAAGAACAAGAAGTCAGCGGTGATGAAGAGTACTTCGATTCGGACGAAGAGTTAGACGAAGTTGGCTCCTTACCTGGTTCGGAACGCTCGTTTGAAAAAGAAGAAACAAAATCTAGGTTCACAAATTATTCTATAACCAGTTCAGTGATCAGAAGAAATGAACAACTCTCTTTGATTGATGCCAAGTTTGAAAGGGTAGGATGTTTCGCATTTATTCATCTAGTATTCAAAATTTGAATCTATGAAATATGAAGCTTACTAAAGGATATTCGTTTCAGATGTATGCTGGTTATGAAGATAATGAGATTGGTGCATTAGATTGTGAGGATATTGAAGGTCACGTCCCCATTTCTTCAAATATATTGCTACAGTATGCAGATGAGTTCAAAAAGTCTCAGAAAAAGGAACAAATGGATAAAAATGCCTTTGCAGATAAAATCAAGGAACAGTTAGAAATCAGCTCTGATGAAAATGAAGACTTAGTAGCTATGCTAGTTCCTGAAAAGGAGAGATGGGACTGTGAGAGCATTTTGAGCACCTACTCCAACATTTATAACCATCCCAAGTTGATCAAGGAACCTACAGTAGGTAGCAATTTGTAATTGGTTTTGGTTTAAGGAGGTTGTGAGGGTAGAAATTTTACAATTTTAATTTTTTCACCAAGCTATAAAATGGTGAAATGTGAAATTCACAAACAGTTTTGATCTTATATTTATTTTTATTTGGTCATAAGCCAGAGAAGATTTACAAGTTGTATTTTTAATACAATAATACTTTTAATACTTTGCAAAAGAATCATCAGGTTGACTTTTCATTCTTGAACCCAGAGAAGCTTGTTTTGTTTCAGAGAAAACTAGATAATTTGATGGTGTTTGACTAACCAAATAATGTTTTTGGCTATCAGCATTAATTTGAAAACATCTGACGTCCCAATTCTTGTCATAGAATATCCCCCAAATTTGCATTTAACACATTTTTTTGAAGAATATGAAATTAAAATAAAAAACTGTTTTGAAAAGGTCATTTTCATTCAGTTGATCTTTCTCAAGTTCTCTTCAAGCCATTATAACTTCAATTGGTAAGATTTGGTTTGTTTAAAAAACAATTTCGTCATGTATATAAAAACTTTCAACTACAAAGTTTGTCACAGTAATACTAAGAGAGAAACAACAACCGTATAGACCGGGCGGCAATGACAGATTTTTTGGACCAATTTTTTACAGGCTGCCTTTGTAATAGGAAATAGCAAAAAAATCCTTTCCGAAGGCAGACAAAAAAAAATTGCACGGTTAGAGTGTTCCAATTTATACAATGAGATATATATTTCAGCATTCCACATTGTAAATGAAAACTTTTTCTTGAATAATAAAGTCCAGTTATCTATCTAGCTGTACAAACATCCAATGAGTCAATGACAGACATTTCACTATCTCTTGTTAATGCATTTTGGTGTTCGTGAATTCATTATGAAGTTTTTCCAAAAACAATTTTCATTACATAAACACACAACTGTTATTTAGCTGGCATTGATTATCAAAATTCACTAAGGAATTTAGGAGCTCTCACAATCAACGATAACTTACATACCTATGAACGAGCCTATGAAATACAAAGTATTAAATACTTGGAAGTTATAATTGACTTTCATTCAAATTTGAAAATTCATATTGACAATTTGGTGTAAAATAAAGATTATTTATATCCTACGGAAAAATGATACAAAGAAAGTGAAAAACTTAATATCAGGCATTATTCATTCAAATTTGCTATATATATATATATATATATATATATATATATATATATATATATATATATATATATATATATATATATATATATATATATATATATATATATATATATATATATATTCAGAAACAAGTTCATCTTCAAATTCAGTTATCATACTTATAAATACCTGAAATGAAAATATAATATCGTTGAAAAATATAGTAAATAAATCAAAATTGCACAGAATTTTTCAATATTTAATGGCTTCTTTCTTCAATTCTTCATCAACTGAAATAAGAAACATCACATCAATAAAAAATACAAAATAGAAAGTAAAAAATGGCTTGTAGCAACTCATCAAATGAATGTATTCAGACATTTAATATGATTTCGATCACCCAGTATATTTTTTCCTACTATTTTTATTGACTCACAAGTTTTATTACTTCATGAGATGTTTTTAAGTATTATACTTACTTTTTTTCTCTTGGAGAAGTAACCATGTCTTGTCTTAGGTATTTTTGTAATTACTCACCTCTTGACTTATTGGTAAGGATTAATTAATGATGTCTTTGGAAAAAGTCTTTCAGCTCATCTGTACTTAAAATCTCAACCCAGTTAGTGTCTTGATAAATTGTTTCCACCTGTGCAAATAGAAGCAATCAATTATATGAAATTCTTTAGTTCCCAACTCTTTTATTTCTTCTCGTGAAAAGAACCTATCAAATTCATTGATTTAAAACTGACTAGGACACAGTATTGTCTAAATCTAAATGAACTATCTAATAAACACATTTGGGAAAACTTTTTACAAATTGCATCAAATATCTTGGCATAATGATAGATAGACATCTGAAATGGGATCAGCAAATATATGTTATAGTAAAAAAACTTCGAATTCTTCTTCCCAAATTTTGACAATTGAAAGGATTTTTAACAATACCACAACTTGAAATTCTATATTTTGCCTTAATACAATCCCAAATAAGTTATGGAATATTAGGCTGGGGCGGGGTGTCTAAACTATATAAACATAAACTGGAAATAATAAAAAAAAAGAATTCTGAAAATAATTTACAATAAGGACTGGAAATGTTCAACTGAATTATTATTCAGTTACTCGAAATAAAACTGTAATTATATCTAAAAAGAAAATTAAAAAGAAAATTGCACAAAGAAACTACAAGTTTATGATAAAAAACAAAAATATATCTTATATATGAATCAAAAAAATTAAATCATTGTCATCATTTAAACAAAAAAGTAAATATGAATAATCAAGACCTCTCGAATTTATTTTGACACATTTTTGAATAGTTTATGAAATTGGTTTCTTTAAATTGATGATTATCTAGGTATGTAACTTCAAATGTATTGATTGTAAATTGCAATTACCTTCAGTTAACCTTACAACAAGTTCTCTTTGTGAGGTTTGTTTTTTCAGTTTATTCATAAAAATGTATAATCATAAAATTTTCGAATTGTAATTATCATTATCTAATCATGAATAAACTTATATCATTATTATTATTGTTCTGTCTATGTTGTACCTAGATAGTCATTTTGTTATTGTTCAAATCCATGATTGTTTTTATATTTTTATTTATATTTCTGTCCTACTTGTATAAATGATGTCTTTGGTCAAAATAAATTCCTTTTGAACTTTGAATATTCAATAGAACTGGGAAGCAGGACGTTCTCACTTCCTCTTTCATGAACACTAACATATTTTCCTGCAAGAAGTTCAGGCTGCAATTTCTGTGCAATAAAAGTGAAGTATCAATTTTCCTCTCCTGAAGATGCTAACCTTGATTGATCTCTAGGAAAAGTTTCAACTTCTACACCAAAGGTTCCAAAACTCATCGTTTATTCTATGCAATAGGTAAGTAGGTTTTTCAACGTCATTTTCTTTTTCAAGATGGGCAAAATCCGTATTGACAAAAAGACCGGCATTCCAGCGAACGTCTTGGGTTCCAACAAGTTGACACTGAAAGCCTTGAATCAGCTGAACGAACAGAACGAGGCCCTTGAAAGTAGAGGTCCTCGATCTGTGGGAGGTCAGTCCATCATCTCTCAACTGTCCACTCTGTCGATCAGGCCCAAAGATGAGAAGCCAGAGGAGCGCAAGGAGAGGAAAAAGTTGTTGAAGGAGTATAGGCGAGAGAGGAGGCTGGAGAAAAAGATGAACACCGTTGCTTTCAAAGAAGAAGCAAAGAGACAGGTTAAAATAACTATAAATGATAGAAATAATAGGGGAAATAAAATTTTATAAATGTTGAAGTGGTTTGTGGTTTTTGTTTCATATACTGTTTTGTTTAAATAGATTGTTTATTCTGATTTCGATGCATTTTTCCAACTTTGTGGTCATCCTCGAAGTACATAATTGTGACTTTTTACGAGGACAGGAAGTTTTGTCATATTATTGCAGAAAGACGTCCGATGCTTTTTTTTTTTCATTTCGAGTTGCATTAGGTCATTAGTGAAGCCAAAGAAGAGCATTAATTTATGTCATAGAGAATCAGTCACCTCCCAGCAAACAGCAAGCAGTAACACTGGATTCCTTCAGCCTGTCCTCGCATTTGCTGCCAAATGACCGCCGCCTCTGGTCGAAAAGTAAAATAACTGAGTCGATCTATATGAAAGGCATTCTAAGATGTAATGTCCTTGTGCAATCATGTCTTATTGTCTTCCACTTTGGGATCGTCAACGTGATATATTTTTTTGAACATCTTTGCTAAATGCTCATTTGTGATCTATGATTGCTGACATTATCAATTCTTATTTGAAGTTATATATTATTGCATAGTGAGAAAATGGATTTTGTTTTCCATGTGATAAATTACCAAAACACTAAAGTGATATCAATCTCATTCAACGCACACATTGCTCAAAGTTGAGAAAAAATTGACGTTGTATTTGCTATTTGAAGATCATTTTCTCAACGGGGGTAGAAGGATTTTTATCTGTTGAAAATGCGTTATTTTGGTCGAGTTGCACCTTTATCAAATTTCAAAATTACTGTGGGAACAGTTTGCTGACCTGCACCCATAAATTTATATCGAACAATACCCCGCTCTCCAGTTTTTCTGAGAAGTAGTGGATTTGTTTCACATAAATAATATCTATCAGTCTTGAATTTTGAACAGTAATGATATTGAATTGTTAGGTGCTTCCGAACTTCTGAGCCTTGGTCCACAGGTTTTAAGGCCTGACGTTTCGTCTGCATCTGCGGCAGACATTCTCAAAGGCGATGCGGCAATTGTCAAAGTATCCTCCTCTGCTTCGAGGCTTTGATCTGATGTGGTTCAGATGATGAGTCACTCTTTATCAAATCTGGGTTCGGACGGTCGATTGATTCTAATTGATTATTCGAAAGCTTCTTTTCCCTCATTGGGAGGGACCGTGCATTTTGCGGTTGAAGTTGTTTTTATGTTTATGAATTTCTATGGTCTCCCTATAGAGCCTGGGGTAATAGCTTCTACTTATGTCCAGCACTTGCGTTCCCTCGAAGTCAATATCATAACCTTCCAACAGAGCATGTTCGGCCACCGGAGATTTTTGGGTTTGGCCATATCGACAACTTCTTTTCGGTTAACCGCGATTTATGCTCCTTTTTGTGGTCCGATATAGACCATCCTGTTGGCTGAGATATATTGATGATACTTTCGTGATTTGAATAGCATTTCTGGACGTATGGGTAGAAAGACGGGAGAATGGGCATAGAGTGTATAGAAAGCCCACTCACACAGATCGGTACCTTAACAAGAGTTCCAACCATCACCCGAGGCAAAAGAGAGGAGTTATTAAAACCGTGGTAGAAAGAGCGAGACGCAATTCTGAGCCAGAATATTTCGAGGAAGAGATGCGTCATTTAGAAAACGCCTTTATATGTAATGGCTACCGCAGGGACGAAATTCACCGACACAGACAGGGAGTTTCAATGAATGGCCCCTAACCAGCCGTTAATGGACGGACGTGTCTCCCTTATATTAACGGTGTGACGGACCGCATTGGAAGACTGTTAGAAAAACATGGGGTGCAAGCAATTTTCAAGCACACGAGGAAAATTCATGAAAGCCTCAGATCCGCAAAAGACCCACTGGATCCATTATCTACCTCAGGAGTGTACCGAATACTGTACACCGTTCTGTCTATATCGGAACCACAAAAAGGAGCATGAAAACGCGATTACCCGAACACAAAAGAACTTGTTGATATGGCCAAACCCAAAAATCTGCGGTGGCCCAACACGCTCTGTTGGAAGCACATCAGGTCAAAGCCTCGCAGCAGAGAAGAATACTTCGACCATTGCCGCATCGCCTTTGAGAATGTCTGCCGCAGATGCAGACGAAACGTCAGGCCTTAAAACCTGTGGACCACGGCTCAGAAGTCCGGAAGCACCTAGCAATCCATTAGTTGCTGGCCGTGAAAGTCTTCAATCTTTGAGTAATGATATTATACACCATACACAGCCTTGTCAATAGCAAACTCTCAAATTCTTCGATCCACTAACGGAAACTTATGAATATAATCATTTTACTGATGGATACAAGATACAGTAACATAATGAAATAATCGATTCCGGTCCTGTTACAAGCGATTCTCAACCATATTAAACGTCTGCATCCATCGACGGTGCTGCATTCTACATTTTGCCCCCATCTTCCCCCCAAAAAGTGTACAAAAATAATCATACAAACCCTTTTCTTCAAAGATTTCTCTCGTAGCGGTAACAAAACACCTATTTTTACGTTCAATTTCACTCGGAGCGCTGAGGTAAAAACTTTGCAGGCATTGTTTTTTGTAGTATTTCACATCCATGAACGAAAAACCACTTATATTTACTCATTATACTTTGGATTCTCCTATCGTGAAATTCGTGAACATAACAGAACTGTGTAAACATCGTTGAGGTATGACATATGAAAAACAATAAAGGAGGTGACGTCATAAACCGTAGCCTCTCCGAAGGGAGCCGTTTTCTATCCTGGAAATGGCATTTTATTTTTATTTATTGTCGCCAAACAATAACATTGAACAATTCAATTCATAGTAGTTATGCCTTTATCTAGTCTTGACTGCCCTTTTTTTATTAATTTTGAAAATTAGTGAAAACTCTTATTGATCTCAGAGTCTTAACTTTCACAATCCAACTGTTTATCTAGAATACATCTTTTTTACTTTAATAGTCTTTTGAAGAATTTCAATGTTAAAGGGAACATAATTATCTTTGACACATATCTTTTACACAAAACCAGTGCATATTTTCTGATGGAATGTAAAATAAGTCGATGTTATTCGTATTTTTTTCATATGCAGATTCACACGAAAGGGGAGCCCTGTAACATTCACCTAGAATTTCTGAAGTTTGTAAGCCTCAGGAAAAACCTTTTTTGGCAAGGAGTTCCAAAGATCAGCTGTCCTATTGAAAAAAGATCCCTGAGCAAGAGAGGTTCGACAGGTTTCCAAAATCACAACAAAGGGGTGGGAATTCTGTACTCGTCGAGTCATCCGTGTAGATATTGCCAACAATTGATATTCATAACAATTCGGAAGAGCATCGACCGTAAAAGTATCTATAGAAGAGAAACAAGTCTCCGACCCTTCTACGATGTTCCAATGAAGTGAGCGAGTCTGTGAGCGAAGAATCACCAACAAGACGAGAAACCTCAATGAATGTTTTGGTGCTGAACTCCACAAATGAGAACTGTACTCCATGACAGGTCGTATTTGACCTTGTAGATCATTAGAAGCTGACGAGAAGTGAAGTATTTCTTCGCACGAAAAAGAAATCCAAGTTTCTGGGAAGCACCTTTAGCGATCAATCTCACGTGGTTCTCCCATGAGAGATTATCACTGATCGTAATTCCTAGCATCGAGGTACTTGATTTTGTAAGAATAGTTACTCCTGATATCTGAATACTAGATGATGATAGATCGGCTTTTCTTGAGAAGAGACATGCCTGGCTTTCCGTAAGATTAAATTCCACCAAGTTCATTTTACCCCATTCTATTATTTTTACCAAGTCGTCGTCAATTCTATTGACGTGTATGTTTTTTTGAATTTTTATTTCGCGAGCTGGTATAGGGACTCTGGAAGAGAAACTAGTATAAAGAGTACTGTCGTCCACAAAACTATGTACTGAACAAGATGTTTTCTCGAGCAAATCATTGATATAAAGCACAAAAAAAGTTTTCTAAAGAGAGTACCTCTTTTCATGCATCAACGTCCATAAATCTGGCAACTTGGCATGAACATCTCAATCAGAGCAAGTTACTAATTTTATTCACATCATTCATCCGCATATTGAAAATATTTATCTGCTACCAAGCCATAAATTTACGAGTAGTTTATACATTCTGCGTGAATATTTGGTTTATTCAATCAATTATCAAGACATCATCAGTCATTCCCTATGATTTTTACTTCAGAATATTTTATCAATTTTCTTCGTGTTTCCATTAATCGGGAGTAATTACACAAGTGCTTCAAAATTACCGATAATCTTCCATGAAAGCATGTTGTCGAAAAACTGCAGGAGTTTATTTTCATATTTTGTCGAAAGAGTCCGACTCCGAAGGAGGAGGGCTCTTTTAGCAAAATATGAAAATAACCGAATGCAGTTTTTTTACTGACAACATGCTTGAATGGAAAATTATCAGGTTTATCTTCATGTACGAGTGTAATTCGGTAGAATATTTCCGGAGTTAAAACAACGACGTTTAAAATTCAGTATTTATGCCTATAGATACACCGACCGAGCGAGTATTTTTCGATACCTACCAGGTATTTACCAGCCCGAAAATGTCACGCCGGGAATTTATCGCTGTAATTGATCGAAAATGTCCCGCTTCATATGGGATTTTTAACATACGATGGAAATATTCACATTAAAGTACCTCATATTGATGCTTGAAGTGAACTGTGATTCATATGATGTTATGTTCTGAACTGTTCGACATATAAACTATCCACAATATTTATTTAGGTAACATTCTCTTCTGCTATCAGAGCCTGGAATATGCAGATCATTTTTCAGCTATTGCTAACTCGAGAACGGTAAGACTTTTTGTCATTTGCCAGTAGATATAGACATGATTTTTCCAAAATTTAACAATAATTACAAAAGTTTTGAAAGTTTAGTAGAATGAAAAGTACGTTCAAATGATATTGAGTGTGATTTTGCAACCCTTTTTTCTGAACGGAACATGTTGAAAATCAGGTTTTGTGAATATTCGCATTATTTGTACGGAGATATTTGCAAAAGCTCTGCGAACTTTCGAAGTATTGCGAAATCGTAGTTTACATCTTCTGGTAAAATCGCAACCATTTAAACAAAACGGAACGTTTCATTTCATCAAAAAAATGGTAATAATAATGTTCTTGGGGAGTACTTCAAATTGCAACCTCTTGCGTTAATCGGAAAATCTATTTTTGATATAAGTTGTTTAATGTCATCAAAATAAGTTCCGAAATTTTTACGAAAGTTTTAAATCTGGGTTGCAAATGAAGAAGTCCTCACAACGTTTTCATTGATTTGCAACCACGTCTGCAATACGGAAATGGGAGTATAATCAAAATGAAAAATATTATGGTATTTGTTTTCTATAAAAAAAAGCAAGAGTTCTGCTGTTTATACATTCTGATGAATCTGCAACAATTCAAAAACAACGGAACTGTTTGTTAAAAAAAATGTTATCAATCCTAATTTCTCGAAAAAAATTTCAAAAGTTCTGCAAAACCAAAATTTATTGGTTGGGAAGTACTTCAAAGTTTTAGATATAAGTTGAAAATGGAGAAGTCCTTCCGTCGAACGTTTTCGTTGATTTGCAACCACGTCGCCGTAACACGGAAATAAGGGTAGAAACAAAAGAAATATAATTTTGTATTTGTACTCTTTCAAAGAAAGCAAAATTTCTGCAAACAAGTGAAGTGTTGAAAACTAGTAGTTAATAAAGTTTACCACACACAATTAAACAATATCAAACACCGGTACCTACTAAGAGAGGAATTCAGATCCAATGAACCAGTACAATATGTAATAGGCATAATACGAATGATAATCAAGTATTCAGCTGGATAACTATGATGTAACTCCCTTCCTGGGGTTGCAAAAATGCTATTAGTATTTCTTGAATAATTAAGATTCCGTTTTAATTTCGAGGTTGCAAAGTTTCATATCCACTGAGACCGATTTTATCTTCATCTGCAACCACGTATTAAAACTTTTGTAATTATCTCAATACTTGTGTGTAATGGACATGGCGGCGTTGAGTGAACAAGTTTGATAAATACATATTCCGTTTTTCAGAAATGTTTGCAAATGTAAGTAACTATGTTGAACATTTTTTTCATTCACTTATGAATCTTGCAGAATTTTTGTATTTTTTTTAAACAAATTACAATGGAAAACTACAACAAATGAGACAAAAATAAGGTTCTATAACTGTTACAAGGTTGCATGTAAAACAATATTATTAGCGGTATTCCTAATTTGCAGAACTTTTGCATTTAAACAATGTTCCGTTCATCGCAGGCTTATGCAAGATTTGTCAGTTTGTTTTCATTCACGCAATAACATACCGGTAAAGTTTGAAAACTCTTGGAACTATTGTGAATTTATTGTCAATATCTACATGTAATATTTTAACTAATTTCAACTAGAAAACGGCAAGCATTTCTGTCATGTAATATTAACAATTATCAAACCCCCTGCGTTTGGGCCAACAAAACATCAACTTTGTCCTCAACTGCCTGTTTCGCGTTAGAGTTACTGGTATGTAAAAACTTTCGACATAGTCGATGGGCATACTTGAAGACTGACTGGCATTAAAACAAATCATCTTTCGAACAAATCTACCTACACAGTAGGTTTTGGCTGGCACCAGTCGGATATAATTCAATGCCATTCGTGGTACTAGCCAGGGAAGTACTTGTTTTCTGACAGGTGCCAGCCAAAACCTACTAG
The DNA here is from genome assembly GCA_032362365.1 of Zygogramma bicolorata. NCBI lineage: Eukaryota > Metazoa > Arthropoda > Insecta > Coleoptera > Chrysomelidae > Zygogramma > Zygogramma bicolorata. Next base: position 668,898 of record JAVJAQ010001353.1, read on the forward strand.
CTGTGTGAGTAGATTTGAGACTGGCCTGAACGAATTGTTCGAAAGATGATTTGGTATATAAAATACTTATTCTCTCACAATTCTAATCTGACTGCTGGCGGAAAGGTATTGATCAATCGAGTCCCTCGTCACTCTTGAAGAAATCCTGTCGTTCGAGTATGATTTTGAATTTGACAACAGATTTTAAAGAATGATCTCAACGAGCAGTACGTCGTTGGAGTTTTCTGACACCCCGAATGTTAATACCTACTGAGAAATAAATACATTTCTAAGTCCACAGTTGGGGCTTTCCCTTTGAATTGCCTCAAGAACCGATGTCATAAGAATTTGACTTTCATTTCCAGGTGAGGGAGAACACAGAAAAATCCAATCCAAAAATGAATTAAAAGCGTTGTTTGGAGTTATCAAACATCGAACTATCCATATTTAATTTTTCCACATGTGAATGTTCTCTTTGGCCTTGAGATTGTTTGGTGAACTGGCTATAGGCACTATGCCTCTGATGTATCCAGTCATAAAAGGTGAAACTGTATGCTCAAACACGTCTGTATTTGCGGAATCAACAAACAAGATATGGCTTTTTTCAGTGACATCAATAAACGTTCACATACATTGATTATTTTTACGACTGATGCGGGTACTGAAAAACCAATAGGGGATTATTGGACTTGATGTTCATTTTTCCTCACATAATAGCTTTTTATATTGCCAATTGCTTGAAAGAAAAAACATCAAAACAGGAAAATAACTTATGAACAACTCATTAAATTCCTTTAATTAGCTCGTTAAAGAGTCTTATTCTTTTTGCTATGAAACCTCCAAATGCAAATATAATTAAATTAAATGTTTCACAACTAGTTGAATCAAATGGGTGGTTACCAACCACTCATACATACGTTTTGAAGACAAAGCAAATGATAATTGAAGGCCGAATAAATATGTACAAAGACATGGACATCACACATTGGTTCAGATTGAGAATATTCCATTCTACGATGATTTTTGAGAAGACGCTTTGTTTCTTAAGATTAAGGAAAAAAGTAATATTCAACAATACGTATCTGCGATACTATACAAAATCAAATTTGACTGACTATTTCATCAGTTATGTTTCTTATTTTTTTATAAATTTGAAGATTTAATTCAAAAATGTCCAAAAAGTTTCTCCCCTTGGCAACGTTTCGGTAACTAGTCAAAAAGTCGGAAACAAAACTAAATTAGAAATTCAATAAATGTAGGCATAGGATTTCTATTCCAAATTTCGTTAATAGACAAAGCTGTGCGCTTTCAGTTATAATTTTAGATAAGTTAGTGCCCAAATTGAGAATTATCACATATTTTATAATGATGTTGGCTAGTCAAATGAGTAAGTTCTTGAATTTATCGAATAGTTTTCGATGGATCACTTCAACTAATGAAAAACGATCAAATTAGATAGGTACGAAGTATCAATTTTTTTCCCTGAAGATGCTGAACTTGTCAACGAAACGCGCGTCGAGATCTCTTTTCCTCAGCCACTTTTGAAATTGATCAATTCTTAGTTTCATACAATAACAACAATAATTCCATTTGTTCTTGGAAAATGAATAAACAATAGGAACGTTCGCTTGAATCTGGTTGCTTGCTGAATGGTAATGGTTCGGACTTCCATTGTGTATATTATTAACTCCATTGAAACCTGTTACTAAAAATGAAACGATAAAAATACAAATAAAATTCGAGGAAGTGCTGCAGAAAGGAAAATACAGCGCGGGGTCCAGTGACCCCAATTTATCGATAGAGAGAAAAGTATACCTAACATTGAAGAAGTATCAGGAGATATCCCGACTAGAGCCTCCTCACAGCTAGCCACCTCACCTCTGAGGACTTCCGAAAATCCATGAGACGGACGTACCTCTCAGACCTATATCATCAGCTTCAGGAACTCGGCAATCCACAGACTCGCGAAAATTTAAACTTCCTATCCTGCAGCCACTATAAGGAAATTCCTCATCCTTTGTTTGTTGTGTTGAAATTTTGGAAAGAATCTAGGCCAAAGATGGAGAACAGCCAATCAGTTTCGATGTAGAAATAAGCCTCTACACCAACGTTCCCGTCGAAGAGACACTCGAGATGATCAAAAAGGAGATGAGACAGGACGATACTTTGGAAAGTAGAACATCACTTCCAATAGGAGGCATCAAGGAGTTGCTGGAATGCTGCGTTCAGAATTGCTACTTCCAGATTAAATGATCGTTTCTTCAGCTAAGATGAAAGACTACCAATGGGATCGTTCACCACTGTGGCCGGTTACAGCCAACATCTACATGGAGTGGTTCGAAGATTTCGCCATCGACCACGCCAAAAAGAAACCCTGCGTCACACGTTCAAAATATGGAACCACGGAGATGCAGAATTGGACTTCTAGAATACCTGAACAACGTTCACAATGGAAAAATAATCTCAGAACAAACTGCCGTTTCTCGACGTGGAGGTGAACAGGACCAGGAAGTCTACAGAAAACAAACGCATACTGGACAATATATGAATGAGCAATCCAATCACCATCAATCTACGAAGCGGGGAATCGTCAAGTCTCTGATTGATCGGGCAATCAATCTCTGCAACACCAAAGAAAGTCTCGGCAAGGAACTGAACAGCATATCTTCAAAAGAACGGCTTCTTGAAGGAGCTAGTGGATCAGACATTGGCCTGGATGAACCAAAGGTACGCCAAGGAGATATTGGAACAACAAGCTCTTACCATTCCTTACGTTTGAGGACTTTCAGAGAGAATCAAGAAGATAGAAGGGAAATACAACGTCAGAGTCTGTTTTCGATCGGTAGTATACTTTGTCAAACAGGAACCCATTCATTTTTGGTAGACATATTCACAAATATTTCAGATGGGCAAATTGGACCGAAGTCGATAAACAACTTCACAATTTTATTCATCAGCAATCGGTTTAAAAATACATAATACGAAAATGTACAATTATGGATAATCCACGTTGATTCAATATTTGACATCCAGTGGACATACACAAACGTACAATTTCTGGATGTACAAATAAGATCCAGTTCTGTACATCATATGGACATACAGAAATGTACAATTATGGATAATCCACGTTGATCCAATATTTGACATCCAGTGGACATACACAAACGTACAATTTCTGGATGTACAAATAAGATCCAGTTCTGTACATCATATGGACATACAGAAATGTAAAATTATGGATAATCCACGTTGATCCAATATTTGACATCCAGTGGACATACACAAACGTAAAATTTCTGGATGTACAAATAAGATACAGTTCTGTACACCATATGGATGTTCAGATATGTGCAATTATGGATGTTTCAAGTTTTTTCAATGTTGTACATCCAGTGGACATACATAAAAGTACAATTCCTGGAAGTAGGAATTTAGATCCACTTCTGTACATCCATTGGACGTCCAGATAAGTACAATGGACGTTTGGACTTCTTTTGATTCCAAAATGGACGTCCATTGGACATCGTGTGCTGTATGGGTATAGAGGTTATAGCACATCCGCCTTTCAAGCGGAAGAGCTTGGTTCAAATCCCCGCCAGGCCACCGTGCTGGGTAATCGCACGTTAAAAGGTAAGGCCTCGTTAATTCATTGCTCGCACAAGTTTCGACTTCTGAGGGTTGAAGTTCTTCAGCTGGTTAACGGAACGAACATTTTGGAACAACAAACAACAGTACGCAGCCACTTCACGAAAATTCGACCACCGAATAAAAACAGCGATACCAACAACTGCGTTAACCGGATACCATACAAGTGCGGCAAATTCTACATCGGAGAAACCATAAGACCATTGGAAGTGAGAATGGGCGAACACAAGAAACCCTCACAGCATCAAATGCTCTGAAGCCGAGATTATACACAAGGGGGAGAGGAGGAGCACCGGTTCAAGAGGAAATTCGAGGAAGCCGCCTGCTACATCCTCAACAACGACGCTTTCAGTCATCCTAGCGTGGAGATCCGGAATGTGTGGAGGCTGCTTATCCAAGGCGTGGACCGACTTCGACTCAATAAAAGAAAATTCATTTATTCATACTATTTCATTAATTTCTTCATTTACATTTTTTTAATAATATTTCACATTTGATATCTCAATATTTTGTCAATATTATTTCATTTATTTCTTTTTCACATTTTTTTGACTGATATTTCTACTATATTTTGACTACTTTTTTTCCGATATCTCAATTTTCTTGTCACAAAATTACTTTTTTGACTAATCAAACCTTTAATTTTATTTAAGACCAATAAATCCATTTCAACCTTCTGTTTGGATTTGGTTACCTTATTTGATTTGTATTTTTATCCTTTCAATTCCTCCAAATTTTGTATGGAACAACGTGATGCCTTAGTCCCAGGCGCGTATACAAGGGGGGTAAAGGGGGAAATTCCCCCCCCTCATGATCAGTCAGTCACATAATATAACACAATATAAATTAAGAAATATAGGGAGATATCAAAAAATATAATAAATTAATGAATAATCACAATTTTATTCCACCTTTACTCCCTGTAACCCTGTAAGATCGCAGAATCCAGTCATTGAACTCAAAATTATTATCAAAATCATACAATATCTCAGAAGATTATATAATCTCTGGTATTTCGGGAGAAATTGATGAAGCTTAATTAAAATTCATTTAATTTTTCTCTTGCATTATGTTGTGTTCAATATGTATATACTTTTCATTCTACTCATATTGATATGTAGTATGATAAATACATGAACGAATATGATTATAACGGTTTATTTTACTTACGTTAACAAGGCAAATGCTACTTATCTCTGAAGTCTGAAGTTTATTTTCGTCGAAAATTGTTGTGTTCTCTACAATTTTATTTATGAAAAAATGAAAATTAAACAAATCTGACGTTTTTATTACACAGTTTCCTAATAATTCAAGTCATTGTGAAAGGTAAGTTTGTAAAAAGGCCAATATGCATTTGTATTTTGATAAAATGGTGAAAACGCATAATTTTCTCAGTGATTACCCCCCCCTATTAGTCCAGTCTATGACCATTTTCCCGTGTATTTATCCCTTACAGCACCGATTCGCATGAAAATTTGTATTCAGGATCTACATACACTCTTTTTCAGAATCTTCCCTGTGCCGAGGGTTGCTTTCTCCCTGGGGGTGGATGACACCCCTTCTTGGGGGTGAAAATTTTTTTATTGGAAATAAGTGCGGAAATCAATAGATTGACTAATTCTAAGCACTTTTTGTCCAATGAAGTTTTTTCTGAAAAGCAATACTTTTCGACTTATTCGCGAGTGAAATTGTCGGTTTTCAGTCAAAAGAAAACACATTTTCAGATCCTTTTTCGTGAATAACTGGAAAATAATGCATCTAATCGAAAAACCTGCGGAGAGCAAATTATAGCTTATGAAAAAACAAAGGCGATTGTTCATTTGTGATGTATGCAAACCCACTACAAACTGAATAATTGTTTGTTGAAAGTTGATTGGTATTTTCAAACGCCAAAATGGAAAGTTTCTACGTACAATAACCAAAAACCAATGCATTTTTCGGGAAAAACTAATTGAACCTTTTCTGAAGTCCTTCAAAAATCCTTCATTTTTGTTATTTATAAAAGATTCTAGCATCAAAACTGACCGAGGTATGAAGGAAATCATGTTCAATCCTATTTTTTCCTTGAAAAAAAAATTTATGAAAAACTCATCCTTGCTTTTCTCCTCCCTTTGGAAAAAATCGTTGCCTAGTGGAACTATATGTATATATACATATAAAATATAGTTACTATGTGTATTCTTCAATATACTGTACATACTCTAATTTCTACAAAAATTGTTCTTGGTTTTTTTCCCATAACTCGCTTTAGTCTTCAAGCAATTGAATCCACCAAAAAAGTATTTTGTAGCTTTTTTCAAGAGCTATAAGCTCATTCACATTATTTTTTGTTTCAGATTATATTTTTGAGAAGGTTCATGCTGAAAGGGCTCAAAAAAGGTACTTTGCGCGAACCCTCACAATATTTAACTGGCCATATCTAACTCTATTTTCATCCAGCAGAAAAAATGAAACACCGAAATTTTTAGAGAAGAATAGCCTTCCATTTTGTACTCTAGAGAATTTTGCATGTATCAATACTTTTCGAGTTATTTCGAAGAAATTGTGATTTTTCGCTGAATTACGTATATGATTTTTTCTCTTCAATCTCAATTTTTTCCAAAACTACGTACTTTCAATTGAAAAAAACTCAGAACTCATTGAAAGAACATGAATGAAGTGAATTATGGAGTAACAACGATTTTTTTCAAAGGGGGGAGAAGAGAAGATGAGCTATTCACAATTTTTTTTCAACGAAAAAATAGGATTCAACATTATTTCCTTCATACCTCGGTCAGTTTTGATTCATGAAACTTTCATGAAAAACAAAGATAAAGGATTTTTGAAGGACTTCAGAAAAGGTTCAATTAGTTTTTCCCGAAAAATGCATTGGTTTTTGGTTATTGTACGTAGAAACTTTCCATTTTGGCGTTTGAAAATACCAATCAACTTTCAACAAACAATTATTCAGTTTGTAGTGGGTTTGCATACATCACAAATGAACAATCGCCTTTGTTTTTTCATAAGCTATAATTTGCTCTCCGCAGGTTTTTCGATTAGATGCATTATTTTCCAGTTATTCACGAAAAAGGATCTGAAAATGTGTTTTTTTTTGACTGAAAACCGACAATTTCACTCGCGAATAAGTCGAAAAGTATTGCTTTTCAGAAAAAACTTCATTGGACAAAAAGTGCTTAAAATTAGTCAATCTATTGATCTCCGCACTTATTTCCAATAAAAAAATTTTCACCCCCAAGAAGGGGTGGCATCCACCTCCAGGGAGAAAGCAACCCTCGGCACGGGGTAGATTTTGGAAAAGAGGGTAAGTAGAACCTATATCCAAATTTTCATAAGAATCGGTGCTGCATGGGATAAAAACACAGTTTACACTTTTTTCATAATATATAAACTTGAGCTGTATACCCGCCTGCTTGGTCCAATCTACTTCAAATTTCGCATAAACATTCTTTGACAGAATTAATGAGAGGTGTTTATTATTTCATTTGAATTCATCTCTTAATGGGGTAAAAATGGGTAGAGAGTTATTTTGGGGGTCAATCAACGCACAGCCTAAAGTGCTGATCGTAGACATCTGAAACTTGGAGGGTGTTTTCTTTGTATGACGTAGGCATCTGCTAAGAAAGGGTTGTCGGAAGTTCCACCCCTGAGGGGCCGAAAAACGGGGTCGAATATTTCTCATAAACGTTCTTTAACAGAAGTGATGGGAGACGTACGTGTTCCGTATTTTATTGAAATTCGTCGCATAACGGGGTAAAAAAGGGTTCAATAACATTTTCGGTCTCGGTAGTGCAGTGGTTAGCATATCTGCCTATCAAGCAGAAGGCCGGGGTTCGAAACCTCGCCGGGCCACCGTGCTGGGTAATCGCACGTTAAAAGGTAAGGCCTCGTTGATCCATTGCTCGCACAAGTTTCGACTTCTGAGGCTTGACGTTCGTCAGCTGGTTAACGGAACGAACAATTTTAGCAAACACTCTTTCGAGGGCTCCCATAAGGCAGATCCTTGTGATAAACCTGATGAAACTTAATACTAAGAACTACACAATATAATTGCATCACAAAAATAATTAACGCCCAACGAAGTGGGCACGGGTCGGCTTGTAAACTATAAGGTGAATGGGCGGAGTGTTATAGCCTAGGCTGTTTTCTCGCATATAATGGTTCTTTCAATACTTTGTCTCTAACGTTTGTATTAGGCAGTAAAAAGCTGAAACGAGAAAAAACCTCTTTATGACCGACTTGGAATATAATATCAACGAGAAGTAGTATATTGAAATAGATTTTCAAGTGGTCATATCGCATCATCAGTGGTGGACTTCGCTTCAATATGAGGTTGGTCCACCCACCAGTCGAAACTTTTCCTAGAGATCAATTACCCTAACACCAAACCGATATTTTTGCACTCGACGAGCGTTTCGCTAACAAGGTTAGCATCTTCAGGAGAAGAAAATTGATACTAAATCTAGAGCTGGGGTTAGTTATTTATATACCTAAAGTTTTCCGGTCCGATATGGACTTCGTTTGTTACTGTTAATTATTCTAATTAATTTCTCGTTAATGAACTGACTACCTGCAAGTTCCGTCATCTGTTAGTATTGATTTCTGATTACTTTCTCGACAATAAATTGAAAAGCGGGCTGAAAGGGATAGGTCCCTTGTCACCATTCATGCTGTTTTTACATTTTGCTATTTCGAGACTCTCACATGCATCGAGTAGTCTTGTGTTATGCACATGCTTGATCAGTTTCAGATTGCTTTCACCAATTTTGTGATCATTGTGTAGAGCGTGTTGGGCGACACTGGATTTTTCTACCCTTCCGTATTTTTATATGTGCAAAATTCTCTTTGAAACGGGTTTCAATAGCTCGTCGGCTCTGGCCGATGTACTTGTTGTTTCAATCTTGACAACTGATCTCGTAAATTCCCGTCTTCTCTGAGTTTTCTAGTTTATCTTTTGGATTACCAAGAAGCTGCTGTAATTTGTAAGAAGTTTTATATGCAACTTTCATATTTACTTTGTCAAATATCTATATCTAAACTAGAAAACTCATAGAGAAGTCCGGAATTTACGAGATCAGTTGTCAAGATTGCAATAACAAGTACACCGGCCAGAGCCGACGAGCTATTAAAACCCGTTTCAAAGAGCATTTTGCACATATAAAGTACGGAAGGGTAGAAAAATCCAGTGTCGCCCAACACGCTCTACACAATGACCACAAAATTGGTGAAAGCAATCTGAAACTGATCAAGCATGTGCATGACACAAGACTACTCGGTGCATGACACAGCATGAATGGTGACAAGGTGCCTATTCCTTTCAGCCCGCTTTTCAATTTATTGTTGAGAAAGTAATCAGAATCAATACTAACAGATGACGGAACTTGCAGGTAGTCAGTTCATTAACGAGAAATTAATTAGAATAATTAACAGTAACAAACGAAGCCCATAATATCGGACCGGGAAAACTTTAGGTATATAAATAACTAACCCCAGCTCTAGATTTACTATCAATTTTCTTCTCCTGAAGATGCTAACCTTGTTAGCGAAACGCGCGTCGATTGCAAAAATATCGGTTTGGTGTTAGGGTAATTGATCTCTTGGAAAAGTTTCAACTTTTACACCAAAGGTTCCGAAACTCATCGTTCACCCACCAGTCGACCAAGCAAACGCCCGCTGTCTAAACGGAGAGCTATCGACTGACATGTCGAAGTTAGTATTGTGGTTTGCCTGGTCAACTCGTAAGAGGGTTGATAAGTTAGATTTCTGTATTGATATGTTTGAAAATGACTACAGTATGGGAATCGAAACGTCGAACAGTTCAGCACACACAGTGCACACGGAATAATTCCCGAAAGGACTATTTTCTATATTCCAGCATTCGTGAAATCCAAGATGAATAAAAACCCTGGTGCGTTGGCCGATATGCTTTTGTTTAGCCAATTCCTCTCGCCCTGAGAAATCGAAGAGTAAACTTATATTTTTGACGGTAGGTGGTGAAACAAATGCGATTTTATAAGGGTACATTTTCATTGAGGCGGCAGCATACGAGTGATTTTCGATACCGCCGGTCTCATTGGATAAACTCTTGCGGGATCTTTCGTTCACCAATAGAATTATCAGTATACTAAATACGTAAGGTCAAGTTCGTCTAATAAAAAGCTACTATTTTTTTGGAATGTTTGACAGTTCGAATTGAATTTGAATGCATTTGAAAGTTCCTTTAATATTCAAAATCTTGTATCTAGTTCTTGATTCTTTTCACGTTCTTCTTGTTTATATTCAATTTAAGTGTTTATCGTTACTGTTCTTGTATTTGTTTGATTCTATAGTGATAGATTCACAAAGCTCAAAATAAAACGCTCGTGTAACGTGTAGGTATTACTTATCCCTCATATCATCAGTTCGTAATCACATTGAAATTGCATTTTTTCAACACTATGAAGAAAAAAGTACTTACCTATCTTCAGTTCCTCAGAAAGTAGAAAGATAAGATATCAATACTTTCTAGTTTCACTCACAACTATTGTTTCGGAAGATATAAAATCACATCACAATCACTGAGTTTTTGATTTATTTTTCATCAAATTGAAAGCAAAAGGAATACCTAATAATCAGTCAAAATGTGATGACTACATAATTTCTAGCATTTCGCGGGAAAGCAAGAAATTGCATGCAAAACATGAGACCATGAAATAAACATAACCTATAAATCTATAAATAATCGAATGACCGTCGAGCAGACGGATATGATGGTATCACAGATTAAATTAAAATCACGTAAGGTGCGCCTCCGCTGGCAAACTCTCGAAGGCATCTCTTCAGTTAAAATTGATCAAAATCAAGATAGCAAAAAGTCGAGAAAATTGGCTTTCAATCTATTAAGTATAAGTCAACACACCAGGGTTTTTTGATTCATCTTGGTGAAATCACTCATTTCAACACCATATGCCTAAGAGATGTACTGATAATGTGAAATTTTCATCTGAGAGGCTACCACTATACCTACTCTGCTTCCTCTATTCTGCCATTTGAAACGGAATTGTGCTCAACATTAGTGGTCAGATCTCCGCTAAAAAATACACACCAATGTAGTTATACAAAATAAGGTATTTCAGAACCGAACATATGGTTACGGAATGACCTAGCGCCGGCTCTGTCGGTCATAAACGCAGAATAATATAAGGGTTCGAAGAACAAACGATATTTTTCCAGGAACTCGTTCGTAATTCGCGTGGAGAATTCGATACACACCATCGAGGTTTCTCTCGAATGTTCTCCATAGGCGTACGCAGGTATAAAAGGAAAAGCTTCATCGCGGAGGAGACAGTTATTCAACAGTTACTGCGAGTTATTATGACAGAGAGTTTATCATAGTGTTTTGGTACCGAGCGTTTCAAAGTTTGCGGAGCAATTCAAGCGCTTGTATCGTGTTGTGATAGAGAGTTGTAATAAAGGTAGTTTAGTGTTGTTTGGAGTTCAGATAAGCGAACCCAAGGATATATTGTAACAATACAGTTAATAGGTGCTCAGTTTATTTCTGAAAAATTTCCCTCACAGCATTCCCAAAAAATAAAAGGTCACCGTTTTATCAGCCACAGCATCGATAACTCTTTTTGACGTAGGTCGGTCTCTCACACGCAGTCCATTTTTGTTATCGAAAATGCCGCTAATTATTCAATTCAGCAAGTAATCTTATCGGTTGCTAATTTGTGGCAATCCTTGCGAAACATCTGTAAATGTGCAGCCTTCGGTGTAGAAGTGGAAATTATCAACGGATATCATATGCCATAACATCAAACCGTCTGCTCGTTATATGTGTTCGGTGTTAGGGTGATTGATATGTCGAAAGTTTTTTAAGATTTAGGTATGACAATCAAGGGGCCAAGTTCCAAAGTGTACAATCTCCAGTTTATACAAATTTTCAGAAAACATGAAAACCTCGCAATTGAAGGTGGTCCAATCTTTTTGAAATTTGAATATTATGTTATAAAGTTATTATTACCTATAGATATTTCAAGAAGTTCTAGAAAAAAAATGTTTTTGTTTTCAAAATTATTTACAAAATAGTTATGGAGATTGACCGTTATGAAATGTTTTAATGGAGATTGTTCACTTTGGAAATTAAATATCGTTTTCGGATTCGAAAAATTTTTTTATTTTGAACCAACTAACAACGGAACTTCAGATTTAGATAACTGAAGTAACGTAAACAAGAACGCTTATGAACAATTCTTCCTTAAAAATTGTTATTTTTTTCTGGATAAAATACAAAAATTCAAACTGTCAAAGCACACTCTTCTTCCATTGCTTCGCATAGTACCGTGTTCTCACTGTCCTCAGTAACTTCTGGTTGGTCTTCTTCCAGCACAAATTTGTAAAATTTCAATCTAGGGTCACTCTTACAATCTTCTCCATAATGTGAAAGGAGAAGATTGTTGACATCAACTTTCTTGGTTTCGGTTACTGCATTCTTCTTAATGATTATGGTTGGATCCATATTGGGGATGCTTTTTTCCCTTTTTGTGATGGATTTCCCAATCCTTAGATCTGTTCTATAATTACTTTCTCCCCGGACTATAACTACTCCATTGTAATTTTTAGTGAGTATCATTCTTTTCATTTTCGAAAAAGCAAAATGCCACTGTCCTGGCAACTTCATGAATTTACGTGTTTCGTCCTTCAAGTTTTTAATTTCAATCATATATTCCTCTGGCTCTAAAATAATCTCTTTTTTGCGTATATGTCTCAATATGTCCAAACACTCTATCGGGAGGTATAAATGAATGCCCTCTCACTGGAAAAATAACTTCAATATTCGCTATTGAGTTTTGCTTGGAGAGCCAGTTACAACACATTGTGAGAATCGGAATCAGAGAATAAACGTCTTATTTCTAGTTATAACCTGTTGAGACAACATTGTACGTTTTGCTTTAATTGACAAGTTTGGAGTTTATACGGTTTGGACCTGAATTATCATTGGAGATTGTACGTTATGGAACTAAGCTTAATTTTCTACATCAATAATAAACTAGCGATTGAACGTTTTGGTACGAAATGATGGTTTATTTGAATTCACCGCTAAAAATGACATTTGTTACGCCATCTACCTCATTTTGAATAGCAATTGGAGATTGTACACTTCGAAACTAGGCCCCTCAAATGAATGGTATAACTAACGCATTCAATAAAATCAATCAAATAGTTTTAACCTCTACGTAGGCGAATGACAATACTGATGATATTTTTTCTATATCACATGTGAAAGTAAGTTATCAACTCGAAATAGTGGACTGCGTTGCAATCTATCCGCAAGGGTAGATGAAGTATCATTTTTTCCGCAAGAATATAATATAAAGTACTTTATTCTATTTTTTTTTCGTTAAACTACAATTCATATTGTTCTAAATCGTTCTTGAACTCTCTAACACTGACCTTCTGTTATATTAGTTTGAATAGAATATTGTAAATAAAATTTCAAAAGCATCTCTTTTTTGCACAATATAGCTGTGTGATTTGTATGTTAATTTATTAAATAACTGATGAAATGAATACACACATTTCTAGAGTCATAATGGCTTGCTTCTGAAAAAATGAAGAGAGGTGTGTTACTTTCGAAATCCACTGTACAGCATTTTTTACTAGAAATCCTGCGAATCCATATTGAAATCCAGAAATCTCGCTCTAAATCCTTCATGGCTATCCTGAAATCCAACATGAAATCATTCATTTGATACTTCAGTGTACAAATTTCACCTGAGTGAGATACCTCTCGCAAAGTCCTAAACAGTACTTTTATCTACACCCGTACTCTAATAATACACTTATATGCCGACAACCCGTTTTATAATGAAATCCATTACGATACAGATTTTTCATTACGATACAGATTTTCAACCAATAGAAACCCATTATTTTTCAATCAAGCATGATATGCATGCTCTGCATTTGACATTTGTCAAGTCAAAATCGGTATATGTATTGAACTCTTGAAGAATATAGCCAAACTTCGATAATCATAACAAAACGTCTGATACCAGCGATATGGGAGAATCACCTTCGACACCTTCACCGACAGAAATACAGTTAGAATGATTAAATTTGTTTTTTGACAAATGCATGATTTATTACTTATTTTTTCAACAAACTTAGTGGGCTTTCCGTAGCCGAGCCGTCTGTGGCGCTGACATTGATTATTCTAGCTGGAGGAGACATTGGTTCGATTCCGGTCTCGAGTAATCTTTTTTTTCTTTGATTTTTGATCTTCTTTTCATATCTTATCGTTTTATTTCTCGAAGTAATACTATTAATTACAATTCTGTGGAATTTTTCAAAGAAATTCGTTAAATTAGTATTATTGTGTGCAATACAAATATAAATATAATATTTGTAGTTCATCACTATTTATCGGGTGTAGATGAAATTGCGTATGCAACTCTCATGTAATAGTTATTAATACACTCGCATAAACCATACGAAACTCACCTTCGGCTCGTTTCGTATCCCGGTTTATGCTCATATATTAATAACCATCATTACACGATCGTTGCATAATATACTATTATATATCAACAATTAAACCAAGTGGGCTTTCCGTAGCCGAGCCGTCTGTGGCGCTGACATTGATTATTCTAGCTGGAGGAGACATTGGTTCGATTCCGGTCTCGAGTAATCTTTTTTTTCTTTGATTTTTGATCTTCTTTTCATATCTTATCGTTTTATTTCTCGAAGTAATACTATTAATTACAATTCTGTGGAATTTTTCAAAGAAATTCGTTAAATTAGTATTATTGTGTGCAATACAAATATAAATATAATATTTGTAGTTCATCACTATTTATCGGGTGTAGATGAAATTGCGTATGCAACTCTCATGTAATGGTTATTAATACACTCGCATAAACCATACGAAACTCACCTTCGGCTCGTTTCGTATCCCGGTTTATGCTCATATATTAATAACCATCATTACACGATCGTTGCATAATATACTATTATATATCAACAATTAAACCCAAAATCTAGTGATTTCATTATATAATTTTAATTGAGTTCTGTTGAGTTTCGAAGTTTCGCCAACGAGATGTTGGCATTTTCAAGAATGTTACTGCTGCTACTTGGTGCTAGCAACTCATTTACGACAATGAACAGTTTTTCGCGTATTTCGTGCCACTGCGATAACGCAAAAATCATATTGCCGTAACATACATAACACAAATAATTCGAAAAAGTTGTAACTGCGATAAACTTGCGACTTGAAATGTGACATTGCAAGTCACATCGTGACATCGTCGCGATGAATTTATGTTTGCTGAAATGTGAATATGGCTTAGGTATGCAGTAGATGCTCTGTCACGAGTCTCCATAAAGATAAGGTCAGGGGGTAGTTCTTTTCAGATCTCCAGTTATCTGGAACGAATGGCAAGGCGAAAGGCTTCGATGATAACGTGATTTGAGAGTTTTGGTTCATGACTGTTTCAATCAATTGCATATACCTAAGATGCCTAGAAGTCTTGGTGATTCAACTGATTAGATTTTGTTTAGATTGTTGTGGCGAAAAAAAAAATCGACGCTTTTGAAGGTTTCCCTTATTTTTTCGGTAAAGGGCGTTATGTTCCCATTTTTCAAATTTGATGACAAGTGTCAAGTTAATTATCATGTCATGTCAGTTTGAAATTTTGATGTTTACGATGTTTTTATCGTGTTCATTTGTTGATTTCATTGCTTTTGAATATCGAAACGTTGTTACTGGTATCTCATTGTCCGCCCATTATCCTTTAGGTTTGCGATCTCTTCTCGCTAGCCAATCGAATGAAAGTGGAAAAACCCGACTGCACATTATTTTCACTTAGTGCAAATTCAGCTTCAGACAAGACTGACAAGAGCGTGTTGGCGACATCTGTACATATTGTACGGAAACCTCCAAAAGCTCAATTATCCACCAAAAATCAAGCTATCCAGATTTCGCCACTTTTATCCCAAACTCCTACAGGTATAAATAAACACACCAGGGTTTCCAGGCATCTTACATATACCCATATGGTTGTCACAGTCAGGGATATGACAAAACATAGCAGCAATACATTATCATTATATAATATATTTGAGAATCATAGGTTCACTAGCAAGCTGCATCCCTCGGCACATGTCAATGGTTTTGTACCATAGGTATACCCATCAAGTCTCAAGTGTTCATTCATATTCATA
This sequence comes from Zygogramma bicolorata, assembly GCA_032362365.1. Taxonomy (NCBI): domain Eukaryota; kingdom Metazoa; phylum Arthropoda; class Insecta; order Coleoptera; family Chrysomelidae; genus Zygogramma; species Zygogramma bicolorata. The sequence goes on from JAVJAQ010001353.1 coordinate 684,726, forward strand.
TCTCATTTGATACATATATCAATGTCCATTGGAAATTTTTTTCGTTTCAATGTATATTTCATCATACAAAATCTTGTATTTTCTTAATAAGCTTAGAACGGCGAGAAGTGTATTTTTATATATAGGTATGTTCGAAGATTAAGTAGAAGCGCTTTTTTTTTATTTGAATGCGCACAGCTCTACTCATGTATTTCCATGAATATCAATGAGTTTCCTACACCACTTGTTGATATTTTTGAATAAGATTTGAATTTGCGACTTCGAGGATGAATATATTTGATTACATGTCAGTAAAAGTAGTAAATATTAACAAAAACATTTGAACTCGACAGACAACAGCTGTCTATAACTTTAGTTCGTCAACTGCCGCCAGATAGCGTATCGCTTAGCTTGTAATCCCAATAGAAAAATGTTAATAAATATTATACTCGACGATTAAATACTTTATCATTTTGTATAATAAATAACTAAATAACTATTGTGATTGGGAGCTTCATATATATGAAACTATATAGTTTATGTTTGCAGTGCCTATTTGGAATATGAATTTCATTCAAATTTGACTTGCAAATATAATTTTTTGGTTCATTTAATAATAATTTTTCAAATGATCGTGAGTAAAAAATATACGAATCTGGGCAAAAGTAACATTTCTCTCTCGGAAAAATGGTTTACCTTGGCCTACGACCTAGGTAAACAATTTTCTCTCGAGATGAATTATGCACACTCGATATGTACCATCAGTTGTCAATAGAAAGAATAAGAAATTACAGAGTTGTGATTTTATAAACCACGTTCAGATTCGGATTAATTTTTTTTTAAATTAGGTGCTGTAACTCTATCGAACCTTTACCGCAACCAAAAAGCTGTCAATTATTTCAGATAATTATTATATACGCAAAGTTCACAACTACTGCCATACCGTTGTTACGCCCATGTTCACAGCTGTTCGCGTGGGTTCAAAACTCAAGTACAGACGTACTCTATGAATGTTGATTACTCTTTCTCTCACGTGCGTTCAAAGACGTACGTCGTTACTGTGCGCGACTGCGCATAAGGCTCATTTTAAAAGGCAGCCGTGGGAATACAGAAACCTAGAACGAGCACTTTGGATTTATATTCGATTTATTTACCTTCTAGCTGTTGCTGCTCGCAGTCACTTCGTGTTTTTGTTGGCATAAAATGTGTATAAGTTCTTCACAAAGAAATACGCGCGATAAAACGCACCGGACAATAAGACTTTACAAGAAAAGCGACCAGTTTTGCTAGTTTCTGTTATTAAACATTAGTTGTAACCCTGTCTCGCAAAAATCATTAGAAATGTGGTGCCTAATCAGTCAACCGAATTCGGTAGTATTCGAAGTTCGGGTTGATCCCAAATCCATTGGACAAGAATGCCTTGAAAAGGTGAGAATTGTTTTTATTGTGTTTTACAGATTTATTTATTGTGAAATCAAACCTTCGTTTCCTTTGTTCTGTGTATTGGGAAGCTTTGAACAATAAGGCTTTGCCAGGTACGTGATTGGAGACGAAGAGATATAAATTAAAACAATAACAGAAATGGGAATCATGAAACAAACCACTATGTACGTATTCTTGAAAACTTTTTCTTTTCGCAAGAGAAGAACATGGAGTGAATACCACCTTGCATGATTTGATTCATATTAATTTTTAGATACCTTTATAGGTAGGTACTGAAGGATTTTGTACCTTGGACACACATTCTCAATGTCGTATTTGGCCACTCAATAATTTTACTTGTAGCGTTACCTAATGACTTTCTTTTTGAAATCAGTCAATAATGAGGTAAGCACCTCAAGCAGTTTTTGAATTTTCGGGGTTTCAATTTTTGTGTAAAAACAATTGTGTTGAAAATAATTCTCGAAGAGTAAATTTGGATTGTGATATGAAATGTCGGTTAATGTAATTTTTTCTCAAAACTGAAATACTCGAAAGTTCGTATGTATTTGTAATAGATCCTCAAAAATATTCAGAGAAAACTGAATGATAGGTATATCGAGAGATCGAAATAGCAGGAATTAGGAACAATCACATTTTTTCAACTTTTCCATCCGATATATTTCTTTGGGATTCAATGCCACAAAATTTGATTACAGGTATATAGGTAGATAAGTATTACTTACTGCAGAAAGCGCGTTTGAAAAAAATATTTTCCTATGCTTATTTCATGCCAAGATCTGATCTTCCAAAGAATCAGACACCATAATAGTATGTAATGATAAACTCCTGTTTTGGGGGGGGGTTGGTTACACATCACTAAAATACTTGATGGCTTACTTACTTTGTATGCAGCACCGAATAAAAGTTTGAAATTCAGTAAATGACAATCAAACAATTAGATAAATGGATAATTTATCAATATTAGATATAATGTATACATACTTATATGATTGCACATAATTGCACATGTCCAGTTAAAAAACTTAAGTTATACAATTTGCAATCATAAACAAAAAAAAATTATCATTATCTGTCGACCCGTAATTATAGATACTGGATAAGTCGTGATACGGGTTCAGTGTGAAGGGTAATAAGTTTATCATCGTGGGTCGAGTTTTTTCGCAAAAATTACTATTCTAAATCTCAGTGTGGTAATCGCCTGATCCCCGGTTAATAATATATGATTATTCGCCAGAAAAGTATCATTCATTGAATGCCTTCTTGATAACCAGCATGATAACCTTTCTCGGGTCAGATATCATCATAAATTCATAATTTGACCGCTTTAAAGGTATTGAATTCAAATGTATTCAAATTGAACAGAGTTTCTCCTCATGAATCAACGAATTGAGTTATCAAATTCCCTTTTTATATCATTTTTATCATATTCCCAAGGTCGTTTGATGCACGTGTATGTGAAGGATAGAGAAACCTCGGAAAAAAACTCGATAAGGGTGATGTATTATTCTCGTTTATTTCCCTACATCCTTGCCTAAATGGATATCATCTCACTAACCGAATACAATTCTATACATTATGTAAAATGAGCATTGTGCAAACATCTGGGTTTCCTAAACCGAGCCAAATTGAATCGCGTTTGATGGAAAACGTATCTTGCACATTTTTACGAGGGTAGCAGTGCCAAGATTGAGACGAGAAAAATTGGTGATCGTATCCATCTGAAGCAAAACTCTGGCCATTCATGAAAAAGAAATCGAGAGTGTTTTTGTGAACTAGAGACGTACTAGGATCATATCAATTTAACGAAATCGTATCAACTGATAGTTTTTTTGCATAACCAATCTTGTTTTTTTGTATGAGTTTCAAAAAAAATTATACTCCTTTCGTATGTAACATACGAAGGTTACATTAATTTGCCTGAAACGTGTTAAGTTAGTTGATTTGATAGCTTCTGCTTTTTGAGCTGCCGTGTTTCTATTTTGCGTTACCATAGTGTTAATGTCAACAAGAAACCCAACAAGGAATAAAGAATTGCTAATTAGTCAAGTGCGTTGCCTCAATATTTACTTATAAAGAGGTCTGCTGGCGGAAGTTGGGATATCTTCATAGAACGGAAAAAGATAACATGTATAGAAACGGCAACTGCTAGCACATACGAGTTATGCTTGGTGAAAATTTAACAAGCAAACATTGGCTAAATTGTACATAGAAATTATACTCGAAATTATCCAACAACGGTTATCAAATGTTTAAAAAAACTTGTTCTGCTACCCATATAAAAAATACCATTTTTCTGAATTCGACACATACAAAGACGTTTTTCAAAATTGCCCTGAATGTCAAAATGCTACTCAACATTATCAATTATGAAATTTCATATTTCGTTTTATACTCAACCAGATTTTATATCATGTAACTTTAGGGTGAGTTTAATCATATTTTTTCATTTTTCAAATAGAAGATCGGCCAAAGCGAGTAAAAATTACGACCTAAGGTTCGATCAGATTTTTTTTTATAAATTTGAAAATTACGACACTGAACAAATCCAAATAGGGTTTTTCTTTGAACATACTTTCTCTGTACAAAACATCCTTGAATATCGTATTGTACTTTTCACACAGTTAGCCATTCTTGAGTTAAATTGTCTCTTTCCCGTTTACTTACTTATACAAAGTTTGAAAGCATGTTTTTCACAGTGTCAGTAAGTGAATATTTCCGAAAAATCTATTTTCATCGTTGAAATTTAATTTTGGCAACCGGTCAAAATATAATAAATGTGGGCATTCTCTTGGTTGTCTCCGCTTTTGAATTTTGTTGCTAACTAGATCTGATATAACTCGGTTTCACACTCAATTTAAGCCATTTTTATAACTCGTCATTTGCAGAAGTTCGTCGGACTCTTTTTCAATGAGTATAAATTGAGTTTCGTCTTTTGAACATTAAGATCATGAGTATAATCTGAACACTTCAGTTATGTTGAGACAGATTTTATAATAGTTATATGTCTCATCTCCAATAAGGAATAATACTAAGTAACGACAAAGTCACACAAGAAAATATGAATTTCTGGGTTTTTGGACTAGATTAGAACGATTGTTGAGAGAATAATAGAAATTAAAAATGCCTTATTGTTCGAAGAAGATATCTTATTGACAAGGAAAGTTTTATAAATCCTCTTAGGTGAGTTATACGATTAACTCCCCAAAGAGATCCAATATGAATGAATTGGAATTGAAAACATTATTTTCGCAGCCAAATGCTTTTGAAATATCACAAAATACTATTACCATCAAAACTGCATATGACCTTATGGCATCGATCTAATTTTTTGGATTGAAATCGGAACCGACTATGATTAACAATGATAACTATGAACAAAGTTGTTATAACATTTTTGAGCATTTATCACTGTTCGAAGGTTATTCGGATAGATTTTTTTTGCTATTTTTTGATAAAAAAAAAAACAATTCATTCTGCTAAGTTCCACATGGTTTTGACCTCGGCTTTGACCGTAAACTCCCTACCATCTTTTGTTCTCACGTTTACAGCGTAATCTTTCAAAATTGACTCCAATTCTTCCGCCTCCCGATTTCCATCTACATGATACTTTCTATCATTGCAAAAGTTCATAAATGCTTTTCATTCAAGTTTTCGACTGTGGTAATCTTTGGTATATTCGATTCTATATAGCCTGTTTCGACGATGCAAGTTTGTCGCTGCAACTCCAGAAAATTGCATGTGTTCATGCAAGTTTTTCGAGTTGCATGAATCTTTTTTGGTGTGATAAGTTGCAGCGACTTAGTTATTTTTATGGTGAATTTGTTGCCGCAAACCACAAATATGTGGTGGCATCTTGTGGAGAATATTGATTTTGAACATTTCAATTATTTTTCGAGACTTGAGGAATCAAGTTGAGTAATAAGGTGATTTAATCACAATATCAATTATTAGAAATGAATGAAATTATATATCAGTTGTGATAATGTAGACGTTCATCTTGGTAACATTCAGTGCTATTTTTCAATATTGGCAATGCAAACTGACAGCTAGATGACATATCTCGCAGCGACAAGTCGCCGCGAGAAGTTCCAGCGACAAAATTGCATCGTCGAAATGAGGTGTTGACTTCATTAATATTCCAGATAGTATAACAACCAAATTGTGACATTTTGAAATAACAAATATTTGAAACGTCAATATCGAAATTAATCGATTTGTATGTATCCATGGCAATAACAAAATGAAGTCACAAGAGCCCATAGGATCTTTCCTGTATAATTTTGTTAATATTGGTTGTGTTCGATCAGATGACTTCAAATTAACTGATTTAATTGGATTTCTACAAAAAAAATTCTTGTGAATTACCTTCTCAATTGTTGAAATGAGAACTATTCCATTATATTATCATTTCAAATCATAAGCCAATCAAGGATGTTGACTACTCTCCAACAATCATCAGTTCTAAGTATCCAGCATAAATTAATTTGTTCAACCGCAAAAATCCCATTAATCGTTTCCAATGATCCAGAGAAAATTATATCGAATTAAACAATTATAATGATTACAAAGTATTCCATTGTGGACTCCGCCAATTATAAATTTAAATAAAGCACTTCGATTTACTAACCGGTTACCGGTAGCAAGCAGTCTGAACAAGAGATGTGATAGTGAACTTCGGGTAACTTCGGGAAAAAAAAACAGTTGAATAAAATTCTATAAAACAATCAAAATAGAACCCTGAATCCAATAAAGATGTCAAAATAAGGCTGAATACTTCGCAATTGATTAATAATCGTTGAAATTTTTACGAAATCTGAACGACACCTGTTCTATTATTGTTCACCGAAGATACCCGAACCTGTTCGTCACTGTCTTCCGTCTAGCGAGATGATTATTCATACACATCTGATCACGAGCACGCTTGCTGAAGTCCAAAGTCCGACCACAGGTAGGTTAGTGCAAAGTCCAACGTTCGAAATGTTGCGAGATTGTAATTGTTTCTTTATCGACAAGGGGACACGCATACCGGCTATATTTGAAAAGGAGATAGTGGTCTATAAGTGGGGACAAAGTTCGAGTTGTCGGCCTTTGGAATAGATACTTTGGTTGGGATGATGCTCATAGATTCCGGAAAGAGGTAGATTGATCTGTGAAAATCTGCACTACGGAACTGTTTTTTTTTTGTTACTACAAGGATCATATTGTCGTTTGAATTGTCGACAGTATGAAGATTGAATATAGGTATCTCTGAATTAACTATTGGAGGATGCAACACTTAAGGCTCATTAGACCCTCGGCTCCTCTGAGGAAACCTTTTCTAGCCATTTCCGTACCGTTTTTGAGGTACCTTGGTTGCTGGATTTTCTCCCTAACTGCAGAGCAGTCATATATGTCATGCTCTATGCTTTCATCTTTTTTGGCTGTTACCACATCGCTGGACTTCAAAACTGGCAGGTTTCCTGGCTAGAGAGTCTGTCCAGTTTTAAGCAACATTATTAGTCTGAACGTCAGCCATTTTGAAGTTCCAGTAACTTATTTTGTTCCCGAATTGAAAAAATAATTAGAGACGTAGCAAAGATACGTTTTTAGTCTTCGTGATTTTTTCTAGAATTGTTGGATTGAACATACAGTTTCAATATCATTCAGACTATATAATCATGTCCATATTGAACTGGTTGGAGAGTTCGATTAGGTGTGAAAGACATGATAAGAGAAGCGGTTTACTGCCCATTTTTAATCCTTTTTCTTTATCTTTGTTATGTTTCATACTATGTTAGTATCAGAAACCCTATAAGATCTGTTTCAGTGAAAATTATCACGGCAAAAAACGTTTCGAATGACAGAATCTGATAACTAAAAGGTATGGTAGGCACACTCGTAGGTTCCTATGTTGAAAATAAATAGTACCCTCTCTAAATATGAAAAAAACATTCCCAAAAACTTATTTGTTTATGAATTGATTGTTCGTTTTCTTGATATCAGGTATTCCCTTGAACTTGCACAAGCAAATTGGTAGTGGAAAAAAACAGATTTGATTCTAATGTCAAAACTGTAGGATCTCTCATATCTATGCGAAAAAATCACTTATCCAAACGTGAATTCTTGAGAAACTTCAAATCTGAAAAAGTAAAATCCATGGAGATATATCATTCTAGAAATTGCACGTTGAAAAATATTAATCGATTTGAAATAGACTACTATAGGTTGTAAATAGAAACAATACCTGCTAATCGGTAAAATTTTCAAAATTTGTTTCTGTGGCAATTTTTTTTGAGGTTATCATTTTTCAAGTCCAATAATTGATGATTGATTAACGAAAGGACATGATCAAAGTACAAATAATTTACGCTTATTTTTTCAATATTTTCGCTTGTTCATCTATTTGACAAATAATAATTATTAGGTATTGAAATCAATCGGTACATGACGAAACTGTGTATTAGCAAAAACAGAATTATTAAATATTCATTCAGACTAGAGAATAATGTCCCTATTAAACTGGTTGGAGAGTTCGATTACCCTAACACCAAACTGACATTATTTGCACTTCAGGAGAAGATATAAATTTTCTTTTGAAGAAGCAAACCACGCGTTGAGTGCAAATAACATAAGGCTGATGTTTAGGTAACTGATCTCTACAGAACGTTCTAACTTTTACATCGAAGATTGCAAGTTCATCGTCATTAATAAAACTAAACATTAGCATCGGAGCTGTAGCTCCAAATACAAAATCATTGGGTTGACTTCCTTCGAAGTTTGTTATCGTGATCAAAATACACGAGATTAACTTTAATTTACAGAGGAAGAAGATGTTTAATTGATGAAGTACAAATTCCATATCAACACAAAGAGACGGAGCTATAGAAAGTCAAGTCAACTATCTGCTCATTTACACCAATTCTCCTCAATCAAAAACTCGTTTTATCAAATCTAGCTTGCGGATACCTAATTTCAGTGAGTAGCGATCTTTGTCGAAGAATAGTAGGTTCTAGCTGTCACTAAATGGACAATACATTGAGCAATATATTTTTATAAAATAATGAAATGATTGTCAAATGTTGCTGATGATCGAATTGTTTTGACTTTATTTCTTCCACATTTATCTGTTAACATATTAATGTTGGATTGAAATCAACCCAAAAAAATCCAATTATCCAATATTGACACATCATTGATAACTATGCACGTGCTAAGTATTCGATTTGAATTATACGGGCTTGCACAGGGTTTTTCTGATAAAAATTTCATAAGCTAGGTCCTAAGTCGATAAATTACCGTATTAGGTAAATTCATTTTTGGGGCTTGGCCAGAATATCAATGGGTTTTTAACAGCAGGTCACAATTCTAATTAACCAAATTTGTAGTGGGATAAATGAATGATCTAGTTAGTAACAGGAATAGACGTGAGTTGGTTATATTTATTTCTCCTTTGTGTACGTTTCATTGGGTCTTATCTTATTTACACGATTTAATATTCAAAGTGAATGATTTCGTACATATTGTGGATAATTTCACGAACGAATGTAGGAGTTTATAGATATCATTGGCTTCTTTCCCCAGACAATTTTATTGCTCCTGCTGTATTGGTTATGATATAAATTCATTGAGAACTGTACCTATATGTGAAAAAATTGAAAATATTGTAATTAGAGACATTCATAATGAACCGATGAAAAAAAATGAATCAATAATTCTTAATAAAAATAGTCCATATATTCCCAGCTATTTATATTTTTAGGTAATATGTTAAATCAGTCAATAAGCACAAAAATGTGAAGCACGAAACTCAAACAAAGGGTAATTTGAAATAATCCGTCATCCAAGGTTATTGTTGATGTCGATACAATGTAAATGAAGTTTTGTATGAATAATTAATGGAAGTGAACTGTTGTTGTTAAATATTTTTTTATTCAAATCTCAAAATCGTAATGTTTTCACGGAACTTGAATGATTATTTTGACAATTTTCTATTCATTGATAACGCATTGAGAATACAATGTAGCGTCCAAAGTTACTGTATTTTTTTATGACCAATTTGATGAAAAAAATTGTTTTGAAATGTATTTGTTTATTAATCATTTCTTTTCACAATAACTGGTGTTCGAATTTCCTTTGCAATGAACAATATTTAATTATTCTGTTAATAAACATTTACACAGTTTCGTCATGTATCGATTGATTTCGATACCTAATAATTATTTGTCAAATAGATGAATAAGCAAAAATATTGAAAAACCAAGCGTAAATTATTTGTACTTTGATCATGTCCTTTCGTTAATCAATCATCAATTATTGGACTTGAAAAATGATGACCTCAAAAAAAATTGCCACAGAAACAAATTTTGAAAATGTTACCGATTAGCAGGTATTGTTTCTATTTACAACCTATAGTCTATTTCAATTCGATTAATATTTTCCAACGTGCAATTTCTAGCATGATATATCTCCATGGATTTTACTTTTTCAGATTTGATGTTTCTCAAGAATTCACGTTTGGATAAGTGATTTTTTCGCTATAGATATGAGAGATCCTATAATTTTGACATTAGAATCAAATCTGGTTTTTTCCACTACCAATTTGCTTGTGCAAGTTCAAGGGAATGAATACCTGATATTGAGAAAACGAACAATCAATTCATAAACGAATAAGTTTTCGGGAATGTTTTTTTCATATTCAGAGAGGGTGCTATTCATTTTCAACATAGGAACCTACGAGGGTGCCTACCATACCTTTAAGTTATCAGATTCTATCATTCGAAACGTTTTTTGCCGTGATAATTTTCACCGAAACAGATCTTATAGGTTTTCTGATACTAACATTATATGAAACATAACGAGGAAAAAGAAAAAGGATTGAATTTAAGATGCAGAAAAACTCAAAGTCGTCTCCACAATTTAATATCCGAAAGATGTCAGTACGGTGATTCAGTACATGTTTCGAACCTACATAGGTTCATCATCAGCTGAATTTACATTAAAGATGTCAGTACGGTGATTCAGTACATGTTTCGAACCTACATAGGTTCATCATCAGCTGAATTTACATTAAATTCTACAATAAAGGAAGAGTAATATAATATTAGTTGATAAATGAAGTATAAAATTTACTTACATGGAGAAGAAAAAATAGCAAAATCACATGGTGAAGTTCAGGACATAAAAAATTATTGTAATGACAATTAGGATTGAATTGATATTAGGGGGAATTTAAGACATCCCTAACACCATAAAAAACATTTAAGATTGGGGGGCTTAGAGCCCTTATGCCCAATATACAATATTTGAAAAATCCACATTAAAAGATACTTAGAAAAACTCTACCGTTCACAGATTGACCGAGTAGGAAACTGTAGGAACTGTCGAAATTTTTCAATGTCGAGATGACATGGAAATGCGGCACAAGGATCTGGCACACACGGAACGAGAATCAAAGAGCTGTCATTTCGACTCATGTCCCGGGCGGACAGATCCAACACCCCACCTACAGGCCTTCTCGTTACAAGTCAAAGTGAAATATTATAGAAGATTAATTTTAACTAGCATACAATATGGTAGGGAGCGCAACAACCATGATTAACACTGACATCTATCATCCATCCTTGGGATGAACAAGAGTTGCCAACCATCAAGCAAACATTATACAGAGTCTATGATAATTATTTATGGAAGATCAAGGCAGGGGGGGGGGTTAGTTGAAATTAAGGGAGTTGAAAAACTTTCTGCAGTCAAACTGTACTTGCTCATTAAGAGAAACAACATTAGGGTTATTAGCAGCGGAATTGATTTCAAAAATCTCTAGAAGATTGAGTAAAGTACCTTTTTGACATATGTGTAAAATATCCAGATCTGAATCAATATCAAAGCTATGGTTTTCATTGAGGATATGATTAGCAAAAGAACTTTTTGTGTTGTATTCATCCAGTTGTAGATTTCTGGAACCGTCGATAAGTTTAACATGTTCCAGAACTCTTGTTTTTATTTTTCTACCACTCTGTCCAATGTATTGAGCGAAGGAGTTTACAAAATTTCTTGTTCACAACCAAATTGTTCTGCTCAATACATTGGACAGAGTGGTAGAAAAATAAAAACAAGAGTTCTGGAACATGTTAAACTTATCGACGGTTCCAGAAATCTACAACTGGATGAATACAACACAAAAAGTTCTTTTGCTAATCATATCCTCAATGAAAACCATAGCTTTGATATTGATTCAGATCTGGATATTTTACACATATGTCAAAAAGGTACTTTACTCAATCTTCTAGAGATTTTTGAAATCAATTCCGCTGCTAATAACCCTAATGTTGTTTCTCTTAATGAGCAAGTACAGTTTGACTGCAGAAAGTTTTTCAACTCCCTTAATTTCAACTAACCCCCCCCCCTGCCTTGATCTTCCATAAATAATTATCATAGACTCTGTATAATGTTTGCTTGATGGTTGGCAACTCTTGTTCATCCCAAGGATGGATGATAGATGTCAGTGTTAATCATGGTTGTTGCGCTCCCTACCATATTGTATGCTAGTTAAAATTAATCTTCTATAATATTTCACTTTGACTTGTAACGAGAAGGCCTTTAGGTGGGGTGTTGGATCTGTCCGCCCGGGACATGAGTCGAAATGACAGCTCTTTGATTCTCGTTCCGTGTGTGCCAGATCCTTGTGCCGCATTTCCATGTCATCTCGACATTGAAAAATTTCGACAGTTCCTACAGTTTCCTACTCGGTCAATCTGTGAACGGTAGAGTTTTTCTAAGTATCTTTTAATGTGGATTTTTCAAATATTGTATATTGGGCATAAGGGCTCTAAGCCCCCCAATCTTAAATGTTTTTTATGGTGTTAGGGATGTCTTAAATTCCCCCTAATATCAATTCAATCCTAACTGTCATTGCAATCATTTTTTATGTCCTGAACTTCACCATGTGATTTTGCTATTTTTTCTTCTCCATGTAAGTAAATTTTATACTTCATTTATCAACTAATATTATATTACTCTTCCTTTATTGTAGAATTTAATGTAAATTCAGCTGATGATGAACCTATGTAGGTTCGAAACATGTACTGAATCACCGTACTGACATCTTTCGGATATTAAATTGTGGAGACGACTTTGAGTTTTTCTGCATCTTAAATCTACTACACTCCACTTTGAGATACAATGGACTTCTACCACAGGAAAAGGATTAAAAATGGGCAGTAAACCGCTTCTCTTATCATGTCTTTCACTCCTGAAAAATGCAATAACCTGGCATGCACCAGAGATACAAAAGTTTACATTTGCTGATAAGATTGCACTTGTTTCGCAGTCCATGAAACAAAAAACATCCTATTGCCACAATAAAACGTAGTTAGCCGCGACTGATGGGTGTGCTACGGCGCAGTATTTCATTTCATTATATTATGCCAGTGCCATATTTTACCAAACAAAACATTAGTTGTCCGCGTGCATGAATATTTTATTCCGATATAAACATACTACTCTCAAGGGCATTCCATATGTTGGAATGTTACATCGGGAGCTATGGTTCATTTACATATTCCGTTCGTTTAAGGTAAGCGTCCATAGGTACGCATCGTACGTATCGTACGGATCGTACGAAACGGATTTTAGAATTATTAGTATAGTAAGTTATACATATGCGTCCACTGACCGGCAGCGGACGGATCGCACGTATCGGTCCGTCGGTAATGCCGATGAAATCGTCTACTCACTACGAAAATGCGAATGTTTCTTAAAAGCCGACCGTCGCATCGGCAATCCGATCGCTACGGATACAGTGGACGCACTACCACAAATCGATCCGTTTTATACGATCCGTACGATACGTACGATGCGTACCTATGGACGCTTACCTTTATTCTGCAAAGATGGTATTCATGTGGTTGTCAAGTTGAGGGACAAATGAAAGGTGATCCTAGATCTCACGGACTGCTCGATTAAGCATTATTTATTTGTGAGATGACTGGGTTTCTAATATCTTGTTCATTTTTAAGGGCTCATGTTTTCATTAGCTTTTGCGTTGTGAGATCCAATGCTGAATGATCAGTTATGGGATAAATGTGAAGATAAGCAACAAATGAACGTTTGAAACAGGAAATAAAACAAAGGTTATTGTAACAACAACGATATTGCGTTTTACGTGAAAGATGCAGGTAATAAAGGTCAGGATCTAATAATTCCTAGGTTTACAACCGATGTTTATATCGATGTCGATTTTTGCAATAGGATTAACTGTTCTTACATAATTTGTTAGGTGATTGAGAAAAATCAAATTTGCAATAAATGTTGTATTTTTTGTTGGAAAGTCTCAATTTTGAGAGTTCAGAGTTATGTCAATCCGTGTGTCAATCAATAGTTCGTCTTTTTGGTTCGTGTTAATCAATATGAAATATTTATATTTTTTCTCACAAAAATAAAGTAGATGAACAAACACTATGCGAGGTGTACGCTTGAAAAAGGCGTTAAAAACATGTAATATTGATATGGGATATCCTCACATTGCACGGTTAGGTTGCTACATTATTACAATACCCGGTCTGTTTCGATCATTATATAATACAATGTGGTTTTACACTTTTGATAACTTCTGTCGTTAACAAACCAACTTGTGAAAATCAACAAATATATTTTACAAGGACTTGCGAACTGAATTGTACCAACGGGCGTGTTGAAAAAATTGTTTTGTTCACCACGATAAGATAACAAACGAGATGATTTTGTTTACCACTATTTCCATAAAAAAACGATTGTTTATAGAAATACTGCGTAATATTTTGAGAAAATAATCAGTTAATCAGTAACTCGACCATTATTCGCCTTCGAACAGTTTCATTTGTTCTGTTGTTTTCAGTCGTTTGTTTCCCAGACATCTTGTCTAGCGCGATATTTAAGCAGATACGATTTTATTGGAGAACCTTGAATTGGAATTACGAAAACAATACTCTCCTTCAAACATCTGAAATATTTGCCCAGGAACATTACATTGAAAGAGTTCATTTTCCAACGATATCGTATACTTTGATTAGCATGTCTTTCACAGCGGTATCACTCTCAATATATTAGCAGAGCTGTTGCTAGTTTATTCCCAATTGTTTCAACTGTTTCATAAATAGTGGTTTGTTGTTTTGTTGTCATTAGAAAGTTATTTCAAAAAATAAATTGTATATTTGTTAGTTGAAAGTTTCATCTGATTTTCTCCAAATTCCATCATTTGTATTAGGGTTATTTTTGTTATATGATAGTTGAGTTTGCTTGTGAATCTCATTACATTTTATTGGGAGTCATTACCATTCAAACCAATAGCCTTGAACATGTATTTTAATTTTACTCGGTTTTGCCATTCTTGACCCATTTGTATTTTGTAATTCGTCATGCTTGGATAGCTTAGTATTCAAGACCATTAATTATTGTCAAGTGTATTGGGTGCTATTGTTCTAAAATTGTTGTTCTAAAATTTTTCGTTCCGTTAACCAGCTGACGAACGCCAACCCTCAGAAGTCGAAACTTGTGCGAGCAATGGATCAACGGGGCCTTACCTTTTAACGTGCGATTACCCAGCACGGTGGCACGGCGAGGATTCGAACCCCGGCCTTCCGCTTGTAAGGCAGATATGCTAACCACTACACTACCGAGACCAAGAATCCATTTCGTACATTATTATTTCTTGATTACTATTTTGGCGATTATGTCTAGATTCACACGCAAAAAAGGAAAGTAATGTTATTTTCAGAGATCATTTCTATAGAAAATAATTTACTCGAAGCTTCGATTTTACGATAAGCTGTTCACTAGGAAAGGGTCAAAAGGGTTCAGATCTGGTTATCGGGGTGGACGTTTCATCATTTCTCAATTGAAATCGCTGTTTGCCAGTGAAACATTATCCTTGTATGGTCGCCTCATTCGTCGTTACCTAACAACCTCACAATAATTATGTCAGCGCCCCCTGTGTCTACAAGTTTCTAGCTGCTGTGACATTATCACGGGTTCAACGTCCTCTTTCTTTTTACTCTTCCAATGTTCGTGAGGAAATGAAAAGCCTCAAAAATATCCTATTCAGTTGAGAATGATCTCTTCGATTTATAGATAGGAAGTCAAAGGGGCTCAAATCTGGTTAACGTGGTGACAACTTGTCCTCTTTGCGTTCACCTCACCTTCAGGGGCTTGTTTTATCATGGACGGTCACCTCATTAGGAAAAATATGGAAGGAGGACAAATCTGGTTGATGATCACTTCAGTAGGAAAAATTCAAGGGTACTCAAATCCGGTGAACAAGGTGGATGTTCCAACAAATTATTATTCAAATTGACAAAGTCGATAGGTATCGAATCTGGTGAACTAGGAGGATGATCCTCGGATTGTTCACTTTTTTGGCGCCACTTTGCATGCTCACCTCGCCCGGTAAACAAACGAAATTCGTCGGTTGACCAACAACTTCGCGGTATTGATGTCGGCGCCTCTCGTGTCTACGTTGTTACCAGCTGCTGTGACTGATACGGCGGCGGGTCCAAAGTCCGAAGGATTGCGGGCCTGATCACTCTCACGTTTCCACCGTAAGCGTGGCCCGTATATTCCCTGCCCGCAACGAGAGAGCATGCCGCCAGCGCGTTGCTTTCCGTTGGACTTTGGACGGCCGATGCCGTGTTCCTACGCCCACTTGACGGCCGCTCGGAATTTCTCTCTTGTTGTTTGTTGACGCATAGTGGCGAAACAATGGAATATCGCTCTGCGCGTTCAAGGTCCGGGAGGAATTACTGCAGGTGTTGAAAGCGTTTTCTTTGTATCTGGATTCGAAGAAGGCGATTTCGTGCAACACGGAAAACCGCCGTCATTTGTTTGATTTTCCGAAAAATGATGGGAAAACGAAACGATTGATTGTAGAGAATTCAGAAAGCACCAAGAATTGACAAATTCTATGTAGATCGTTAACACCAATTGTCAAATAAAAAATGAATTCAGTATGGTTAAGGCTTTCGCGGCCGAGGTTATTAGTATAACTACTTCTCTTCGGGCTTGAAGGCCGTCGTTCTTCGGAATTTCTTCCTGACGTTTCGCTAGCGCGAGTGGCCAGCTTCTTCAGAGGCTTATTCATCTCCGATGATCGGAGGTGAATAAATACTGAATTCAGTATTTTTACAAGGTTTCATTCTAGTGCCTGTTCGCGAAAATCCTAATTGACGATATTATAATAATGTCTAGGAATCACACGTGAAAATATAAGACCTCGTTGATCTCTAGCTCGCAAAAGTTTCCACTTTTGTGGATTGACATTAGGTTAGGTTAGGGGACGTCGGCTGGTTAAGGGGAAAACACGTTTTAAATCCGTAACAATAATTACCTGTCACAAAAAATAGATTTTTCAATCATGAATCCTAAAAATATTATAGATTACGAACTTGTAAGTTTCGGATGTTGAATGACACGCCATGAATTATGGAGCGGAGCTGCTGTATGTAACAACCTTTAGCATTATGTCGGCAATTTTGGGATGCATAATTGATTTAATGCAAAGGAAATTTGAATTTTCCAGTAAAATTAATAGTCGTTCTTCAAGAAATGGAAGCCATGTAATGATCAAAGAACACCGCGTGAATCAAGTGATATGAGATACGAACTTTGAATTATTGAAGTTTGTAAACCTCAGGAAAAACACCAAATAATGTTACGGAGGAGTTCTGTGTGTAAATCTCTTTCCAGAGTATATCATTTTCAACGAAGACTATTTTATCGTGATTTCCAATCTTTGAAGATAAAAAAAATCTACTTTTTCTTATTATATTTTGACAAATGTTTTGCTTCAAATTAACTCTTCCCTGTTAAAATTCATTGTTAGATATAAATATCGCAGCACCATTATAGAAAACTTCAACTGATTTGCAATAATTTGAAAACTGTTCCTAATCAAGGTTAGGACTTAATCATTATCGTTTTTAGTTTTTTTCACTTCTCATGTGAATTTTAATCATGAATAGTGCTTGATAAACATATAACTTATGATTTCATTCGTATTCCGAAATTTCAAAATTACATCGCAGCGCCACTTTGACTAAGACTCCAACTTAATGCCACCACATTGACAACAATGATCGAAACTTTAATCGAGAAGGTGTATCGTTTCTTCCGAAATTCCAATAGCAGCATCATTATAATTACTCTCCACTTCATTCACATGCATTTTACTGAGTATAACTGATAATGGGAACCTTTCCAATATTTTTCTTTCACGTTTCCATCTTAAGGAAGGAGATATCACTTATTAACTGATTAACTTAGTCATAGCTCGTTAATAACCTTTTTTGTGGCCATCAGATGCGGAATCACGGAAATTATTTCAGCCATTGCTGGTTATTCTGGGTGTCAATTTTAAGAATTGAAAAAATCTAATTTTCTGTCGTGTGGAGATATGCAAATATTCCCAATTATCTTTTTTTTTGTACACAACAGTGTAGCAAATATTTTCGAAGAACAATATATTTGCACATCGATTGCGTAGATCAATAATAATAGGTAGGTACGTGACAGATTTGTTTTTCAATCTTTGGACCTCTCAAATTTCATCATGATCGAAGATCAAGGTATTGATCCAGTTTCATTTTGACTTCATCTCATCTCGATGAAATGTTGATCAAACTTATCTAAGGTTTTTCCTGGCAGATAAAACAATTTCGTTATCGTATTAACATAATAATGCTTTGTTTGTTCCTTAAACTTGTCGTCAAAGGTCAACAAATTCAGATTTACATAAAAATAGGTTACGTTTTGCATATTAGTTCGTAACGAAAGAGTTCTAGTTTCGCTCTACATATATCATATATAATGTTCTACAGAACGCAGAATGTTCCAAACAACTGTTTCTAAAGCGCTGAAAATTATGGAGTAGGAATTCATGGATGAGTTATAAAACTGTTAACCTCTATATGCAGAGAAAGAATATACGATAAAAAGTATAACGTGCAGCTAATTCGTTCTAAATTATCAGCTACAATGTTCACAGATAAGGTGTTATTATCGGAAATGAATACAATTTCAACACAAATGAAGGATACACCGAGATAAAATCTCGCTTATCCTAATTATAACTGGAAAAGTAAAGAGAGGTGTCATAAAAATAAATGTTATTTTTCAAGATCGGGCAAACACATAAATTAATGCAGCACACTCTCTTCGCATGATCACTTAATTATATGTTGTCATTTAGCAAAAACGTGATGTACAGATATAGCCGCAGCACTGCTGCTAGGTAGGAAATGAACTTTGTATCCATAGGCGTGGACTCTTACACCGAACCGTTCGCCGTATCGAGTTTTTCAACGTGCTGCTTTTTGTAACTGTGTTGCATGATAGAACGGTAATGGTATTTGTTCTTGATGATTGCAGTTCATCAAGAATGGAATTGGGTCCGAGTCTCGAGTCCTTGTAGACTTTTTTGCACGATAGGGATGAAATGACAACAATATATCTACTCTGATCATTCATACCTGTTTTTAAATTTGCTTTATCTTGAGGAATCGAATAACGTTATCCAGACACAATCCAGAGCATTTAAACAAACATTTCAAAGTGCAAATCAATTTATCCGTCCCTTTTTACCATTCAGGTAACTAGTTTTTATACAGGGCTTCTTCAATACCCATTGCTAGGAAGGTAGCCTTCCCCTGGCGTTTAGAGAGAAGACAAAATAAACATGCATCATGCGAAGACAGGTGTCTTTTTTCCAAGAGAATCATTTGAGAATTTCGAAAGTGGCAATGGTTTCTTCAACAGATTTCAATATGATTTTTTTCTTCCCAGCTCAACTTATCTTTTCAGAAGAGTCGATTCTCTTTTTGAAACATACATAGGCTATTGTAATTTTCTTGTTCCATGTCGTTATCATTTATAACTCAATTCATGCCCAGCATTTTTGACTTTTCTATTTTTTTCCTTCCCAATTTTTTATGTGTGATAGTAACTTATTTTCATGGTCGAACACTTTTATACTAGTGTTGTGAACCAATTATTTGAGGAACAAAGAACTTATTCTGTGAATCGGTTTTAACTAAACTTTATTTACACCTTCGATATTTTACTAACTTCTGTATAAGACAAGAGATGAACTACTGTGTCTGAATTAGAACTGACTTGTTATGAGTTATAACTATGATTTTATACATTCAGATAACATAATTGTTTTGTCGGAAGAGAATGAATAAATAAACAAGTTTGATATCATAATTGGGTTCGGTTGAGTTTAAATACATAATCGTTCAACGTTTAGATATGAATGTAATGATGTTAATTAAGTTTCCAAATATTGATATATGAATGGCAAATGATAATGATAGGAAAGAATATGGACTTAAGATTACAAAGCTGACCCTTACGTGTACATAACAATCTATGATATGGGAAAGCATCTAACAATAACAAATTATGATATGGGAAGGTATCTAACATCCCGGCGATTAAGAGTTTTGATTGGGTGTTGACAAACGATCAAAACTAGATTCAAACTAAAATTACAATAAAAAAGTGAAACTTAAAATTAAACTAAAATTGTCTACTGTCACTAGTTCACACTTTGAGAGACTTCTTGGGTGCAAGAAGAGAACTGCGAGGTCTTGGAAAGAGGTTGATGTTACTGCATTCTCCTAAGTCGTCTCGATATGAGACTGGTGTTCTTGGTGGACTTTTTCGTCTTTCCATCTCGTTGAGTTGGATTGCTGGCGGGTATAACTGATTATGACTGACGTAATTGTGGCTATTTATACAGATGTCCGCGATTTTGGTTGGTCGGGGACAAAACCTTCCAATAATTGGAATCCAGCGACAATCGCAACATCGACAACAGCAACAATAGAGAAATACCAGTATAACTATTGTCACAATGACACCAAATACAATGTTGTACCATTTGGAGTATTGAACGATAAATGGCTTGTTGAGATTCTGCTGTAGTATTTCATCGAATTGTTTGAGTTTGTGCTGGGCATGTCGTAGATCGTCCAGGTTGATGTTATCCAATTTTAACGTTTCCATCTCACTTGATGAGAGATATTCTTGGATGTGAATGCAACAGTCATCTTGGGTGATATTGATCTCGGGGATGAAATTGGCGAAAGTTGATGACTGATTTGTGTTGGCTATTAGAAGTGTGGAAAATGTATAACACTTGCATGATGTTCCCATAGAAAGGATTCCAACACCTTTCAAATTTATGTCAAAGATTTCTGTGCTATTGGAACAACTGATCGAGGCGGTGGTAGACTGAGTTAGCACGTAGAGCCATTGATTAGTGCTAATTGGATGCCATAGTTCCATGATGGATTTTATTGTTTTCGTCGGACAATCAGATGGAATCTGGGTAGTCGGTTGGATACGTAAAACAACTTCACAAACAGGATGATCTGTAGTCAATTGGATGACGGGATGGTGACAAATGTATTCTCGTTCGAATAGTTTCTGACAACTAGATAAGTCTTTCAATCTGCCAAATTGTGTCTTGGTAGTACCCATCAACAGGTATGGGAATGGAGGATCAATAAAGGAATAAATGTTTGAATTATTGAAAGATGAAGGTAATGGGATTAAATTATATAAGTTGAAAGTTTGATCTCGTACTAAAGGAATTTTAATAGCAAATATCAAAATTTCGTTATTATAGATTACTGATAATTTAGATATAGAAAAATATTTGTGGATCAAATCATAATCATCAATTGGTATAGGGAATTCCATATTTGACTTTAATTTGATTTTAGATAATTCGTCTTTCAGATGTTTCGGTGTTATTACTGACGGATGCAAGATATTTTGTTTTGAAAATAGTATAGACTGGATTATAACATCATATTCTTCATTTAATTCATTTATGAGTTGTTCCAAAAGATTTACATGGTCTGTTATTGTTTGTGTGTAGGAATAAGCTCTGAGTGAATGAACAGTGCTCTTAGAGAATTGATTGAATTTTTCAATATTCGAATTTAATTTTTTCTCATTACTTTTCAAAGTTAGATACGACTGATTATATTTTGATATAGCATCTGATATTATTTGAACTTGTTGTTTCATTAATATCTGTACGTTATGATTTTGTTCCATGACTGCATTGATTGAACTAGTGTAAAATTGTGCATCATCCGCATCGGGTATACCAAATAACCATTTGAATGCATAGGAAGCTCCATCAAAGATACCACGTTTATGTTTTCTACCGGTTATATTGAAAGAATGGCCAGTTAGATGGCTTATGATTTCGAACTTTTCATTGAGCTTGGGAATTTGTATTTTTAAAAATTTAAGTCCTTCAGAACAATGGAATGTATGGACATATATCTTGTCATTTTCGTCTGAGTTATAAAAGTTTGTGCAAATAGTTTCAGATTTTATAAAAATACTTTCTATAAACTTTAATTTTCGTTGATAAAAAGAAATATTGAGATAGGTTAGTAATGTGAAATGATCATTCGAGACTGATGCTAATCCTAAATTATGATAGAAAATTCCAGGATTTTTCTCAATGGGGTTAATTGTGTAATAAGGATCTGATGAAAGACAATGGGTTTGATTTATATTAAGGAATAGGATTAAAAGGACTAGAGTCGTCGCAATTTTCCTCATCTGAAACAAAGTGTTTCAATAAATTGTTATGATATGTGGTTATTTTATTAGATCTTATTTCTAAGTCGCATGTTTGATTATCGTTGACTTTCACTATTTTATATGGTCCTTTATAGTTTGCTGAAAGTTTCTTATTTAAACCGGGTCTAGTTTGTTTATTGAGAACGTATACCAGATCATTTATTTCGAAGTGTTGATGTCTTGTATTTCGATCATAGTATTGTTTTGATTTTTCTTTGGAATTTTTTATGTTGTCTCGTGCTATTTGATAGGATTTATTGAATTTTAATTTCAGATTAGAATAATAATCATCGTAAGAATATCGAAATTCTGGATTTGCGGTTAGCGAGTTTGGAATTGATGGTTTATGTCCAAATATAAGTTCATATGGAGTAAAACTTGTACTTTTGTGAACATGACCATTATAAGTAAACATTGCTAAACTTACAAATTCATCCCAGTCATTTTGTTGACTGTTTATATAATGTTTTAAATATTCTTTCAGAGTCAGGTGGCTCCTTTCTAAAGCTCCATTCGTTTGTGGATGATATGGGCTAGATAATATATGTTTGATTTTGAAGAGTTTATTGGTTTCTTTAATTAAATTTGAGGTGAAGTCGCTTCCTTGATCGGTCAATATTGATTCGGGAATCCCGAAGATCGTTATAAACTCTAATAAAGTGTTTGCTACTGTTATAGCTTCGTGATTAGCTGTTGCTTTTGCAAATGAAAATTTTGTTAAGTCGTCTTGCATAGTTATTATAAATTTATTTCCATTAATAGTGAGAGGTAGTGGGCCAACAACATCAATTGCTAGTCTTTGAAATGGTTTTTCTGAGGTTGTTGTAATTTGCATTGGAGATTTACCTGGTTTGTGGTTTGTCTTATTTATTTGACATGATTGACACCTTTTTATAAACCTTTTTATATCCTTTTTCATACCGGACCATTTATAATTTTCTTTAATTCGTTTGTATGTCCTCAAATATCCTGAATGACCTGATACCGAGGATTCGTGATTCTCTTGAAGTATTTTAGTTATTTCTTGTTCATCTTTGGGTTGAGTTTTTGGTTTATTAACTAAAATAATTTCTATGTTGGATTTCAAAAATAAATAGTTCATCATATCATTGATCAAATCTTGCTTAAGGTTTGCGTTATTCTCAGTAGGATTTTTCAGGTAGAGTTTAGTAATGTTGCTACTGGATAATTCGGTTCTCATATTTTTTGATGCATAAAATATATCTTTATAGGTGAACTTTTCGAAGTGATTGATTTTCGCAAATGAGAGATAAGTTATTTTGCTTTCGTCATTTGTTAGTTTCGCGAAATCGTATAATTTCAAATCAGACGGAATCTGATTTAGATCATACATATTGTTTAAATTTTCGAAATGTTCGTTGTTCTCATCTAGGTCTTTGGAATACAGGAACATATTTGGAAAATGTTTCATTATGTTGTCATTTATGATTTCTATTTCTGGAAGTTGAGTATTCGTATAATGACTTTTGATGAAGTTATCATACGTATCGGGTTCGTCGTAAGTTTGGACAGTTAGAACAGGATTTCTCGAAAGCGCGTCGGCGTTCGAATTTATACGTCCCGGTATGTACTTAATCGTGTATTGATATTCTTCCAATTTGAGTCTCCAACGGAGAAGGCGTGAACTAGGGTCTTTGCAATTAAAAAGCCAAACTAATGGTCTGTGATCGGTTTGGATGGTGAAATTTTTGCGTCCATAAAGATATGGTCTGAAATGATTTGTTGACCATACAATCGCGAGAAGCTCCTTTTCCGTAGTGGAATAATTTATTTCATGAGAATTTAAAGTTCGTGAAGCATAAGCTATTGGAAGATCTTTACCGGTTGTTACCTGAGACAAAATAGAACCGATTGCATAATTAGATGCGTCAGTTGTGAGTATGAATTCCTTTTCGAAATCTGGAAATTGTAATATTGGTGGATGAGTCAAGACTTTTTTGAAATATTCGAATGACGTTTGTTGTTCTTCGGACCAAATGAAAGGATTATCTTTTTTGAGGAGGTTTGTCAGAGGTTTAGCGTGCTTGGAAAAGTTTTCGATAAAACGTCTATAATATCCAGCAATTCCTAAGAATTGTTTGATTTGTTTCGGATTTCTTGGAGTTGGGTATTCCATTACTGCCTTAATTTTCTCGGGATTTGGAGAAATACCGGATTCGTTGATTAAATGTCCTAAATACGCGACTTCGTGTCTCATAAATTCGCATTTATCTGGCTGAAGTAGTAAATTGTTTTGTCGTAATCTGTCAAAAATTGATTTGAGTTTTAAAGAATGTTCTTGAATTGAACTAGCATATATTACAATATCGTCGAGATATACAAAACATTGGAGTCCAAGGAGTCCTGTCAGGATATTATTCATTAATCTTTGAAACGTAGCTGGTGCTGATTTTAAACCGAAACTCATTCTAGTGAATTCGAAATGACCAGAAGGAGTAGAGAACGCTGTTTTGGGTATATCGGATTCTCTTATGCCAATTTGATGAAATCCAGATGCTAAGTCCAAAGTGGTGAAATACTTAGAATGACCTAACTGATCCAAAATTTCTTCAATGTTGGGCAATGGGTATGCGTCTCCTATTGTGACGTTATTTAGTTTCCGGTAGTCGACAACTATTCTCCATTTTTTTTCGTTCGAAGCGTCGGATTTTTTTGGAACAATCCAAAGTGGACTATTGTAAGGTGATGCTGAAGGTCTGATGATTCCTTGCTTGAGCATTTTCGTGATTTGTTTATCAACTTCATTTTTATGAATTTGTGGAAATCTATAGATTTTTGACACAATGGGTTTATTATCTGTGGTATTGATTTCATGTTCAACAGCATTGGTTGAAGTCAAATCATCATTGGGTAAATAGAAAATATCGTTGTATTCGTTGCAAATATCCAGTACTGAGTTTTTTTCTTCTGAATTCAGATGATTAAGCCTAAGATTTTTCGAGAGGGTATTTAATCTGTTGAAACTTCCCTGGTTCCTTTCGTGAATATTTAAAATTGTTGACTGGTTTTCGATAAATGGTTCAAGAAACAGTTCTACATTATTAATTCTTAATTTTTTATCGGTTGTATTCAAAATTGTGGTGATGGCTTTTTGATTTACTACTTTAACGATTGATTTCGCGAGATAAACACCTTCGGAAATCTGTATTTCTGGACAAATGCCTTCTGTGAGATTTTGATTTTTGACGTTAATTTCAATTATAGTTTCTGATCTCGGATCTAGAATATGAGGATTAGATTTGGAGTTGATTGTAATTGGATTAGGAATTGATTTTATTCTGAGTTCATTTTTATTGAGATCAATTTGCGCCGATTCTTGTGTAGTTAGAAAATCGTTCCCTATTATGCCGTCGTATGGGATATTAGATTCTTGTTTCACGATATGAAACTTGATAGGAAATTCGAATTCGTCTATCTGGAGTTTGAGATTTATTGTACCCGCGGTAAGAATTGGGGAGTTAGCGTTGATACCGTTTAACGTAATTATTTCGTTAGGATTATAAAATGATTTCGTTTGTTTAATCTTTTCCGCTTTTATTATAGATACGGATGCTCCTGTGTCTATTAGGAACTTGAATTCGATTCCTTGATAAAATGTTCTGATATAATGACTATTGTCTGGAATGGTATGAATATTGGCGTGCTTTGAGTGATTTTGTTCGACGTTTGAGTTAGGAATTTGTTGAGAATCTTTACTATGATTCGGTTTAGGTAGATTTATTGATTTGATTTGAGTTTGTGATGGTGGATCGTCGGTTTCGTTTATATGAAATCCACAGATACGACGTTGATCTGGGATTGTGAGTAGTTTAAATCACTCTGATTGTTTGATGAGTTTACCTGTGAACTTGTGGTTTGATTTTTATTATTATTATATTGTCTTTTTCGACATTCGTTGATTAGATGACCACTCTTTTTACAATAACGACAGAATTTATTCTGATAGCTTGGATTTTGATTTGGATTTGAATTATTTGACCGTGTGAGAGTATTAGTATTTGGTCCATTACTAGGGTTTCGTTTATTTTGGGGAAATTGGTGATTTTGATAGTTATTCTTACGACATTCTTTAGAAGTATGGTTATTTCGTTTGCAGAGATTGCAAAATTTTGTTGATGACGTATGAGATGGTGTATTTAAACGTAAAGCTTTTTCTTCTTCGATTGATGCATTGAGAGCTGAATTTATATCATTGATTTCTTTTGATCGTAAAAATCTTGAAATATCTGGCTTTGAATGGTATATAAATCTTTGTAGAGCTATTTCCCTGACAAGTTCAATTCGACCAAGTTTTTCTTGAATATCCTGATAATTAATCAAATTTATTATTCTTGTAACTATTTTGTCTAGTCTATTATAAAAATCTATTACTGACTCTTGAAATCCTTGTTTGAGTGCACTAAGTTCTTCCATAAGTTGGGTAAAGTGTTTTTTATCTGCATAGAATTTTACTAAAATATCTTTCAGATCGTTCCAGCAATTAACTTCTTTTCCGGAGAGTTGAGCTTTGGCACTGCCAGTTAACCTTGAAAGAATGAATGCTAAAAGTGCTGTTTTTTGATCATTAGTTGCAAAGGTATCTGCATTATCGCAATTACTTATGAATTCGTGCAATTCTAATCTATTTCCATCAAAACATCTTGGAATCAATGAACAAATGAAAGACATTTTCAATTCTACGTTATTAGTCGAATTTGTTGAATTTGCTTGTGACATGATTTTTATGTATGTGAAATGTTATATGAGATTCTGGATTTGAATTTGTTGGATTTTGGGTTTACTTGAGTTGGAGCACAACAAAAGCAATGTGACAGATTGAAGTAAAATATCAAGTGTACAGTTTTGTCTCACCCTATATTCGTGTGACCAGTTGAGAAGTTTCCGTAGTCTGAAATCCACTGTTTGCCACTCAGAAACTCCTCTTCCTCGATGGAGATGATCCGTCGTCGTCTAAGAAGTTGAAACTTGTCAAATTTGTTTGAAGGATCACTTTCAATCTGCTGATTCTATCGGTGATGTTTCCAAATTTGTGACGATGATCCTACTGTGACTGCGCCAATTTTGGTGTTGTGAACCAATTATTTGAGGAACAAAGAACTTATTCTGTGAATCGGTTTTAACTAAACTTTATTTACACCTTCGATATTTTACTAACTTCTGTATAAGACAAGAGATGAACTACTGTGTCTGAATTAGAACTGACTTGTTATGAGTTATAACTATGATTTTATACATTCAGATAACATAATTGTTTTGTCGGAAGAGAATGAATAAATAAACAAGTTTGATATCATAATTGGGTTCGGTTGAGTTTAAATACATAATCGTTCAACGTTTAGATATGAATGTAATGATGTTAATTAAGTTTCCAAATATTGATATATGAATGGCAAATGATAATGATAGGAAAGAATATGGACTTAAGATTACAAAGCTGACCCTTACGTGTACATAACAATCTATGATATGGGAAAGCATCTAACAATAACAAATTATGATATGGGAAGGTATCTAACAC
This sequence comes from Zygogramma bicolorata, assembly GCA_032362365.1. Lineage (NCBI taxonomy): Eukaryota > Metazoa > Arthropoda > Insecta > Coleoptera > Chrysomelidae > Zygogramma > Zygogramma bicolorata. The sequence goes on from JAVJAQ010001353.1 coordinate 712,303, forward strand.
TAGTACTATTTGTAGCTCTAACAAAATCATGGTTGGCAACAATGGCAACTGCCAAATTCCATAAAGAAAATATTTAGTCAACGAAAGTACTGTGTGAAGTATTCATTACGTGAAAATTTTCAAGCTGGGTGCATGTATCAATATACTTGGAGAAGAACTTTTGTATTTTGCGTAGAAATATATTTATGGAAATCATAGCAGGGCGCTTCCCAGTCATCACCAGTGCTTACTCGTCAGGTGTACAAAAGCCAAAACCATAAAAATATATATGTTTCTGAAGAACAAAAAATTGTTCAGGAATTTGAGGGCGTATTACAACATTTGAAGGTTCAATCCTGAACAAGAATTATCCTTTATGTAACTTTGTAGTGAGTACATTGATACAGGCACGTCTTAGTACAAAGTGACATCCAGGTTATACCTTGTTCAGGATTGAACCTTTGAATGTTGTTATATGTCCTCTAATTTCTGAACATTTTTTGTCCTTTCAGAAACATATGTTTTCATGGTTTTGGCTCTTGTACACCTGATGAGTAAGCTCTGATGATGTCTTCTCTAGTCCTTCTTCTATTAAGTGCAGAATTATGATTACAGGTAGTTAGTTGTATGTATGAAGGAAGTAAAGTGAATCAAGTTGTAATTTCCCCAAAATTTCGTCATTTCGCAGGAACAAAGATATCACATTATTCTGAACTCTGTAAGTTTTTTGTCAGTTCACAAAAGCATCAAACACAGATGAATAAAATCGTTACAGAGCTTCAAATGACAAAAAAAGTCACTTTTCAGCGATTTGGAGAATCTGGGGATAGTATCATATTATTGTTGGGACGATCAGAATGAGGATTCATTTTTTTGAATCGACCCTATATAAGTATCATAACAGAGTCATATTCGACAATAATTGTACTAAGTATCCAGTCCTTAATGTTGTGGTTATTAGGGAGTTGGTAAGATTGGCTCAGAGAAGATAACAATATGATGTTGCGCGTTACATATCTAAACTTGTTTTTTTCTGATTGAAACTAATATTATCAATTTCCACGTCAGATCTAGATAATGTAACTCGTGCGGAAAACTCATTAGAAACTAAAGTGACTGTCCAAAGGTTACCATTATAATCGTCGTTAGGGGAAAAGATTTATGGTGGTTTTCACTGAAATGCGGCCGTTTTCTACGCTTTTAGTCTCTCGGAAAGCTCAGATAAAGTTCGTAACGTATTGGCATGCTTTTTCAAGTTTCAGAACCGACTGGTAATCTTTGAGGCGTGATAATGCGTCTAGGGATTAGTTCTTTCTCCACTCTCTCTACATTGAGATTTGTTATCCCACGGAAGCCTGGGACGGGACTGACGTGTTTCATCAAGAAAAAAAAAGGGTGGTGTAGTATGTTTCTCGGAACTGAATCGAAAGGGTAATTCAAAGTATGTCAAGTCAGGACAGGAAGGGTTAGAACTTGGGTCAAGATATCGTGTCTTGTGTCTGAAAATTTTGCAGGCACAGGATTCAAACCATTACTAGTAACAATGCCAGCAAGTTTGGTACCTTTTCATAAATGTGTTCTGATTATATACTAAACATGTGTCAACAGCACGTACAGTGGATGATATCCCAAGAAGATATGCTAGAAACTGTGCAAGTGCTACCTCCAGTCATAAAACACTTCAGTTTGCGTGACCCTCTTTTGGAAAATATGGATTCGTTCATTCATATACCAAAAACAGACTTTTAGGCATTGAACAAACAAGCAAGCAAGTTAGTTTTTCACCATTATAAACTTATTACAGTTTGCATGGTTAATCATAAGAGTGTGACAATGTTTTTTTGGACTTTCAGCTTCACATTAAAATTTATGTTCCTTCCTTTTGAATATTGTATTCTCCTTGCTTTTGAATATCATATTATTATTCAGAATGTACGAGATTATTGAACTATTTGTTGGTTTTAGTCAATAATACCTTTTTATGCAACAAGTGCGAAAAGGGAGTGTTTCTTGCACAAGTTATTTCGTAAGAAAAATGGTCTCGACTTATCAATGTGACAATTTTGAAAACCGCAGCACCTTTGATTTAGTTGTAAGGTAATGGCTGGCACAGGTGGTGTTTCAATTTTCTTCGCTTGGCTTATTTGGCATACAACGCGATTAGATATCACTGATTTTCGTTTTCCGGCCCGTGATAATCCAAAATTGTTAATGGATTGAACTTTGAATGCCAACTTGATAGAGTTATCATAATGCCCTCGATTATGCCAATCGTAAATATAATCCGCCTAAAAACCATCTGGTGCATCCACTGATAAGATATTGTTTAGAATTTATTAGCGAAAATCAAATGACGATTATGAAATCAATGATATCTACCATTTTTTTATAGTGGGGGTCATATTAGAATTCGTGAAAATCTGTCAACCGTTCAAGGTCAAGGGGGGGGTCTATAACTCAAAATTTATATTTAATTTATATATATATATATATATATATAACAGAAAATTATGAGCTACCGTAAAGCAACAACTAGTCAAGATCCAAAAAAAAGGGAAAGAGATTGACATGAGCAAAATTTGAAGGTGTAACCAGGAGGTAAAGTAGGTTCGAAACTTTACTTTTTTTTGAATCGAATCGAGTTGATTTTACCTAATCAACAGCATATTCTACTCATACATAGTATATTCAAATCGTTACCGGCTTACACAATACTCATCACAAATGTAACAAGTCCAATTTTTCAAATACTGCGCCAAAAAGGATCCAATGGCAGCACTGTCAGAAATTTCTCGAACTTTTCCTCGATGATCCTGACAAGTGTCAATTTTCTTTAAAGTGTCATGTAATAATAATTATCAAAGTTCTTCAATTTTAAAGCAAAAAAATTATTCCATTTTATTTTTTTGTCTTGCTCATGTGACATTTTTTCGTTCCCTAACAAAATTTGGAAATTAGGAGCCGATAAAAATTGAAAAAAAAATCTCTTATTTTCCCAATAGGGGGGGGGCGGACCCGAACCCCCCCCCGTGGATCCGCCACTGGTTTGAAGTTATTGTTGACAGTCCTTGTCTGAATTTTCGATGATATAAATTTATTTGAAAAAACCTAAAATTGATGTTTTTCGCATAGTGTTCAATCAGTGTCAAGGACTGAATTTGCGGTTGTAACAGATACTTTTCAGGATGCGATGTGTAGATTTTGTATGGATAGTCGAAATTAGTACCATAAGAGAGTACAAAATAAATCGCACCAGATAATAACACTAATGTAATTCCGAGGCTAGTTTCGTTGAAAAATTAGACATTTTAGCATACTTACTGGCAAATTTTTTCAACGTGCTTTCAAGTTGAAGTAAAAGTCTTTCAAACTAAAATGAAAACTAGCAGTTAGCAGGTTGGTAACATTAGTAGAATATCGCTTGCACGTTCTTGTCTATGTAGTGGGGATTAAGCTTCATATGATATATGATGGAGCGTCATTTACAATGACATTTGGAAGTATCGGTGATCTCGGTAATCGGTTATCCCAAAAATTTACAGCTATATATGGCTACATCAGGGTTTTTCAGCCATCTACGTGAATCATTCTGGTAACAACGGAAATTTGATGGCAACAATCATTTTATATCAGTCGCAAAATTCCATCTTCGTGGTGTAGTGACAGAAGACACTTGTCATGGATACCAGTCAATGAATCTCATTGAACCAATTTCATTTAAAAAACAACAGATTCTTTAATCCCCCTCAATGTCAATGTATATCTAAAATAGCATATGAGTGTAATAAACAATTGTATTGCACTAGTGTATTAAAGAAACAATTTCTTCACTGAATGGTTCGAACAAGTGTTTTTTTGCAAAAATGTAGAAATATAAATGAATATTTTTATGCATTTTGCTTTTTTCATCTAAAGTTATAATAAAAAATCGTCAATAAAATTCGACTCAATGCTGGCTGCTGTTTTTGATTGGACTCGGTAGAGTATGCAAGAAAGTAATTGAGTGGTCTGAGAATAATCTCTTAACGGTAAATAGGGCAAAAACCTCTGAAGTTGGTGAAGAGTTAAACTTCTGTGAAACAATAAAAATGCTTGGGCTTATGATAGATCATAAACTGTCTTGGGATCCACATATTGATATGCTTTGTAATAAATTGAGAAGAAATTGTTATGCACTCAAGTTTCTATCACACCATTGCCATGAAAATGTTCTACTGACTCTGTATTATGCCAATATCAACTGCCATTTGCGATATGGTATTCTTGGCTGGGGTACATCCTCATCACTATCGAGAGTTTTCGTACTGCAAACATTTGCCATTAGGATTATTGCTGGATTGGAATGGGGTCAATCATGTCGATCTACATTCAAAAAATTGAAAATTTTAACTGTGATAGGTTTATACCTATATGAACTGTGTATCTATGTTTTCAAAAATAAAGATAAGTTCTTCTCCAATGCAAATGATCATCAGTATGCCACTAGATCCAAAAATCTTCTTTTACCAACTGCTCATCGGACTACCCTATATCAAAAGAGTCATTTATATATGGGCTGTAAAATTTTTAATCACCTAAATGCCTCTATCAAAAATGCATCAAATCTAAACGTTTTTAAATCTAGACTGAAAAAATTACTGATTGGAAAAAATTGTTTTTCCATTGAGTTTTTAAGCTGACATCATTATATTTTAATAGTTTTTGTACTAACTTCGTATCAGACAAAGCTATTTTAGTGAATATATCGAGTATGTATTTCTTGAAACCAATACGAGCAAATTTGTTATTTTTATTTCATTGTAGCTAGTTGTTATAGTGTTTGAAACAATGGTTTTTTGTTTTTTTTCTTATTTCCTTTTTGTATTCCGACGTCATTTTCAGTTATTGTATATTGTGTGTACTTTTCAACTGGAAAATAAAGCTTATTATTATTATTATTGCAGAAACCAAGTGACTGAAATCGCGTGTTCAAAACCGATTTCTAAAAGACTTTGCAAGTGGAATGTATCACACACGAACGGCGGGCTAAAATTAGCAAGTATCCCAGTTAAATGACACTCCAATGTTGTAAACATAAATAAAAGCCACAACACAAACAGAATGTCCATAAATTATACAAAAATAACAGCGCCTTCATCGATTCCCACTCTAAAAAGTAATACAACTCGAGTTCAACGGTCTTGTGGTGCACATTAATAATTGAGTGGATTGAACGATTTCTTTCAAGACCGTGCATATGCAATCAGGGATACACAAAGTACAACTTTCGCCGTTTTAACGCAATGGATGTGCCTGCAGAGATATTCTCCTCACTGTGTGTGTCTGAAACAACTCGAACGGCTCAAGATAGTTGAACAACATCAACTTTTGAACAACATTCGAGTTATTTTTCAATATACAAAATTCTTGTCTTAATTATATAGGTATTCATAACTATCAAATCTTTTCTCAACATCTTTAAGTTCTTAGGAGTCACACGTCAAAATGTAGGACCTCGTTACTGTTTAGCTCGCACAAGTCTACATTCAATCAAGTTCAGCTTCCTTTCGACGTTCTTCTAGCAAATTGAAATCGTTATCACCTTGGTTGTGTTCTATTTTTACCGCCGCAAACATTAAAAGCAAGGGGAGCTGGGGACAGTTGAAGCATTTTATAAAGAACCTCCCTCTTTGACTGTATTTTACACTCAATCTCTTCGACATTAAGGGTCCAATACTGCTTTTCATTCAATTAGTATTGGAATAATACTTTGCTTGCACAAAAGCTTATCCTCTTCAACATTTTTTTCATGTGGTGTCCAACATTTATACCTGAAAGTGAAGGAGTTTGAGCCTAGGGGTGCCTTGATTTCAATTAATATCCTCCTCTCTCATAAGAACTGTCCTAGAATTTTATATTCATCGACAGATCATACCCGAATTCGGACAAGTGAGAACGTCCATTGCATCTGTAACGTTTCGGAATTCTACGACGCATCATCAGTGTCTCTATTGTTGCAGGTATGCGAGTACCTGGGCATCTCCAACGAATCTGACTATTTTGGCCTCAAATACGAAAACAATAAGGGAGAAGAGTTGTGGCTGAATTTGAGGAATCCCATCGACAGACAAGTACACTGCCATGGACCAACGAATCCACTGCGGCTGGCTCTCAGGGTAAAATTCTGGGTGCCTCCGCATCTGTTACTACAAGAAACTACCAGGTGAGTGTGGTAATAATAATAATATGGAAAACATGTAATAATTACAAAGGCAATGGAAAAAGTCAAGGCAAGAACGTCGCGTTCTAGCATGACACCTACTCAGGGCATATGGTTCTCGGGTCCAATGATCACTCATACTACGGGTTACAAGAACAGACCATAGCCTTGTTTACTGTTTGATTTTTTTCACCCTCAACAGTAACATAATTAGCAGATATTTAGCATTCATGACTTGTTATAGTAAATTAATAGATTTTTATTCGGAAGTTGTTCTTATGCAATCAGTATGAGCGCTGATATGAATACCTAATAGAGTTAGTGAGGAAATTGACGCAATTTGAAGCTAATAAATATAGGTGTCTCGTATGGAATATGTTTAGATAAATCTTTAACTCTAATGACATAACAAAAAGGCTATGGTAATAGATGATTCAATGTTCATCTTCACACTTCGCGAATCTCTTCTCAATTGTCAAGCTATTGGCTTGTGGAAAATGGCAATAAAAAATATTGCACAGCTACAAGTGCAAGCACTAATTTTCTACACGTTGCCTTATACCTAAACACTCATTTGATTTCGTCTCTAATAAAACCAAAAACTCATTTTAGTTCAAATAACGTTTCAACGCCATCTGCCGTCAGTTGTACGCACTTCATTTTTTTCGTCGTTCCACACCTAAAGCCGCAGCTCATTTCGTATCCCGCGGTGTAGAAACTGAACTCTGCTTTACCGCATCAAATTCGCCTTGCAAATGAGTCTTTCGTTTATGTAAACATGCCAAGAGCACTCACAAATAAACATGTACCTGCGAACGATAATTTTGGCGTCGGTTCTCAGAGGTCAATCGTTTTAATGAACTGGTCGGACTGGCTTTGTATAGGGTTTGGTAGAGCTCGTTTGTCGAATATCATTAACACTCTGGCTTTTGCATATTTATGAGAGGATTTTTGAGGTGCAGTACCAACTAGCTAGCTACCTACAGTTGCGATAAGTGATATTGACCAGAAGCTGTTCAGAGAACAGTTATATTGACTGTATGTTGGGCAAACGGAACGGGTTGTGAAAACTTGTTTCAAGGGACACAGTGAAAGTGAAAGATTTAAATATGTAAACAAAGTTATGTTTGTCCGAGATGCTTTCGATAACGACTGTGATAGAAGCAATTTTGTCCACGACTATTGTATAAAATATTCCTAATTCATGTGTTTTTTCAAGATATCCATTAATCACTAGTGAATAATGAATGACTATAGTGAATATGAATGAATATTCACTACCATCATATTGATGGTAGTGAATAATGATTTCATTATCCACTAGTCACTAATGGATATCGTAATTCTTGAAGAAACACATGCATTAAAAATATTTTTTATATTTTTGTTGTATTTTTAGATATCACTGATCTCAGGTATTCGAACAGACTGTTATACATTTTGAGTTTGGTGAAGTATTACGATCTTCTTTCCAATATTGCTTTAAAAATGTATGGTTTATAAAATACTAGTGGACAAAGTATAGTATTCTACTTATAATATAATTGCTATTATTCTCTTGGTGACCTAGGCAACTCCCCTGCGGCTCGTGGCCGTAACCTTCACCTCGTCAATAATAGTCGTCATTATACGCTCGTTGAATATTATACTACTATACATTTTTTGTCGTTCTGTCTGAAATAGAAATAACAAAAGTGGCACATGTTTAGCGTCCTTGGCTGTTCCGGTAGACATTTTGGTTGAGATTTAGGACTGCTAACGATCATAGCATATTGCTGGAAATAAAATCACTACATCTGCTATTTCAATAACTTATTACCAGTTGTCCAACGGTGATTTTCTTGTTAATAAACTATCGTTGAAAAAGATATTTGGTTCACCTGCTTCTCGGAATTAGCCCGCTTAAAATATTGACAATAGTTAAGCAAATGGAGTGGCCTGCGAGTTCACCTGATCTAGCACTGCCGTATTTTTTTGCCAAAATAGATTATTCATATGTAAATTGACATCTTGATACAAAAATGTGTATAATATAGCTTCAAGCCGATCAATTAAAATCGTCCACCATACGAACAACTAAAACTTCATGTTGTTAGTACCATATGCCTGAATAAGAAGAAAATCATGTAGTATAAATGCCTGTTGTTGCCCGTCCGTTAAATGCAGTCGAAACTCGTTATCGGGTACTGACAATACCTCGTCGTCTTCTCCTTCCGACCGATAGATGGTGACACGGATTCACTCAGCTTCATCTTTTGTTGCAGACACCAGTTCTACCTGCACTCGAGGGCGGACCTTCTGGACAAACGGCTGCTGGCCAAAGACTGGGACGTCGCCGCCAAACTGATCGCCCTCGTCGCCCAAGCCGAATCGGGCGACTACCGCCCCTCCCGCCCGCCGCACAATCTCTACGTGCAGGCGTCCTCGATCTCTCCCGACTGCGGTGGCGCCACCGTCGCCAAACCGGCCGACCTTCTGCAGAGGGTCATCCGCTGCCACAAGGAGCTGGCGGGAATGAAGAGCTCCGCCGCCGAGTATTGGCTACTGAAGGAGGTGTCCGAGCTCGAAACGTTCGGCGAAGAGGTGTTCACGGCGAAGACGTCCGGGACGACGGTCGGCGTCGGACCGCACGGTATCGCCGTCTACAAGAAGGACCATCCGAAGCAGTTGATCTCGTTCACGAATATTCTGTCAGCCTCATCGCACAGGTAGGTGTCACGGGATTGGTGTGTTTGGGGGTGGGGGGAGAGTCTGAAAATAACCAGTGTTCGTAACCGAGAGCATTGTTTATAGGAAGGATACTTAGTGAACTATACGAATATATTTGAAGGGGTAGATACTATGGATAGAGGGCGTTAGTGAGTTCCTTTCCAAGTCTTGTGTTTTCTTACAACGACATCTGACCAGTATATCCAACTTGGGATATATAAAGCTTTTGGCTTCAGGTTTGAATAGTGATATCCACCCTTCTATTCGGGTTTGAAACGGAATACCTATTGATACCCACCCTTCTATTCAGAACGTTCTTCCGGAGTATTTTTTTCAATTGTAAGGCTCCTCCATGAGACAATGCTTTCCTTCGATCGGAAGGTCAAACTAGCCGACCGACCAGTTTAGCTCAGGGCACACCATTGTCGGACCCAATGATCAACCCACGGATGTGGGAAGCGGATGTCGGGTAATATGGCCCGCGCGCTCTCCGAATGCTTAGAAAAAGACTCGTCTGTCAAATTTCTTATGATAATAATGATAATAGCAACGATAAATGGGGATATTTGCGAACAGTTTCTTACCAAAAATACGTCAATAATAATGGTAGTAATGATATATTCAATCGTCTTGCAGGCGGACCTTCAAGCTGGAATACGTGTCGATGGACAACAAGGAGGCGGTGTTGGAGACGAAGCTGGACTCTAGTCACGTGGCGAGCAGCCTGTACAGGGCGTTGACCGAGAAGCACGCCTTTTATAGCTGCGAGACAGTGCGCAGCGCCGTCACCGCGCAGTTCATCAGAGATCTCAAGGGGACGATTGTGTCGATTTTCAACGAGGATTCGACGCTCGGCAGGAAGTACGTGTTCGACATCAGGAGGACGTGCAGGGAGGTGTACGACAACGCGAGGCGGGTGCTCTACCAGGAGAACGCGATGCTCGCGCCGAAGATCGAACGCGGAGCTGGGGCGGAAGATGGAGTCGACTGTAAGGTGAGTGTCGACGGATTCTCTCGTTAGACGTGACGCGCGTGCGCTTCGCTTAGATTGTGACCGATTTTTGTGTATGTATGTTCTCGGGGCAGTCACGGCAAGGACGCATTTCCCTGCCGTGACTGTCCGAGAACAAACATAGGACAGACGAATAGACGAGTATCAAACAGGTTACACGAACTTGTAATTTGGGTATGACCTCGATCCTCTTCAAACATCACAACGAAACCGAACACAAAATTGAGTTTAACAACACAAAGACCATTGCCAGAACAAAAAAAATCAACTCCATAATAATTCGCGAAGCAGTAGAAATCGAAAAACGTCCTGAATGCCTTAACAAACGAGACGGCTCACAAATCTAATACCTGGAAACCTTAACTGTCCCATCGAATATATCTTTGAATTGAACCTCCTCAAAGCATCCCAACATCTGGTCCCACGAATATGTTGTTATGTAGTTGAACTAATGTTTTAACTTCTGTAGCAACAATGTTTTGGAAAACAGACATATTATTATCATAAAACTCTATCACAACCTCCGATGAACCAGTCCAGCATGAACTTGCAACGTCATATATATATATATATATATATATATATATATATATATATATATATATATATATATATATATATATATATATACTTCGGACTTGAAGGCCGTCGTTCTTTGGAATTTCTTCCTAACGTTTCGCTAGCGCGAGTGTCCAGCTTCTTCAGAGGCTCACTCATTTCCGATGACTAAACGTTTCGATTTCTTAAGGCATATTTATATTGATGCAGGTAGTCTGGAGTGTTAATTACTTCTGTCGGGTTCGGGGAATAATCATCATTATTAGTTGCCGTACTACCTGCCGTGATTTCATTAGTTATTCTTGATCTCCTCAGAATGGGATTCCAAATTCTGTTTAGACTCAACGCTTCTTCTTTTCTGTTGAAATTGTCCGTGTGTTTTTGGATCTCTATCGCCTCCCGTACCAGTCGGCTTTGGTAACCCTGGTTGGGGGCAATCAGTTCAGCATTTTCAGACAGAATCCTGTGGTCACTCAGTGCGTGTTCCGCCACCGCCGATTTGTCGGTTTGCCCCAGCCTGCAGTTCCTTTTATGCTCTTTGAGCCTTGTTCACATGGATCTTTTCGTGGTACCGATGTAAACCTTCCCACAAGTGCACGGTATACGATAAACCCCTGCTGCTGACAGTGGGTCTCTTTTGTCGTTAGCCGACCTGAGGCTTTGTTGGATCTCCTTGGTCGGCTTGAAAACCATTGTTATGTTATATTTCCCCAAGAGTTTCCCAATTCTGTCAGTGACCCTCGGGAGGGAGGTCTCTCAGATAGTTGCAAATGCATATCTGCCATATCTAAGGTCACTGACAGAATTGGGAAACTCTTGGGGAAATATAACTAAACACGGTTTTCAAGCCGACCAAGAAGATCCAACAAAGCCTCAGGTCGGCTAAAGACAAAAGAGACACTGTCATCGTGTCATCTTTTCGTGGTACCGATGTATACCTTCCGACAGGTGCACGGTATGCGATAAACCCCTGCTGCTGACAGTGGGTCTCTTTTGTCTTTAGCCGACCTGAGGCTTTGTTGGATCTTCTTGGTCGGTTTGAAAACCGTTTTTCCCAAGAGGGGACTCTTAGGGAAATATAACATAAAAGTGGGAAGGTATACATCGGTACTACGAAAAGATCCATGGGAACAAGGCTGATGGTGACCACAGGATTCTGTTTGAAAGTGCTAAACTGATTGCCCCCAATCAGGGTCACCAAAGCCGACTGGTACGAGAGGCGATAGAGATCCAAAAACATACGGACAATTTCAACGGAAAAGAAGAAGCATTATGTCTAAACAGATTTTGGAATCCTATTCTGAGGAGATCAAGAATAACTAATGAAATCACGGCAGGTAGTGCGGCAACTAATAATGATGATTGTTCCTCGAACCCGACAGAAGTAATTAGCACTCCAGACTACCTGCATCAATATAAATACGTCTTACGAAATGGAAACGTTTAGTCATCGGAAATGAGTAAGCCTCTGAAGAAGCTGGCCACTTGCGCTAGCGAAACGTTAGGAAGAAATCCCAAAGAACGAAGAAAAGTAGTTATACTAAACTAGCTTTTGTCAATTCAAATGTTTTGTCCAGCTCAAGGCCAAGATACCCATGAATCAACCATTTTCGTTTGAATCCAATTTATAATAACGGCGTTCTCTTTTGTTACAGGACTCCCAGGAGAAGCTCCACAGACTGATAGAAGCGATGACGTGCAAAATTTGCATGGACAACCAGATCGACGTGGTGTTCCTGCCTTGCGCTCACGTGGTAGCCTGCACCGAATGCGCCGCCAAAGTTGACAGGTGTCCCCTTTGCAGATCTGAATTCACCCGAGCACAGAAACTCTACCTCCCGAGCGAGTTCAACCAACTCTCCGTGTAATGCGAGTCGTTCTGTGCGAACGTTGACGTTTCTTAAGAGATTTAAGACTAGCTGACGCGACAATTTTTATAAAATTGTTTTACGGATTCCGTTTCTGTTGGAGAACTCGTGATGTAGTTGGATGTGATTCGTATGTTATTTCTGCGTGATTGTAATCTCATATTGAGATTAGCTCAGTTAGGAATAGGATTGAGGAAAGGCTCTGCTGTTCCTCGAAATGCGATTTCCGACATGGAAATGTCGCTACTTGTGAAACAATAATAATAACTCGTCTTAGTCATTATCAATGCAAGTTAGGAACAGATGTTTAGTTATTTGTATATACTATATACACGTGTAAGGCTAGTATTACTGAATGTTGTGATAAACTGAAATTTTATTTTGTGATAATTTTGTATTTATTAGTTAGAATTTCTTTTTTTTCGGTCGGAGAAAGTTGCCGTTTGTGAGAGCTTCTGCTCGTGGCCTCTCTGACGATGCATTATCTTAGGTGTAGATCTAAATTTGACAATAGATGCGCTGTCTGGAAGTTCAAAACTGATTATTATGTCCGAGTTTTATTGGATCAGTTTTTTCTGCGGAATACCTTAAAACACTTAACTGACCCCACTGAAAATAATGTACTATTACTACCATTGCAATAAATATTTTTATTTATGAAAATGTGTTTAATTTCCACTGTTAATAGAGAAATTCTTTGAAAAAAATTGAACAGAATGGGATTCACTGATAAGGTGATAAATTGGTTTGAATCTTATCTCGAAAATAGATTACAAAGCACAAAATTTAATGATAACATTTCCAGTTATGTTTTGTCAGAACACGGTGTTCCACAAGGATCTGTTTTGGGACCACTATTATTCATTTTATATGTTAATGATATTAATAAAGTAATCAAAAATTGTCAAGTACAATTGTTTGCTGATGACACCTTAATATATGTTACTGGAAAATCAATAGATGAAATAATAAATTCTTTAGAGAAAGATGTTAAATATATGAAAAACTGGTTGAATTTCAATAAACTTAAACTGAACCCAGGTAAATCAAAATTCATGCTACTTTCAAATAGACCAGTACAAAATTCAAGATCTCTTTTTATTGACAATGAAAAAATTGAAATTGTTTCTGAATTCAAATATCTAGGTGTGTAGTTAGATAATCACTAAATTTTAATGAGCATCTCACATATATTTCAGGAAAAATAGCTAGAAACACTGGATTATTATCAAGAATTGGAAAACACCAAACAAATGAAACAAAATTCAAAATATTTATATCTATAATAGAACCATTGTATAAAGAAAGAGAACCCCATTTCCAATATTGTTCAACAATATTATTTACTCTGAATAAAACCCAGATGGAAATTTTACAGAAATAACAGAACAGGGCTTTGAGAGTAGTTTTGAAATTAAGATATCTATACCAAAATATTATGGATGCATGAGTCCCTTGAACTTTGAGTGTTAAACAGAGATTATATCTGAATCCTTATATATTTTTATATAAATTGAAAAATAACATACTTCCAAAATACCTGAAAGACAACTTGGAACTCACTAGCTACAACACAAATTATAATACAAGGAATTCCAATGATATCAAATTGAAAAGGTATAATACAAATTTTAGACAAAATCAACTATTTTATAAAGGCTTGAAAACTTTCAATGAATTGCCGATAGAAATGAAAAATTGTGGAAGTTTAACAAATTTTCGAAAAATGTGTACAAATTTTGTCAAAACGAACACTGACTTCTGAAAAATTTGGATTTTTCGTCTCCAGAATAAATATCATAGACTGAAATAATGATTTTTACATTTATTGATTGATTTTATTGAATTTCATACAGAGTGTACTTGTGAAAATAATATATTCCATTGTATTTTTAATGTTCATAATCAATATTTTACATTCCATGTTATAAGATAATTGTATTCAGTAGCTTTATAGCTAAATAAACTCATTATTATATTATTATTATTATCTTTCAAAAAAATTTGAATTTCTGCAGACCACGTTTAAAGTGATAGAATTTTTAAAAAGAGATGAACATTTTCAATTGTTAAATATTCACCTATGTTTTCAGTCTTCGTAGGTGGATTTGGGAAAAAAAATCATCTAAGTCGACACAAAACTTGCAGATAAAGCATCTAGGAAATTACAGCACCTCTTTGGTAATAATACACGGAATGAAAGAGGAAAAAAAATCTGGGTTGAAGAAAAGACTTGTAATGCTTTGTAGCAAAAAGTACATCGGTCAAACAGAACATGTTTTCAAAACTCGTTTGGAAATCATTCTGTACCCGACCGGTATGAAGAGTAACCGTATTTATATGGAGGCTCATTGACAAACACCAAAAAACCTCAAGATCTGTTTTCATATCTCATTCAACGTATTATTACTCATTTTTGGGTGAACAAACGCCAAGGAACTTTTCCGAAAAACAAATAAAAATTGCCCTAGAACCACCAAATTCGGTGTGAGGCCTTCTGAAGGCATCCATTTCCAGAACCAGTTACGATTTTGAGAATTCTATTTTTTTTTACAAAATACGAAATATCTTGAGTACCGGACTAGATAAAGAAAAACGGCTTTCATTTGCGTGTCGCAACGCATCTCTGCGCGAATTTTCAGGCAAAATCTATTTCCCATTTTCAACCTGAAAAAACGCAAAGGGGTTCTTAGTTGTTAACCTCTGGTTATTTTTCGACCAAAACATGAAAATCTTCGTAGAGCCACCAAACTCGATGTGAAGCCCTCTGAGGGCATACCCTATCCCTTACTAGTCTCAGTTCCGATTGCGAAATTTCGATTTTTTTTTTGAAAAAATATTTGAATATCTCGAAAACCGTTGGAGATGGAGATGAAGTGCTTTCATTTCCATATTGTGCGTGTCACAACGCATCTCTGTACCAATTCTCAAGCCAATCTATTTTCCATTTTCGAGCCGAAAAAATGCAAAGGGGTTAACTTCTGGTTATTTTGTGACCAAAACATGAAAATCGTCGTAGAGCCGCCAAATTCGGTGTAAAGCCTTCTAAGCGCATCCCCTATCCCTTACCAGTCTCAGTTCCGATTGCGAAAGTTCGATATCTTTTTGAAAATTTTTGAATATCTCGAAAACCGTTGGAGATAGAGATGAACGGCTTTCATTTCCATATTCTGTGTGTCACAACGCATCTCTCTGCGAATTCTCAGGCCAATCTATTTTCCATTCTCGATAACTCCATTTTTTTTACACAAAACCCGAAATATGACAAGAACCGCACTAGATAGAGGAGAACGGCTTTCATTTCCGTAATATGCGTGTCGTAACCCACCTCTATGCGTATCTTCAGGCTATCTATTTTTACATTTTCGACCCGAAAAAACGCAAAGGGGTCTAACATCTCCTATTCCTTTCCAGTCTCAGTTCCGATTGCGAAAATTCCATTTTTTTTTTTTCGGAAAATGCTGAATTCTGCGTGCTGCAACTTATATCTGTGCGAGTTTTCAGGCGAATCTATTTTCCATTTTCGAACCGAAAAAGTGCAAAGGGGTTAACCTCTAGTTATTTTGCGACCAAAATATGAAAATCGTCGTAGAGCTACCGAATTTGGTGTGAGGCCTTCTAAAGGCATCCCCTATCCCTTTATAGTCTCAGTTGCGATTTTGATAATTCGATTTTTTTTTTCACAGAATTCGAAATATCTCGAGAACAGTTGAAGATAGACAAAATCGGACTTGATTTCCTCATTATGAGTGTCGATGTGCAACTCTGTGAGAGATTTCAGACTAATCCAACCTCAGGCGTATTATTCTGTACACTTATGTACACAGTGGGTACAGTTTTATTTCTCAATTCATCGGTGAGCGAAATTGGTGGCGCCATCTATTTTTCAATAGTCCCACTTGAACAACTGCAAACATAATCTCTACAGGTCACTTGAAACAGAAAAAGTTAGTTATGCTATTGACATGTAGATGGCACATGCTATATTCGAATTACAGATAACTGTTTCTAATTAATTTACCGACACTTTTAATTAAGTGTGGGTATCGAAAGATAGATGGTGCTGGAAAACATTTATGACTTGTCAACCATTTCTTTTCCAATTCAAGAGTATCTACAATTTGATAAAAATAAAAATCTGTTGATCAGTTTCTCGTTGACACCATCCTCTGGAAGTGTGAAAACTAGAAATGTAGCAATGTTTCGGGAGTAATTACACAAGTGGTTCTATATTACCGATAATTTTCCATGAAAGCATGTTGTCTAAAAACTGCAGGAGTTTATTTTCATATTATGAAAATAACCGAATGCAGTTTTTTTACTGACAACATGCTTGAATTGAAAATTATCAGGTTTATTTTGATGCACGAGTGTAATTCGGTAGAATATTTCCGGAGTTGAAACAACGACGTTCAAAAATCAGTATTCATGCCTGTCAAGATGACAAATGTACATTTTAACAATCGTTACAATAGATACACGGACCGAGCGGGTATTTTTCGATACCTACCGGGTATTTACCAGCCCGAAAATGTCCCGCCGGGAATTTATCACTGTGATTGATTGAAAATGTCCCGCTTCATATGAGATTTTCAACATACGATGGAAATATTCGGGAGTAATTACACAAGTGCTTCAAAATTATCGATAATTTTCCATAAAAGCATGTTGTCTAAAAACTGCATGAGTTTATTTTCATATTTTGTCGAAAGAGCCCGATCCGAAGGAAGAGGTCTCTTTTAGCAAAATATGAAAATAACCGAATGCAGTTTTTTTTACTGACAACATGCTTGAATTGGAAATTATCAGATTTATTTTGATGCACGAGTGTAATTCGGTAGAATATTCACGGAGTTCAAACAACGACGTTCAAAATTCAGTATTCATGACTGTCAAGATGACAAATGTACATTTTAACAATCGTTACTATAGATACACGGACCGAGCGGGTATTTTTCGATACCTACCGGGTATATACCAGCCCGAAAATGACCCGCTCCATATGGGATTTTTAACATACGATGGAA
The DNA here is from genome assembly GCA_032362365.1 of Zygogramma bicolorata. Classification (NCBI taxonomy): domain Eukaryota; kingdom Metazoa; phylum Arthropoda; class Insecta; order Coleoptera; family Chrysomelidae; genus Zygogramma; species Zygogramma bicolorata. The sequence goes on from JAVJAQ010001353.1 coordinate 729,655, forward strand.
ATATTCGCTATAATTGATCGAAAATATCCCGCTTCATATGGGATTTTTAACATGCGGTGGAAATATTATATTCAGAAAACCGTGGGATACTCCTTCTGCAGATTTATATAAAGTAACAGATAATATGACTTTGGATCATCTGATTGATTATGAAAAATCTAAGTATATGCATGAATTAACAAAAAATCTTCAGAAATGTAATATAAAACTGTCAAAAAATTACGATTTACATGGCCACGATACCAGAATATCAAATAACTTTCATTTAAATATGATTCATTCCAATAAAGGAAAGAATAACCCCATTTCATCAGCATTAATAACTTTCAATGAACTACCAGAAAAAATAAAATCATCCAAATCCATTCATATTTTTTCAAAAGAACTAAAAAAATATTTGCATAATGATGTTCAACAAATTATCAAATGAATATTATACTCCAATTTATTATTTATAGTTCATAATTTTATAACGTTTTTTTTTGACTTGCACATACCGGAACCCTGTTCTGTCTGGAAGCTGTATATTGAATAAATAAAAAATAAATAAATAAAATAATTTCGTATCAAGAGTAAAATAACTATTTTAGGTAAGAACTATTTGAAGAATATCACAGGAATCAAACAAAGCTTCAATTAGCAGATTCATTTATTTGGAAATTCAGAAGTTACAAGCAGATTCGAAATGTAAAATTACATGAGCCCAACTATGAATTTAAATTGATTCAGTGACTGGAAGTAGACCATAAAATCGTGTATTTTAATTAGGTAGCACAATTATTGGAAAAAAAGAGACATCCACTGATCTAATATTTCATCTACAATTGTTCTTACAAAAATAATAAATAAAAATACTATTCTTAAGTAAAGTAAATACTTATGCATAGTAATTGTGTTATTTAAAATTCGTTTTCGGTTTTGGTGTAATTATCTCTGAAACCTCTGAATTTCTCTATTAAATTATCTACAGAACATTCTCCGTGGATTATATTATCCCTGGTACGAACATTGACGGTGTTGCCGGATCGCTCCTTCTCACCAACAACTGAAAGAATAATAATAATCAGCAGGGAAGCGACAATTATTTGGGGAAGTGTTTATAGAACTCTTTTGGGATTTATTTGATGATCACATTGATTATATTTTACAAGATGACACATGTCATACATGAAGTGATTTTTACCTGTCAGAAATAAATTTTCGAAGAGAAGCCAAATATAGAATACAATAATAATAATAATAATAATAATAACAATTTATTCACAATAAATATCAATAACTGCAAAAAAAATAACAATATGTGAATAAATAATTGAACCTCATGGAGTTGTGCACTTGTGAGGAAACATTATATTAGATTTTTATATAATTCAATTGAATATGAGAATATAAACAAAAATCATAAATATCAAAGATAAATAGTAGTGTAAAAATGAATAGATACAATATAATCATGACATGGAAAGAAAGAATGGAGCTAAATATAGAAATTTTTTTTGTGACATTACGTATGTTAAAATCATTGTTTTTTAACAAAAAAATAATGATTTATTTGATTTCTTTCATTTTTTAAATTTTAATATAAAATTTGAACATTTTGATTCTTTGAAATTATTGTTGATTATTTTAATGCATGAGTCTAAAAATTTTAATACAATTTGCGGCTCAAAAACTTGTGACAACTCATTTGTCGCGCTTCTCTCAAAAAAATTCTTGTCGCGATTTGTTTTCCTTCTGTCCTATACACCCGCTATACAGTGCCGAGTGAGACACGAACGCGTTTGTTGTGCTTTTTGCAAGAATATTCCTGTCGAGGCGTGTTTTCCTTCTTAACCTATAAATTGACGTTGCCCAACAATTTCACGCATTTCGCTAGTTGCACACTCGGATATCAGAAACATATTAGGCATAGAAAAAGGAGGAAAACTCGTGTTTTTGTTTGAATTGTATAACGAAAATGAATAGACTGAAAATATACAGTAATAAAATTTAGGTGTTTAGTTTGAGAATTATGTACTTCTTTTTTGTTGTTTTTGCTAAAAGCAGATACTCCTTCTAATCTTCAAGAAAACTTTTATATTGTTTTTATCTGGTTCTGAATAAAAAAAAATTGATTTAAATCATGATTTCAATTTTAAAAATCAAGCGATTTAAATCATGATTTTAATCAGCCCAACCCTGGCTTCAAGACCCTCAAAAACATCGAATAAGACGCTTGGTCGCCAAAATATAGCTAATAAGAAGTTATTGAATATCTGCTGAAGTCGTCTAGTTTATTGAGAATCATATGGAATAACTATAAAGTTTGTATAACTCTCATCTTATAGTACATAATCCAACGCTTGTTAACAACCCCAAATACCCGTCGGGGTATCATCCAGGAAAACAGTAGCATCCGCCAGATACGAGCCCAATCGATCTGAAATTCCAGTTACTCACCCAAAATGAAATTGAACTGAGCCAGCTGCGCGTTCCTGATCTTCTTGTTCATCGTATCGCCAGGGTCGGTGTCGACTTCAGCCATGAAGCCGGCTTCGAAAAGCTTCCCCTTCACCTGTTCGGCGTACTCGTCGTACGCGGGCCCGACGGGGATGACCATCACCTGCCTGGGCGACAGCCAGAAGGGCCACTTGCCCGCAAACGATTCAGTCAAGATGGCTATGCTTCGTTCGACGGAACCGAGCACCGCTCTGTGGATGATGACGGGTTGCTTTTTTTCGCCCGTGTCGCTGAAAACACAATTTTCGATTGGACTCTAGGAATAATATAATAATAATAATAATAACAACAATTTATTCACAATAAATATCAATAACAATGCAAAAAAACATAACAATATTTGAATAAATAAATGAACCTCACGAAGTTGTGCACTTGTTGTGAGGAAACATTATATTACATTTTTATATAATTCAAGTGAATATGAGAATACAAACAAAAATCATAAATATCAAAGATGAATAGTAGTGTAAAAATGAATAGATACAATATAATCATGACACAGGGTAGATTGGATATTTTCTTTCAATAATATTTTGGAAATATTGTCTAGGAGTTTCAGTAATCCATGTGTTCACTTTTTTCTTATAAGTGTATTTCGTTTTGGTAATTTTGATTGAATTTGGTAATTTATCATAAATGAATGGAGCTGAATATAGAAAATTTTTTTGTGACTTTACTTTACATATGTTATTTTTTACAGTTATTTCATTTTTACTTCATGTATCATAAGTATGCTTACTATAATTTTTTTGCTTTATAACAATGTTCATCAAACAATTCAATAACAGGTATACAACATTATAAATCAAACTATTAATAAACTAAATGCATAATCCCACGAAGTAAAACTTAATGCAATTTTTATGAGAAAATATATAAGTGAGTATCTTGAAACTGAATAATTGCCTAATATCCATTATATTACAGTCAGAATATAATTTATCATGAGAATATCTTAGGTTTTCATTAAATATGATTTTCAAAAACCACTTTTGTAATATTTCCAAAGGTTTAAGATATATTTGGTCAACTCCCCCCATGATAAAATACCATAATTTAATTGTGTTTTCTATCCAAAATATTCTGTAAAAATTTGAATTTAGGTAATAACGGTCGTAACTTTATTATGACATATTCAATTTGGAAGTTCCATTTCAAATGTCTGTCTACTATGACTCCTAAATATTTTATCCGATTTACTTCTCAAATGTATGAATTTTTTATTTCAATTGAGCCAAGCTTGGGTGAACGATTTCCTTCCTAAAAAATATCTGAGGTGTATCTTTTTCTGTTTGATATATTCAAATCTCCAGTATTTGATTTCAAATTGAGGAACAGCCTATACATCGATATTGAATCCTCTCGAAAGACTACAAAATAAAATTATAAAGTGTATATTCAAATTACCATATCTTGAACCAACCTCAAATTTATATAAACCGCATGGTCTTTTGAATATTCAATCTGCTTTTCAATTGAAAATTTGTTGTTTTATACATTGTTAAAAAAAAAACAAACATTCAACTATGAACTTTAGTGAAATTAATACAATTCATGATCATAATACGAGACAAACCAAACAATTAATTGTTGAACCTTATCGTTCTTAATTTGGAGAGAAATCAATATATCATTTTGGTGTTAAAATCTACAATAATCTTCCAGAAAGACTGAAAATGATTCCGAAAATAACAAAATTCAAATCTGAATTGAAAAAACGTTTGCTCTCTAGTTGAAATCTCCATACATAATTTCAATTTTTAGATTGCGGCTTTTATTTATTCTCTTTATTTATACAACTTTCCTTGTTATTCTAACATAATGTAATTGTTAATTTGTGTTGTACACTGTTTTACTTGGTAACCAAATAACTTAGTTGATTACGATTGATTTTTTATCCCTGTTATAAACTTTGTAGTTTCTGGGAATTAATAAAGATTTTCATCATTATTATTATTCAAGACAATTTTGGTAACAAAACACATCTGCACAACGTCCCCATTCAAATATATAGCATATAGCTGATACAATTTAAAATCTGCTGCAAGTCCTCATGGGCGTGGTTAAATTTTGAAGTACACTGTAGCCAGATTGTTATAGAATAATGGAATTTTGGATAATTGAATATGAAAGGAAAATCGAAAATTTTTACAAACCTTCTTTGTTAATAGGTACGTGTAAATCATCCATTGAAATATGGGACTTATCTATGAAAAAGTTCTTTCCTTGTTTTCCAATAGGAAACTTAAGTTATATGCCCTTCCAAAGGTTCAAATCATATATTCTGAATAGCTACATCCAAACTATTTTGAAAAATCGAGATTTCCCCATATCTATAAACTGCAAAATAATTACAGCGTTCCTACATAGCATAAATATTGTTATGATTAACACCTTGCAGTATTTGTAAGACTCCTGGTGGTTTGTGACCTTTGTTGTTGTTTAACCTTTTGAGAAATTGCACTCACAGTATAGATACTTGACTTCTTTGACCCATATATTTATTGCTAAAGAAATGAATGGAATCGAAATTAAAACAATATCAAAAGAAGTTCAAAACAATGGAATTTCACTAGACATCTGCAGTAGAGCTTGTAGTGCAAAGAAAAAACCATATGCAGCATATGGCTCTTACTCCTAGCAACATAACATGTCATTTGTTTACCCTCGATATTTTAGTTAAGAAACTTTTTAACAAAATTCAAATCTAATTAGAAAACTGTTTGGATTTAATTTTTTATAAGTGCTGTTAACTCTATGACTGTCCTAAGTATTAAGTTATGAGCAAGATGCATAAAAACCGTGGTGCATTGACTGATATAATTTTGACAAAATGGTTGAGGCTTTCGCGGCCGAGGTTATTAGTATAACTACTTTTCTTCGGGCTTGAAAGAATTTCTTCCTAACGTTTCGCTAGCGAGAGTGGCCAGCTTCTTCAGAGGCTCACTCATTTCCGATGACTAAATGTTTCGATTTCTTAAGGCGTATTTATATTGATGCAGGTAGTCTGGAGTGTTAATTGCTTCTGTCGGGTTCGGGGAATAATCATCATTATTAGTTGCCGCACTACCTGCCGTGATTTCATTAGTGATCCTTGATTTCCTCAGAATGGGATTCCAAATTCTGTTAAGACTCAACGCTTCCTCTTTTCTGTTGAAACCTGTGGGAAGGTTTACATCGGTACCACGTAAAGATCCAAGGGAACAAGGCTCAAAGAGCGTGAAAGAAACTGCAGGCTGGGGCAAACCGACAAATCGGCGGTGGCGGAACACGCACTGAGTGAGGGTGACCACAGGATTCTGTTTGAAAATGCACAACTGATTGCCCCCAACCAGGGTTACCATAGCCGGCTGGTACGGGAGGCGATAGAGATCCAAAAACATACGGACAATTTTAACAGAAAAGAAGAAGCGTTGAGTCCCAACAGAATTTGGAATCCCATTCTGAGGAAATCAAGAATAACTAATGAGGTCACGGCAGGTAGTGCGGCAACTAATAATGATGATAATTCCCCGAACCCGACAGAAGTAATTGACACTCCAGACTACCTGCTCAATATAAATACGCATTACGAAATCGAAACGTTTAGTCATCGGAAATGAGTAAGCCTCTGAAGAAGTTAGCCCCTCGCGCCAGCGAAACGTTAGGAAGAAAGTCCAAAGAACGACGGCCTTCAAGCCCGAAGAAAAGTAGTTATACTGATATCAATTCCTCTCGATACGAAAAATCAATTTTTCGAAACTGCAATTCCAATTAAGCGACAGCTCACGAGTGAATTTTGATACCAACGGTCTTATTGTCTGAACTCTGGAGAAATCTTTCTTTTACCAATAGAATCATCACTACACAAAATTTGTCTAGGCAGGCCACCTTATAGAAAGGTAGCCCCTTACAGACAAGTTTGACAATTTGATACTTGGAGATATTTGAAATTTAAATGTGTTTGGAAGTTCCAATAAACTCAATATTCAATTCTATCCAATTAGTTTTGTTTGTTTCATTTCACGTTGTATTTTCCAGCTTTTTTTAGTTTCTATTGTTATTGATGAGTGAATTTTTTACTCTTATAGTGAAGGAGTTTGCATTGTTTGTGCTGTTAATAGTGTCGAATCTAATCTCCATAATTAATTAGGTAACAACAGCAGGTAAATTATTTTTCAGTTAGAAAATATATTATGATAGTTTCAACACATATTTCGAAAATAGAAGATAGTTTTGAATATCCCAGAATCAAAATTGATGATAATTTATAATAGAGAACGCGAAATTATTCTGATGATGATGAAACAAACTTCAACTTGAATGACCTTTTTCAACTTAATTGGGGAAGTTATATTTGTATGCTTCATTGATCGTACAGACAGTAAGAAAGGATACAAAAACAGTAATTTGAAATCTTGCAATAAAAGTTCATGAAATATGCTTCAGTTGGCAATCTCTCGAAATGATTTCTTTAGATAAAATCCAAATCAAGAATGGGAGAGATCGAGAATTCAGGGTTACGATTTTTTAGGTATAAGTCAAGACACCAGAATTTTTATGCGTCTAGGTTATGAGTTGTTTTGTGCTTCAGTACTCTAATAATTGATAATTTTTTTTCATGTATTTTTTTACTCAGTATCTTTTTTATATCATTTGTATGATTTATTGATTCCCAAACTTGCATATAAGTATTTTATTCATCTATAAATTACACGTGCCAATTTTTCAAGAATGGAAATGCAGTATACCATATATAGTGTTTATGAGACATGACATACACTACCCTTGAATTTATACTTGTATCACAAATGTTTATACACAAGGAAAGACATAATCATAGAAAAAAAATTTCAAGAAACCCACTCCACAGATTATCCCATTAAAATATTCTATGAACAAGAGGTATCAGGAGAACTGAATCATTCAATGAAATGGTCAAAGTATCAAAATCTTTTTTCTCCATATATTGAAGTATGAAAATACATGAGCTTTCAGTCCCTTCGCCCCCCCACCTCCATTCTTTCCTCTAAACATTGACAATATTGCCACATATTTCGAAATGATGGAATGATTGTCTTACTTGGCCTAATTACTTTGGCAATCTGAAATTCAGAGAATGGACATACTCACCTAACATATGACAAGTTGAACCGAATTGGTAACTGGAAATCCAACTGGATGGTGGCGCATTGATGCGAGCGCTTCAAAGCATCTTGGATGGTAATGTCGATTTTAGGTCCGTAAAAGGCACCATCGCCTGGATTGATCTTCCACGGCTGGCCGAAACTATCCAAACTTTCGCTCAGAGCCTTGATAAAATTCGATAAATCACAACAAGGAAAAAGATAGATGTGGAACAACAAGGAAATTATGGGTTTTCTGTGAAAGTGTAGTACACTAAATCCAACAATAAAACTATAACATCTATCTTAAATTAATAAATGATTATCCTCGAAATAAGGAATTTATGTCCTATTCGACATTCACATATAAGAATAAATAAACTTAAATTTGAGACATCAAGTACTCCTACCGACTGCGCCAATTCTCCAAAATAGACCTAGAGACAACTAGATCGCGTCACAACACCCCGCGACAACTCACCTTTTCGGCGGTGTTCCACAACTCGAGATCGCCGAGATATTTTTCCGGCCTGGTGGACAAACATACTTCCATCGTGAATCCGAAAACCGTGTACACGGTGTTGACGAAATCGAGACAGCCGATGATCTCTTCCTTGATCTGCTCCGGCGCGCAGAATATGTGGGCGTCGTCTTGCTGGAACCTCCTCACCCTCGTGAGGCCAGTTAGAGCTCCGGAAAGTTCGTTTCGGTGGAGTACGCCGAAATCGGCGAGGCGCAGAGGCAACTCCCGCCAAGATCTGACGCGGTTGTCGAACATCAGACTGAAAAAAAAAGGTCACCATTCGTACACCGGTACGACTCATCTCGATGCGCGGTTCAATCATCTCCTGATGACGCTAACTTGTTTGCCGTCCAATAACGCCAAATAATAAGATCTTGTTGTAAGGGCAGGATTTTTGATGTAGTTATGAAACAGCGACCACAACCAAATGTAACATTGTGTGCAAATTTGATGAATAAAATAAATGAATACTACCACAACAAACTTACCAATGACCAGGGCAATTCATCGGCTTCAGGGCAAACTTATCTTTCTCGACGTCAAAAGAAAACATGTTTTCCTGGAAAAAAAAAACATTTCGAAGACTGTTCAAATACACCGAAACGATGTTTTCGCTTACAGCATAGTGAGACCAATGCCCTGAAGTCTGCCACAGTTTCACGTTGTACATGTTGGGGGAAATGACTTCTTGGAATCCACGCTTCCTGTATTCTTTTTTAATAAACTCCGTCAGGGTATTATAAATGTGAGCACCGCGCGGTTGGAAGAAACAAGAACCAGGCGACATTTCGTGGAAGAAAAATAATTCTTGTTCCTAGAACAACCAAACAAAAAATGAGACTAAAAATTTGTTCTAAAATTGTTCGTTTTCGTTAACCAGCTGACGAACGTCAACCCTCAGAAGTCGAAACTTGTGCGAGCAATGGATCAACGAGGCCTTACCTTTTAACGTGCGATTACCCAGCACGGTGGCCCGGCGAGGATTCGAACCCCGGCCTTCCGCTTGATAGGCAGATATGCTAACCACTACACTACCGAGACTAGTATAACTATTTTTCTTCGGGCTTGAAGGCCGTCGTTCTTTGGGATTTCTTCCTATCGTTTCGCTAGCACGAGTGGCCAGCTTCTTCAGAGGCTTACTCATTTCCGATGACTAAACGTTTCGATTTCGTAAGGCGTATTTATATTGATGCAGGTAGTCTGGAGTGTTAATTACTTCTGTCGGGTTCGGGGAATAATGATCATTATTTAGTTACCGCACTACCTGCCGTGAGTTCATTAGTGATTCTTGATTTCCTCAGAATGGGATTCCAAATTCTGTTTAGACTCAACGCTTCTTCTTTTCTGTTGAAATTGTCCGCATGTTTTTGGATCTCTATTTGCCTCCCGTACCAGTCGGCTATGGTAACCCTGGTTGGGGGCAATCAGTTTAGTTAGCATTTTCAAAGAGAATCCTGTGGTCACCCGCACTCAGTGCGTGTTCCGCCACCGCCGATTTGTCGGTTTGCCCCAGCCTGCAGTTCCTTTTATGCTCTTTGAGCCTTGTTCCCATGGATCTTTTCGTGGTACCGATGTTAACCTTCCCACAAGTGCACGGTATACGATAAATCCCTGCTGCTGACAGTGGGTCTCTTTTGTCTTTAGCCGACCTGAGGCTTTGTTGGATCTTCTTGGTCGGCTTGAAAACCGTTTTTATGTTATATTTCCCCAAGAGTTTCCCAATTCTGTCGGCAAACCGACAAATCGGCGGTGGCGGAACACGCACTGATTGCGGGTGACCACAGGATTCTGTTTGAAAATGCTAACTAAACTGATTGCCCCCAACCAGGGTTACCATAGCCGACTGGTACGGGAGGCAAATAGAGATCCAAAAACATGCGGACAATTTCAACAGAAAAGAAGAAGCGTTGAGTCTAAACAGAATTTGGAATCCCATTCTGAGGAAATCAAGAATCACTAATGAACTCACGGCAGGTAGTGCGGCAACTAATAATGATGATTATTCCCCGAGGCCGACAGAAGTAATTAACACTCCAGACTACCTGCATCCTGCATCAATATAAATACGCCTTAAGAAATCGAAACGTTAGGTCATCGGAAATGAGTAAGCCTCTGGAGAAGCTGGCCACTCGCGCTAGCGAAACGTTAGGAAGAAATGCCAAAGAACGACGGCCCTCAAGCCCGAAGAATAGTAGTTATACTAATAACCTCGGCCGCGAAAGCCTCAACCATTTTGTCAAAAAATGAGACCAAAATTTTTTTCAATCCCTATGCTCAATTTTTTTAATTGAATTTCATCAATATATATACCAATACATATGCTCAATAATTGATAATATGGCCATAATAATTTTTTTTCCTTAAAATTCCCATAATCACAAATATTAAGTTTAGTGATCTAAATAATAATTACCCTTCCAATTTTTCTATGATCCCGTTTCGCAGCTTCCTCTTGGAAGTGTTGCCATTCCTTCATAAGCTTAGTGTCCGGAAAACTGACTCCATACACCCTCTGAAGAGTTTCAGCATCTGCCTTACCTTCCCAATAGGTCGATGAATTCTACCAACAGTATATAAAAATTCACTCATGTAATCAACAAAATATTGCGCACATTTTACCTTGGTAACTTTCAAAGCTTTGATTTTGCCAGTATGTCTGATATGGGGCCCTCGACAAAGGTCAATGAGAGGACCGCACCTGTAGACAGTCGTAGTGGGAGTGTCGACTTTTTCATTCAGAATGCGAACTTTGAATTGGTTGTATTTGAACATCTCCAATAGATCTTCCTTTTTCATTTCTAACCTTTCGAAAGACTGCTTTTCTTTGACGATGTTCTTCATCAGGTTTTCCATGACAGGGAAATCAGTTTGGGAAATCTTAAAAGAGAGTTTCATGAATTTTCTATAAATTTCGAAGAATCAATCAATCTTTAGTTGTGTTTTGTAATGGAAAAAAAAATAGATAGGACATGGGGATCAATTTTGTTTCATAATTAGATAGATTTGTGTTATTGCAACAATGTGTTAGAAAATTAAGTTGACTTTATTTATCAATGAGTCATTTTTTCTTAGAGATTAAGACCTTACCCCTTTTTCTCCAACGAATATATCATAATAAAATCCCGATTCAATTGGTGGTCCATAACATAAGCAGCCTCCATATATTCTCTCTAAAGCCTCACCAAGAACGTGAGCAGTGGAATGCCAAAAGACAGCTTGAGCTTCAGGATCATCAAATTTGAGAAGGTGAAGCTCACAATCCTCTTCCAAAGGTCTATCAAGGTCCCATAGGACACCATTCACCTTAGAAATGACTGTGTTGTCTGCTAAACCTTGGCTGTAATCCAAAAAAATAAAATTCTTGAAGGGCAATTTAACAAAAACTGTACAGAATGTAGAGAGTATAACAGAGATTCGAATATATTTTATGATTATTCATTTCAAAAGGTTCCTATGTTCAATTATATTTTCACTCCCAAATGGGGGTGTGTCTTTCTAAGTCGAATTCTTCTTGCGGCGAATTCTCCCTACGTCGAAATCTTCTTATGGCGATTGTCATCCCCCTCACTGGGTCATAAAAAAGAGGGACGTTTCCGATGATTGACTACATAGTACAAAATACCTCGACGTGAAAAATTAGCTGTAGGAAGAATTCGACCAAGGCAGAATTCGACGTAGGCAGAATTCGACGTAGGCAGAATTCGACGTAAGCAGAAATCGACGTACGAAGAATTCGACGTAAGGAGATTTCGACGTAGGAAAAATTCGACGTCGGGAGATTTTGACGTAGGAAAAATTCGACATAGGAGGAAGTCGACGTAACAGGAAATCGACGTAGGAGGAAGTCGACGTAGGAGGAAGTCGACGTAGGAGGAAGTCGACAAAGGAGGAAGTCGACGTAACAGGAAATCGACGTAGGAGGAAGTCGACGTAGGAGGAAGTCGACGTAGGAGGAAGTCGACGTAGGAGGAAGTCGACGTAGGAGGAATTTTTCGTAGGAGGATTTCGACGTAGCGAGATAACCCTTGACAATTGAACCCGAAAATACGTATAATTTTGTTGAAAAGTGATGAAAAAGGTGAAATTATCAGAAAATGTCATGTTACGAATGAAAACGTGTAGTCCTATTGTTCTTCAATGCAAAAAGAAAGGGGAAAAGCCCTATTTTCGCTCGTCTCGCTACGTCCAATTCTCCCTGCGGCAAAATCTCCCTACGTCGAATTCCCCTAAGGCGAATTCTCCCTACGTCGAATTCCCCAAAGGCGAATTCTCCCTACGTCGAATTCCCCAAAGGCGAATTCTTCCTACGTCGAATTCTTCCTAAAGCAATTTTTCACTACAGGGTATATGGTCTATCATCGGCATCATTCGTGTTTTGATGACGTGGGGAGAATTCGGCGTAGGAAGAATTCGACGTAGCGATACGATCCGCTCAAATGGTTGTCGTGAGTGGTGATTTTTTTTGGGATCTATAATATGTTTTAAACTTCTGGAGAGAAACTGTTGGAAAGAATCAAATTTATCGATTAAGAAGAGGGGAAAGTATAAAAGTACATGCATTTTGACTAAATGATGCCTTTACAATTATTTATGGTGTTGATGAACATAATTGGTTTGGAAAACCACATTTTTCAACCAATTCAGTTCACCATGAAACTGAAATTGATTTCAGAATACACGTTTTTCAAAGTAAAATATAATTTGACAGAGAAATGCATTATCTAACTTCATTTGTTCTCAATTTAAAACATTTTTTTAGAGATTCGAACAACATCAATACAATAAACTTACTGCACCACAAGGGAAACTAATTATGGATCATAGAAATGACAAATATTTATCTGAAATGCATTCTAATTTCAGATAATTTTCGCGCTTTATATACTTTATAATCATGGCAACAATTTATGTTTGGAAGATGCATTTGATATTTACTATTATAGGTTTACATCATGGTCTGCTAAGATTAGGGAAGAAACATAATAAAATATATATATACAAAGGTGGCGAAACGGACAATCCTACGAATTATCGTCGAATTTCACTACTCTGCACTCTTTCAAAAATTATAGAAAAAATTGTAAAAAGTCGAATTATGCTCTTCCTGAAAAAACATAATATTTTATCTCCATGTCAGTTTGGATTCCAAAAATCAAAAAGTACAACTGATGCAATCTTTTCATTCCTTGAAAATGTTTATTTAAGCCTAAACGAAGGTGAGGTGGTTGCGGCAGTTTTCTGTGACTTCTCCAAGGCATTTGATTGCGTTAATCACAGAATACTGCTGAATAAACTTCATCATTATGGATTCAGGGGTGTTGCTTTGAAGTAGGTCGAATCTTATCTCACTGGCAGAAAACAAATAGTTAAAATTTCCAATGAATGCTCGGGTTATTCTGATATCAGATCCGGAGTACCTCAAGGCTCAGTGCTAGGTCCCATTTTTTTCTTGCTGTACCTAAATGACTTGACTTGTTTACCTATTACAGGGATATTCACATTATTTGCTGACGATACCACCCTTTTATGGCATGGCAAAAATGTGGATAGTTTGAAAACAATCATAGCCCAGGATCTAGAAGAGATCATCGCTTGGTGTAACACGAACAATCTCGGCTTAAATATAAATAAAACTAATATCCTAACATTTAAATTCGAATTGAATAATATCTGTTTGAACACATATAATGTGGAAAATAAATCATGTATAAAGTTCCTGGGTTTACACATTGATAATAAACTTAAATTCGAAGACCATATTATGTCACTAAAAAAAAGATTAGCATCAGGCTGCTATGCAATTGGAGTGGTGTCAAACGAACTTGGTGCAGTCATTGCTAGAAACACCTATTTTTCCCTCATTGAATCTCATATTAGGTATGGCATAGCTTTCTGGGGATTCTGTGGCCAGAATTTATTACAGTCTGTTTTTGTCCAACAAAAAGGGCCATAAGGTACTTGTGCAGGGCCAAAGCAAGAGACCACTGTAGACCGCTGTTTATATCCCAAAAAATTCTCACCATAGCAAGTATTTTCATTTTGGAAACTGTCTGTTTAATTCATAACAAACAGTCTACAAGAATTAATATGATTCACACTCATGTAACCACCCGAAGTAATAACCTTTGCATGCCAATACCAAAAACAACTCTCATAAAATATTCAGTTGTATATGAAAGTAAAAAAATATATAACCATCTACCGGAATCTTTAAAAGAGTTGAAAAATCTTAAGCACTTCAGAAAAGCAGTAAAGGACTTCCTCATACCAAAAGCATACTACGACCTGCAGGAATACTATAATGAAAATTTCTGACCTGAAATTGAAGTTTTCACATTTTGTAGGTATGTGTTTTAGCGAAATTACTTATTTGTAATGAACTGAACTTATTGTTTTCCATTTTTCTAACCTTTATTTTAATAATGATTATTTTACAATTATTATTTCAATTCATAAATTACATTTTATACTTTGAATTATATACTTAATATTTACCTGTACATATTAACATTTCATTTTTATATATGAAAATATGGATTATACCACAAGTTATTGTACTCATCGCTTTGTCAATAAGAACTTATTCTTGGACAATAAAGCACAGTTTTGATTTGATTTGATATACAACAGAGATATCATCAGTATGATTTACCTGATGGTTTTAGCAATGTCATAGGCAGTACTTCTCCATGCAGTACCTTCCACAACTTTGCCATCTGGTAGAGTCACTTTGATAATTTTCTCAGGTTTGCTTGCAATTTCTGCATCATACTGTGACTTCAATTTGTTCCATAATGTGAGCCTTTCCTCGATGAATGCTGGCCATGGATTAAGTTCCTTCGCAACTGAATTGTCTCCTCCGCCTTGGGCTAGTTGTTTATTTTTCTTCAATTTAGCCTAGTGAGCAGAAAAATTTGAACTCTCTCCTAGATATTTGATATAAAAAAAAAAATTGAAAAATTAATTCCTGAACGAAATTTTGAGCTGTTTTTGAAGAACTAAGTGAATTTCATTATGTTCGATGTAATTGCGTAAATAATTTCATCACACAAAATTCCAGGTAAAATTTCACGCAGGTAATATGTTTAAATTACAAACCAATGATGGATAAGAACGATGAAATGCCGGAGCAACGATTCTCAAAGAACTCAAAGTTTTTAACATATTGAAATAGATAATATTTAATGTTCATGCCTTTTCTTCTTTATTAATTTTCAGGTTTTCCACATCTTTTTCTATTTTTTCACTCATCTTGAGAACACACACGTTCAAGAATCAAACCTCAAAAGTTAGGAAATTTGGCCAACTTGACATTACTTGACACACATCACACATAAGTGATTAGTGCCAATGGCTGCGTCTAACAGCTTACAGCGCTTGAAGCCGCTTCACGAAATTTGACATTTCAACATAGAAAGTGTCAAATTTTGAGCAGCGACCTCAAGCGCTGTAAGGGGTGCGCTGCGTAACACCCACATTTCGTAACACCCACAGTGCATAACGCCCAAAGTGCGTAACACCCAAATTTCGTTATGCCCACACTCTCCGAACATACCCGAATGATGCACTGTTGCAAAATTTACCGGATATTCTGCAATTTCCTGTTAAACCAATCTAACTTAACCTAACTAACCTAACCTAAAAGAAGGACGAATTTGGCAACAGCGCATCATTCGGATATGTTCGGTGAGTGTGGGCATAACGAAATTTGGGTGTTATGACATTTGGGTGTTACGCACTTTGGGTGTTATGCACTGTGGGTGTTACGAAATTTGGGTAGAACGAGATGCTCCCGTAAGCATATGCTGTAAGCTGTTAGACGCGGCCAATTGCTGCGTCTAACAGCTTACAGCCGCTTCATATTATCTGACAATTCACCACGGAAAACTATCAAATGTTGTGCAGCGGCTTTAAGCTGTTAGACGCGGGTCTCTGGACGCCAGCCATTGCCATTGTTTATGGTTAAAAGTTCCAAGATGTTCCAAGGAATAGTTATAGTTCTGAAATAGGTGTATTGTTGAGCACAAAATAAATATTATTCTCGTTACTATTACTTATGAAAAATTCTCAAGACCGATTGGTAAAAGTCATAAATGCCTCCTGATGACGTCCTCCTTGGGAAATTTAGAAACCCAGAAGTCATTCAAATACCTTAGAGAAGTTGAAGAAGTTGCACAGGATATTCTCACATTGAAAGATGAAAAAATACAATTAGCTAATGCCCAAAACAAGTGCAGAGAGGCCTTGAATGCATTGAAACATTCTGAAGATAGGAAAAGCTGGATCCAAGTCGGATCGGTTTATATTGAGAGGCCCGTGAATGAATGTAGAGTAATATTACAAGAGGGTGAGTGCAAGTAATTGCATTTATATTGAAAATCAAAGTGCAATTTATCTTTATATGAAATTTTTTGAATATTTTCTACAGAAATCAAGAAAGCTGAAGATGCCCTGAAGGATTTGCAGGAGGAAATTAAGCAAAAAGTTCATAAGCTAAGAGATTTAGAGCATGAGCCCAGATTAGAAGGATTCACATTGAAACCGATATCTGTATCTGAAGCGAAAGCCCTACACAAAGGATTTGGACTTGACTGAAATCAACAATGCAAAAAAAAAACTTTCAAGTTCTGGAAGTGTTCAAGCCAGATGAAGAAAGAATGTAACCCAAAGATATATACAAAAAAAATCAAAGTTAATATTTTGGTCTCACTGATAAATACATATATTTCATTGGTTGTTTCTGTTCTTCGAATAATATTTTCTTCAAGAATAAATAATCATAAGTATGCTATCGAGTGAACAATGACAGGATTGAGTAATATTTGTTCTGAACACATTGAACCCATTCCTTATTGATTTTAAGATAAAGTTGATTGAGGTAAAATTTGCAAACTTTGGCCCCTATAAATATTTTTTTCCAAGAATCACATGACTTTCATGAAAGGGAATAAAATTAAATGCAAATCAATGCCTGTCCAGACCATAGTCAGGAAAGTTGACACTTTTTTGTTGAAGATATCCACATTATTATTTTTACAGGGTTTCTGCATTATCATTGAGTGTTCTCTATATTGATTTGGAAAAAATAAAATAGCTCCTCTGTTTTTGTTACCAAAATGGCAAAACCTAATGCTTAACAACAATCCAATTGTTTGAGGTGGTTTCGTAATATGAGAAGCACATTTTTCAAATGGAAAACTCAAAAAATCATGAAGAAAACCAAGTATCTGAGTGGTTCTTAACCCTTTGAGGACCAGTGGTTACTTAGGAGGACCACAATTCAAAAGTGTTGTACGATACGGCCTACCGGTTATTCATATGCACCAGTGTGCGAGATGGGTTGCCTAACGTACAGAAAGTCAGGAGTTTACCTCTGGCGGGCTGAAGCAAGTGGACGCGGGAAATATATTCATTTGTTGTTGTCGTTTGGTTGCTAGTAAGATGTCTAGAAGGATATGGTGTACCGAGTTATACCTGGGCATGTTTGGGGTAAACTTGGCGACACATGCCTACTATGATAATAAGCATCATGACCCCTTGACATCAAATCAGTTCAGATGGCGTTTGCAACGAAAAGAGTTACAAATTGCCTAAGAAATGTATAAACGGCCGACCTGACGGCTGGCTATACTTTTACTTCTGGACGCTGACTGATGAACAACCTATATTATTTGTTCACAATACTGGCCAAATCCCCTATAATTGTGTTCCTTTTATTCGATTTTGTTTTTTATGAGTATGACATCAGATTTTGCTCATTTTGTTGACTGCTCGAATCGAAGAATATAGTTTGTCGATCGATCGGTTGACTATGCACTTCCAATTAGCGTCAACTAGCGATGAATTTGAGAAACACACCACGATACGTAAAAATGACACTAATGACAGATAAGTGTCGCCATAAAATTCTAAACAATATCGCATCAGTCCCAGCACCATATCCTTCTAGACATCTTAGTTGCTAGTGTGACTCGCTGCTGGAAATCACTGTGAAATATCTTTTTATAACTAGGAACCGTACAACAATGGCTGGTAGGTTGTGTATTTGAATATTATCTATGGGTGTGCGTGAAAGATTTGCATAAAAATAGTGTACTGCCTTGCAGAGTCCTATATTTTGTTATGGTCATCTGATATGACCGCTAGGCACTTGGATTTTGTAATTTGGTATTTTTTTCAGGAACGAAAAGACGACTTTGGAGCAATCGAGATTTACAAAATCTGAAGGCGGATGAGGCTTATGCTTTGCTTGATGAAATTCCTAGCGATTCAGAATCGGTTTTATCAGATGTAGAAACTGTTATGGGTGATGAAACGACTAATTTGCAGTCAGTAGAAGAATTCGACATCGAAAACATGGACATTGTTTTAGCGGACGATAACGTTGGTTCTATAGATGTAGCCATAGGGGGTCAAATTGATAATTTAGAATATGAAAGTGAGGATGAAATACCCTTACAAACTCTAGCAAGACAACTTATCGCGAAAAAAACTATCGTTTGGACCCATCAGACAAATTATTGTACAAAACCAAAACCCTTTTGTATCGACAACAGGTGTCAATTTATCGGACAATGTAGAGAGTCCAATGGATATATTTCTGCAACTTTTTCCAGAAGACCTAATCCAGCACATTACCTTCCAAACTAACTTGTATTCTATGCAAAAAAGAGGAGGGGGTGCGAATTACACCCCAACTACTGATGAAGAAATAAAAGTTTTCCTCGGGGTCAACCTGCTGATGGGCTTGAAAAAGATGCCAAGCTACAGGGATTACTGGTCTGCAAAAAATGAACTCCGTGACCATTTTATCAGTAGTGTTATATCGCGTGACAGATTTTCGTGGTTGCTAAGCAACATTCATCTGAATGACAATTCGGTTCAACCTACAAAAAATGATCCCAACTATGACAAGCTGTATAAAGTTCGTCCACTTTTGTCCAAACTCCGAGAAAAATTCATTTCCGCTCTAGAACCACATGAATTTCAAGCAGTTGATGAATCCATGATAAGATTCAAAGGGCGCAGTAGTATTCGCCAGTACATGCCGAATAAACTTATCAAGCGGGGCTATAAAGTGTGGGTCAGATCGGATGCGAGTGGTTTCATGTGTGATTTCGAAATATACACTGGAAAAGTTGATGGAAATACAGAAAAAAATTTAGGAATGCGGGTCGTAAAGAATCTTACACGCACCTTGATTGGAAAACACCACAAAGTGTATTTTGACAATTATTTCAATTCTATTGAACTTCAACGGTCGTTGCTATCGGAGGGGGTATATGCGTGCGGAACGTTCAGGAAAGGCAGAAAAGATTTTCCAGAATTGAAGCCTGACAAGAATATGAAACGAGGGGACATTGATTTTAGCGTTTCCAGTGATGGTCTTGCTGCATTGAAGTGGATGGACCGTAGGAGTGTATTGTTACTAGGAAATTACCTAGATCCTTCAATTATAGAAGTAGTAAAGAGGCGACAAAAAGACGGGGCTGTTTTAGATGTTACATGTCCTCGAATGGTTGTCGAATATAACTCTCATATGGGATTCGTGGACAAATTCGACATGTTGAAAAGTATTTATGAAACAGACCGAAAATCACATAAATGGTGGCACAGAATATTCTTCTATTTTCTTGATGCATGTGTTGTAAATTCATTCATTCTCTTTCAACAACGCAGTCAATCAAAAAGCCTAACTTTGAAGGAGTTCCGCCTAAATGTAGCAAGGGGTCTCATCGGGGTAGTTGAGCCAAGCAAACGTGGAAGACCTTCAAATGAAATGCCTTTCAATAATTTCAAGAGGAATGTCCCTCTGGAGGTAAGACAAAGCAAAGCATGCCATATGCCGGAACGATCCACAAAATTGAGATGTGCTCTTTGCAGTACCAGCCAGAATGTTTCCCGCACCATGTGGAAATGCGCAACGTGTAAAGTAGGCCTGTGCATAAAACATGACAAAAACTGTTTTGCTCAATATCACGCAAAGTAGATTCCATGAAGTTGCTTTGTTCCTAGTGGTTACATGGGGTGACCACATCCTGCAGGATAATCCTTATGTTCCTAACTCGAACAAAATGTTTTGTCACCTTATATTGTTATAAATAAATAGTTATATGAGGATTAATTTTATTTTATTGAAAAAAAAATAAATCCGGCCTCAAAGGGTTAAACTATTCTTTACTTCAATGACTTGACATACTTTTCAAAGTCTATCAGTAAATCTTGCATGTCTTTATAACCGGCATATCTCATAGCTTCTTCAATCTCTAACCATTTGAAATCCTGATGTTCATCAGAAAGTTTGACTTCTGCTTTTGGATTGATCAGTTCAGCTAACCAATAGTAGACAGTCTTGGGTTTTCCTTTAACTTCATAATTCAACACTTTTTCACAGTCCTCATAAACTTTGAGGTCTTCTTTACGGAGACCTGATTCTTCCAGTGTTTCTCGATATGCTGTTTTCAGTTCGGATTCGCCTGGATCCATATGGCCTAGAAAAAGAGTAGCTCGCTTCGTTTGCAGAAGTCTAAGTGAATATGGTCTACCTTTAGGTGGAGTCCAGTGATGTATTCCATATGAAGTTTGTAATAGCAGATATTCAATTTTTTCACATTGTTTTCTGAATATCACAAAGCCAGCGGCTATTTTGCCCGCCATATTTATTGCAACAAAGTAGAAAAAACTCTTTTTTAATTCAGTTTGATTCACAGAGAGATATTATTAATTTGATTAGTTCTAGAAAGGTCTAAAGGTTATGTTTTTAAAAGAATATTTTGAAAAATCATAATGTGGTCGACTGCGCCTACTTGGAAGCAAAGACCATCCCAATATAGAGAGAGAGAGAGAGAAAAATCATAATAGGATTACGTTCGAGTTAACACTCGATCTAGCGAACAGGGGGTCTATTCTTCACCGTTCGCATAAGAAGCCTACGTTCATATTCGCCCATTCTGACATTCTGCCCCCAGATTCTATTTCACGAATTCGATTGTCGAGTAGCTCAGACTGTGACTGTAGTATAGGCTTTACCAAAAATATACGCATATTCTAAACAATTCGATAATCGAATTCGTGAAATAGAATCTGGACTCAGATGTTCAGTCATAGCGACCTCTGCGGGTTTGTAGGTTTATAATGTTACCATATGTTCGAATGCTCAGTTTGCGAATGGTCAAGAATAGCACCCCTGGACATTCAGTGCAAAGCCGAAAGCAGGGCATTTCCTGCCTTTGAATACAGTGAAACTACCCCCGACTTTATTAGAAATGCGATAAGGTTGTTGTTATTGGGAGCGCGCCCGAATCGTTTCGGGCGTCAATTTCAGGGAAGACGCAACGGCTGTTATAAGTGAGAATAAGCGACTATAAAAAAGTGGAATGGACAATAACCGCATGTTATGAGTTACAAACAGTCAATTGCTAGTTGCTAACATTTCAACTTTCAAAAATAGAGTGGAAATTTCGAACGCAACTCTTTATCACTCCGTCTGATCTTCGTAAGATATTAAGATATAGAAAATTATTTTGTGAGAACTCGCGCAATGTTCGACAGAACTTATAACTTATGCATTTCTATCCTTCAATATGTAAAATTTGTAGTACATTGTAAAAAGAGAATGACACTGACTCTGCACGAGTTCTACCAAAAGAATTTGCTAATAATCTTTTCTTGCACTTTTTTTTTCAATTCTTTATTTAACGTCGGCCTATTTCCGCTACCAAGGCCAATCACCGACGCCGGTGAGCACACTTCCCCCAACCGGAAATTTTGCCGAACCCTCTGGTATTCCAACCAGAGGTAGGGATCTTTAACGAGCCCAACATCCATGGACTCGGGACCGACGGCTTTACGTCCCCTCCGAAGGACGGCATATCCTCAATATATCTTGTGCTCATTGATATATTGTCTGCGAGCTATGATATGCTACTTCGCTGCAGCTGTACGGGCTTTCGACACGGTATTTCCCTTTATGGTCACCCATCCAAGTACTAACCGCGCTCGGCGTTGCTTGACTTCAGATATCGAATGACTGTCAGTCAACCTGAAGAGCTGGGCCATGCCCCTTTTCTTGCACTTGTCATGGATTCATGAACACATTTGTGAATGCACCCTTATAGAAAGTGGATGGTGATAAAATCATGATAATAAAGTACATTTTTTTGCGGATTCGTATTTTGCTTCTCGCTGTCACGCTGTCAACATTGTCATGTCAAAGATGTTTGAAGGTTAGGTGATTACAGTAATATTTTTTTGCAGATTAGTATTAAATAATGTTTTTATCTTTATTTCGAAAAAAATCATCAGATAAGGGAAGCCCCGAAAAATCCAAGATCGTATCAACTGGTTTAAAAGAGAGTGGAGAATTGAAAGACACAATCTATGGTGAGTGATAAAAAATAAGGGATTCCTATGAAAAATCCAATCTGATATCCACTTATGATTCTAGATTTGATTCGAACCATAAAAGATCCTGAGAAACCGAATACATTAGAAGAACTTGAAGTAGTTTATGAAGATGGTATCACAGTAAGTATTCGTTTTCCTCCAGTTTCAGGATTTGTTTTTGTCTTGAATTTCAGATCAAAACCCCTACAACAGGTACAGCGAGCGCGGTAAGAGTGGAATTCAACCCAACTATACCTCACTGCTCCCTAGCTACACTGATAGGCCTATGCATTCGAATCAAACTAGAGAGAAGTATGCCAAACCCTATAAAACTCGACATTTACATCAAAAGTGGAGCTCATACCACAGAACATGAAAGTAAGAATCAATCTATATTGACAAACAAGTTACTGTAATTGCATATTAGTTGAATGAAATGAAAGCAGGTCATAGAACTCATTTGTTCATGTATTCTTCAGAGATTCAATTGTGAAAATGTTAAATCAGTATGGTGGTAACTTTTTGTGAATTCAATTGGAGTACCATATCTAATATATACTTTTCAGTAAATAAACAAATCAATGACAAAGAGCGGATAGCTGCTGCTATGGAGAACCCAAATTTGAAGGAAATGGTTGAGAATTGTATTCTAGAGGAAGACTGATGACTTATTTGAATATTATATTTTTGTTGTATATGTAATATATTCTATATAAACACTGTCCTCTCTTTCAGTTGATTGGCAATTCTAAACTAAATAGCAAATGAAAGCATGGGCACCTATACCTGTGGGCAGGGTCCCCCTCCCCCCTAGCACATAGGGTTGAAACAAAACTTCATAAGTTCACAGTTGGGGTTAAAATTCAGTTGTGATGAACTTTGTTAAACCGATTCACAAGTCATTCCTGCACGTTATACTGACTTGAATGAGAAGTGGTTAAAACTAGGTATAACACTTATAAACCTGTAGGCCTATATGCCCCCCCTCCCCGATAATGTTTGTATGGGCGCCCTTGAATGAAAGCAATTCTGGAAGTGCATGCTATAGTATGATGTGAACAATTAAGGTACCTATAATTGATCTCAAAGACAAGCAAACATTCTACAGATACCTCACCTCTTCTTGCAGTCCATTTTGCAGAAATAATTTTAACTATAAATAGGTGGAGTAAAAAAAATACAAGGTTTATGTAAATATACTTTATTAAAAAATAAGATGGTAATTTACCAAAAGCTTGTACCTAGACAACTTTGAATAACCACAATTACGCTAAAAAAATATTTGTCAGATGAATAATGAAATTTGAATTATTTGACAGCTACCTGCCCTTTTTTTCAGCACAATCTAGAATATATGTACACTTTCAAGAAGCAATACTAAGCCTTCAGCAGACCATTCTAGTTGAGCTCTTATTTATGACAGTTATTTTTCCATTTTAAATACAATATGTTGTTCAACAAAGATAATTTGAACTCTCAGCACAACTGTTCCAATAAATAAGAGTTCTGTTTCTCCTCAGTGATATATTAATAAGTTTGAATCTCTTATGTTAGATGGGTGCCTACATATTTTTGTAACATTTTAACAACGCAACATAATCAAGCAACAAATATTGACTTTTTATGAGGCCCAAGCTTCGAGTTCTTTCATATCGTCGTCTTCCTCCACTTTTTCTGAAAAAAAATTGACTCATGACTGTTAACACTCTCTAAAATCTTTCATCAAAGTGGATTATAGGCACACTGTCAAAATTTTTATTTTCCATCCAATAAATCAGATGCTGAAATATAAAAAATACCTATTTCACGAGGTACTAAGTAAACTTAAAAGTTATGTCTCCTCTTGAAAAATTCCAGAAGAAGATTTGAATGTTAATGTTATCCATTTCAACATATATAATTTTAACTCGGAAAGACGAGATTTTCCTGTCATTTATTCTGCTGTGGGACTCTATGGAGATCATCAATCATTCTATGAAGTGTCAATGTGAATTATTAAATTATCTACTGAAACTAACAAATATTGGTGACATTTGGAACATGATTTTTCAAAAGAAAACTACCAAACTCGGGTGTTTTCAGACAATAATTTTTTACTTTTGGAATATATCCAGAAGTCCATGACAAAGGTCAAGTTTTTAATTTATTGACAAGCAATCCTTTTAAATCGGTCAACATAACTATTCTTACATTTCAATTGGTTGGAGCAACAATAAAGAAAAATTCTATGACTTCAAAAGTATGACAAAAAAAATATGGAGGGTAGTAAAACCTCGCCTAAACTGGATCTTTCAGCTAGTTTTTTGTTTTATTTTAGATAACGTTTTTGTGAAAATGAATATGACAGTGTTTCACAACTTAAATCAAAGAGAAGAGAAAATTTCGCAAGTCAATCAAGGTTCTGTTTGAAAGCCAGTCCGTGCAAAAAGTATGTAACATGAAAGAGAAAGTTACAGAAATATTCTTCTATTGTTGGTATTTCTGTGAAAAAAAAGAATCTACCATGTTATATACATATATGTACAAGAATTGTAATAAACTAATTTCAGTATCTATGAGGAAGTGAAGTCAATGTATTTTGGGGATGAATTGGCAGTTCAAGGAGATAATATATCTTGTCTTTTTGGAAATAATGATAAAAATCAATATTCTTTGTTGCAGCCATACTTAAGTAAAATATAAGCAGAATTTTTGGAAGAGTAATTCAATAACCTGTTAAATACCCTTGGAAAAATAATTTTACTTCTGATCATTTGAAAATTCCTGCCTTTGAGATTTTCCCAAAGGATTGCAATGAACTGAAATGTTGATGACTCATTAAAATCATGAGTTTTAGACTGCCTGATTTCATTGCCTGCAAATATCTTTTTAAAATGCGTACCCTGAATAATTTGAAGATTCCACACAAAGAAACCCTATGATTAATTCTCGATGAATATTATAAAAAAACATTCTTGTTCGTTCTTATCCTCTGGAACATTCATTGTGTGAATATTTCATGTTTTCAGTATCTTGAATATTAATTTAAATCATTTTAACCACTTCTGTTTACAATAATCAAAATACTCACTAGCAGCTGGTTTGACAGGTTTGGCAATGGCTCCAGTTGGAACAGCTGGCAGCTCTGTTGGTCCAGGAACCTCCAGCAATTTTTCCTCAAGTCCTTCTTGTTCGAGTTCTTCTAATTCTCTTTCCAAATCAGCATCATCCAAGTCATCTGAGAACCCAACTGGGTTACTGATAGCATTGGAAATTTCATTAGCAATGTCATGCTGTTCAGCAATATCATCCATAATGTCGTGTACATTGTCAACATCCCTGCAGAAAAAAAATGGTTCTATGTTTATTGAAAAAACTTATTTGTCCCAAATATACTTACAAGTTTTTATGGGCCTTTTTGAGAGCCTCAGCTGCATTTTTCATAGATTCTAATACCGTGGTGTTCGTGCTCGCGCCTTCAAGGGCTTCCCGTTGAAGTTCAATGGTTGTCAAAGTTCCATCGATTTGCAACTGATTCTTTTCCAATCGCTTCTTTTTCTTAAGAGCTTGTAGGGCCACTGCAAGTATATTTTTTAGCTAAGCCAAAGAGAATATGGAAGAGTATAATTACCTCTCTTGTTTTTCGATGCATTTTTCCTAGCTATCATAGTATATTCTTCTATTTTCTTTTCCAAAAAATCTTGTTTTTTGATGAGCATTTCTTCGGTGTCTCGCAACTTCTGGATTGCTTCTGCTGGTGTAGCCCCTTCATCTTCCTTTTTACCACCGAATAATTTCCCGAAAAAACTCATTTTTGTTAATTTAGTATTAAAATTACCAATGGAACAAATTATTAGTCACCCATAAATATATAACTGTCAGTGTTCAATGTCAAACTTGTCATCATTAGGTGCGTTCGGATTTTATAGATCTGTGCCGCCATGGATACTACAACTAATGGACTGGCCCTGCCCTAAGGGCCACTTGCACCGTATTAGAGTTGAGCGTCTGTTAATAAAACTACGATTAAATTATTGAATCTTAGGTTAACTATTTGACTTGCACCGACATTCAACTGAACGAATTTAATATTGAGCCACAGTTCTGGTTATTTTGTCGATAAGTTGGTATGACTATGACTGGTGTATTATGGATGAGATGATATATGACGATAGTTCAGAGCGTTCAGACAGATAGGTCTTGAGATAAAGCCAGAACCGAAATAGAGACGGATATATATGGAAAGTGTGGTGAAAGGATCCCTAAGGCCTTCCACGGAGATAACTGAGCATCGTGCAAGATAAAATACTTCAAGTATAACCTCTAAGCAAATTCCTTCTTCAAAGTAGCAGATAAAGAGAGTTCATAAAGAGTTCATTACTGAAAAAAAAATCTGCTGAGAAGGGAAAAATATTTTCATTGTACTCGAAAAACATTATTAAAATGTATAGAATGCAGAGGTACCAGAAGAAAGTAACTTTTTTTATATGCCACGCGACGAGTATCAGAGTTCCCACTACTGAGTAATATCTACACGCAACGCGTCATTTATAATTGCGATTGAACTTCACAGGCAAATTTGTTCAATCATTATCATACTTGACATCACAGCCAAAAATGAAAATCGTTTATCTTCCAAGATAATCAATTGAGAACGATCCTGTATAGTCTTTCAGTACAATCATTGGATAGCAATCAACGATAAGATGGAGTACTATAGAAAGTTGGCATAGTACTAAACTGAAGGATTCAAAGTCAATGCGACATGATGTTGAAAACTGACCATTGTATGGAAATAGAATAGAAACTGTGTATAATCGTTCCAAACCAACAGGTAACAAACTTGGAACTGGGACTTTTTTTTCAGTATTTCCTTCATTACAGGAACATGAAACCAAGTAGCTGAGACGAATGAGAAGAAGAGTTTTTTTTAATGTCACTGTGATGACAGCATTTGCTGCTTTCTTTTTGAGTGTTTCAAGCCCCGGGGCAGCTAATTCTAGCTTCACTATTGGTGGAATTTGACACATGTCATTTTTCAACCAATGGTAAAGCTGAAATTAGCTGCCCCGGGGCTTGAAACTCCCAAAAAGAAAGCTGCAATTGACAGCTTGTAGCATTACTGTCACTGTCATACTGACGTCAGGATAAGGAAATTTCGGGAATGTAGGGACAGACAGGGATATTTTTCATCATTTGAAAATAGAATTTCCACGATACTGCGGATAGTGCGATTTATAATTTCTACTCGATGCAAAACAATGCATGAGTCACTCACAGTTATGAGAAATCGTGTATATTACGCTGCAAAAGATGGAATGGCCATAGCTTTGTATACTTTAATGAGTGAAATTGAGGAAAACGAAGTGAACCATCTAATAAATGAGGTAAATAACTGCGACCCTAGTGACATTGCAAGTTCTTTGTTCTCTTGACGTTCCTTTGTTCTTTTTTGATTCGAAATATTGCAGAAAATATCAGAAGAAGATGGTCAGGAATACACTCCTCTTATAATAGCAGCCAGAAATGGACATGAAAAAGTTGTACAAATACTCTTGTCAAAATTTAGCCCTGATCTAGAACAAGAGGGAACTGTCAAGTTTGATGGTTATGTTATCGAAGGTGCTAGTGCTTTATGGTGCGCTGCTTGTGCAGGTAAATATAACACATCCAAAGTTTGGAAGTTAGGACAATTAATGTCTAATCTGTCTCACATTAAATGTTATGAATAATAATGGAAATTATGAACTTTCCTTCTAGTAAGATAGTAGATCTAAATTTGCTTTTAATTGACCTTCACTCTTGATACATTTCCTTGATCCAAATTCTTTTTCGAAATATTTCAAGGTCCTTTATGAATAATTCCAAACAATCTTATGCCAAGAAACAGCAATTTTATTCACTGCTGAAGCTTATGCAGTGTATATTTGAATATACCCATTGTTTGGAGGTATACAACTGATGTCACAATATTTTTGACACTGAAGAAAAAACTCTCAAAAATAGATGTACACTGAAAATAGAAATGAAAACACTGAGGACCGGTTTTTCAATGCAAGATATCTATCAGACAAAAATAACCAACAGTTTTCATCCTTGTCACTGCCAAACATTACGTGCAACCTCTCATTTCTTCCATCTGTCTGACAGATGACTCATTTATTCTTGTATTGAAAAACTGGCCCTTAATCTTTTTGAATGCAATAACTAGTGGCTAAGCAGTCTCAACTGTCAGGAAAATAAAGTGTCAGGTGGATTTTGTTCCAAGGTCTTTGTATCAACTAAAGGAATATTTGGTTTATTATGAGGCTAAGAAGGAACTATTACTACGTTTTCATCTTTCTCATGAATATGGCCACTAAAACCATCCTCCTTCAGCTTTTTTTTTATTTCAAGGTAATCTGAATATATGCAAATCCCTTGTGAAAGCTGGTGCAGATGTGAACCATGCAACAAAAACCAATTCTACCCCTCTTAGAGCAGCATGTTTTGATGGAAGGCTGGACGTAGTGAAATACCTAACTTACCACAACGCTGATATCCACATAGCCAATAAATATAACAACACATGTCTTATGATCGCTTCCTACAAAGGACATTTAGATGTAGTGAGTATTCAATATCTATTGCTCAGTTGGAAGGCATGGGGAATGAAAACTATAGAAATGTGTGAAGGGATCATTTATATCATTTAGTTAATTTTGAACATTTGTAATTGGAAATACCTCAAACCCATTTCACATTAAATATCAACGGGAAAGGAGGGAGAAAAAGGGGGAGAGAAAGGAAAAAGAAGACAGGGATAGAGTTGGCAAAAAAGCTATATGGATAAAATAAAAATAGAGAGGTAGGATGAGAGAAAAGAGGTAGCAAAAAAATACAGAGAAAGGGAAGGTAGGTAATATAGATGAGAAGAGAGTGTGAGAAGTAGGAAAGAAACTTCAGCAATATAGTGAAGGGGTTGAAGATAAAACAGAGAAATGGAAAAGAGAATAAATAGAGATGTGGGGTACAGAAAAGTAGCCTAGAAAGAAAATGAGAAATAGGGGAAGATAGGAATTAGGAAAAGTAGCTTAGAGAGAGAGACATTGAAATATGCAAGAGAAAAGAGGGGAAAATAAAAGAGAGAGAAGGAAAAGGGAAAAGCAGCAAAAGGGGGAAGAGAGAGTTGAGGAATAGCATATTTATTTTTAAATGAAATTGTTTTTCACTCTAAAGACTTGATGAGTAGAAACAAATGTGAACAGTACCAGCTAAATTCGCTATTTCTCGGTGAGTCGTGGGAAATAGATAACTAAACGATATATATGAGATAATGGGAAGAAATCGGCAAGATGACAAATAGAAGAATGAGGAAGAGAAGATATAGAGAAGAGAGAGAGATAAAGATATTTGGAGCGATAGAAAATAGTGTGGGAAGGCAGAAAATTGTTATTTGAGGAAGACAAAAAAGAGACAACTGAAGAAGAACGAGAAAAAAGAATAGAGTGGGTTTGAAAATATAGGGTTAGGACCGAGGGGGAAACATCTTCTTTCAATCTTGTACACCTAAAAATTTTGAGTCATTTAAGTCATCGTTTTGAGTCTTTGAGTCATGCGTTTAAGCCTCCAAGTCTGTGAAATATTTTAAATCTTGTACAGATATTAGCTAGTTGTTTCCCCCTCGGTTAGGACAGTGACGATAGGACTGGAAAGAGAGAAACGGAAGATAAATTGAGATTAGGTTGAGAGGCAGTGTGGTGTAATATAGATACAGATGAGGGAAAGAACGAAATCGATAGGGAGATAATTGATAAGCAATCTAATATGAGACAGACGAGAGAGAGGAAACGCAGAAGTGGAGAGGGGTAAAAAGGACGATATAGAGAAATGTAGAGAATAAATAGAGGTAGAGGGGATTGAGGGAAAGTGATTATGAAACAAGTTGTGTGGTGGTATGAGAGGTGGGGGTTAGCTCGAGGAGTGATTAGAGAGAGAGAGAGAGAGACGAGAGGGGAATAGGGAGAACGGAGAAAAAGAAAGGTTGCGAGATAGAGAGAAGATAAATAAAAGAAGTTGAAAAAAAAAGAAAAGACACAAAAAAGGGTGATATGATGGGAAGAATAGGTGAAAAGAGATATTTCAGCAAGTTTAGTCCGAATAATTTTACTAACCAGATCCGAGGCTTGCGAACACGATGCGAATAAGCGACCCTCGTCTAAATTCTAGGTTAGTTTTTTACTAGAAAACGGCGCGAACCCGAACGAGAAGGCGCTGTGCGGCGCGACGGCCGTCCACTTCGCCGCCGAGTGCGGCTACGTCGACGTCGTCGACGAGCTGCTCAAGTACGATGCCAAGTTTTCGGTCAACGACGCCGGCATGACACCGATCAAGGCGGCGGCAGAGAGGACGAGGGCCGCCGTCGTCGAGTATCTGTCGCAGCGGCCGGAAATCAGCCTGGAGGACCGCATAGAAGCGCTCGAACTGCTGGGGGCGTCGTACGCCAACGACAAGGAGAGCTACGACTTGGTCAAGGCTTACAAGTACATGCACATGTCGATGGAGCTGAGGTACGTTGGCTTTGTTTTTAGTCCAAGACCTGCTGACGCACGTTTCGTGAAGTGTTTTATGCACCTTGTACCGGTATTACTGGGCCCGGTTTCATATTTTCAATTGGTAATCGTGATTTCTTGGACCGCATACCCAGTGACTACACTGACACTGATGACAGACATCACGGATGTCAGTTGGCATAAAATCAAGACCCCTGATTCTATTTCACGATTCGAATAAAATCTTTCGAGTCGGCCATAATGATTCCTTGAAAGTCTTATGGAATAAAGGTGGCCGACTCGACAATTCTTATTCGATTCGAGGAATAGAATTTGACTGTTGGTCACCAGTATGATATTAATTGAATGATTTTGTCCCAGGCACATTTAATTATCCTGTTTTGGCTAATCTATGTATTTATCGCAGTTTTTAAGTCTACTGTCATATGCCCTTTATACGAACCTCGTAATTATAACCAAATTTCAAAACAATTTGAAATAGTATTTCGTCTCTTACGTTCATCATGAAGTTGAAATTCTTGATCAATTTTATCAATTTGTAAGGACAATGATATTTATATTTGAATGTTGTATTTATTATATTCACCGGTGTATGGAGTAGATGTAGAGATCTAGTCATTATTCTATGTGTAACCATTTAATCTCGACCATCCTTTGGCAATAAGAATTATTTCTTGGACAAGATATATTTTGAATTGAATTATTTCAAACAAGATTGACAGACATTTGCCCAATTGGCACAAACAAACTGTTATTCACGTTTAAATTGAAAATATCCATTTCTCTTTTTACTATATAAATAGAATCATCAATCCATGAAAATGTTTGCCTCCAAAGGTTTCATTCGAACGATTCATTTGTAGGTTCAGTGATCCGGACAAACCGATCAAGAAAAAATTAATGACGCCCATCCCAGCTTACGAAAACTGGGTGGAATGTCAAAACTTAGCCGAACTAGAAGCTATACAAGGAAACAACAATAGCTTGCACATGGAAGCTCTGACCATCAGAGAAAGGATTTTGGGAACTCAAAACCCAGAAGTGCCCCACCCCATCATATACCGAGGAGCGGTTTTTGCCGATAACGCACGCTTTGACAGGTATAAAAGCAGGGTTTCTGAATGCATGATCCATTGTGTAAGTTTATCAGAATCCATAGAATATTATCGAACGAATTGAATTCTCATTTTGAAAGCGGCGTTGTGTTTTTCAGATGCCTCGAATTGTGGTTGCACGCTCTCAAGCTTCGACAGAGAAATTACGTTTCTGTAGTGAAAGACCTCCTCAGGTTCGCTCAGGTTTTCTCGCAGATGTTACACGTGGGCGTTAAGGTTTCTTATAGTCACGTCTTCGATGTGTTATCGGCCGCCATAGTTGAACTCGAGAGGAACAAGAATAAAATGGTTAGACCGGGCCCCAAAGACGATCCTGACACTGTAATGGTAATTTACTTCTCTGTTGAACTTTTGGTTAGTACTATGTGTTTCGCGAGATTTTGAGGTGACTAATTTTCTGCTTGCTCATATGCCATACCGAACAATGTTAATTCATTTCAATCCCGATTAACAAACTCACAATTTTCGGCAAAAGAGATATCGATGCTTTTATATACTTTCAGGTGAAATCACAAACTCTTTCAGAACTTATACAAAATATTCATAGTACAGTACGCATAACAGGTAAACAACAGAAAAACAACATTTATACGCCACAACTGAAAGCAGTTCTAGAAGTTCCTTACATTATTTTCCATAACATCATGGAATATCAATATCAGATTCATCAAGTACCATAACGTTGCTTAAATTTCGTAAAGAAAGGTTTTGATGCAAGAATTTTTACCAGAAAACAAAAAGCACATTGTTTTGCAATAATTGATCGCTGTTTCAAAATTAAGGGAACGATATCTTCAAAACAACTTTGTCATCCGTTTCTTATTAATATAAAATTCGACCCGAATCACATTAGCAACATACCAGTATCAGCTTGGGGATTTTGTTATGAGATGGGGGCAGCAGCCAAAATCATCCCACACACTACCTTATACTTGAATACCTCCAAATCCGCCTCTGCAACAGATGAACTTCCGAATACAATTTCTCTGGCCAAAAATTGAAGAAAGCTGATTGATTGGTACTTTTCTCTAGTTATTATCTCCTGCCATCTAAAATGATCTTATATATTCATAATAACAAGTGACGTTAATGTATGATTTAATTTTGCCCCACGTTGGGCGCCGCCTCGTATAACCGTTCACGACTAGAATTTCGGATCTTTAGTCGGCATACCAGAAAGGCAGTTACGATCATCTCTGCTAGAAAGACACGACCTTTTTTCAGGACGACATAGAAAGCAACCTGACGACTACTCTGTACTTGTTGACCATTCTCACGAAATTGTTGAAGCAGTGCTCCGACGAGGAGAAATTCAACGTCAACCGAATGGTTTTCACTTTGAACCAGCTGCAGGTGACTCTCAGAGATGGACAGTCGCTGTTACACCTGGCTTGCAATGCGGAAACACCCGTGGATGATTTTCATACGAACGATATATGCAAGTAAGAATCATGTAATGACTGACCATACAAAATGAAAACGTCAAGTTTTGAGAGATGAACGAATGCCAAAAATTATCTGGTTTCGCCATGGGTTTTTGAGTTCTGCAATTTCGATAAATTCTCCATTAACAGCATGAAGTAGTATGTGCCTCAAATACACATTTTCAATCAGAATGCATGCATTTGTTTATAGTTATACCACATTAAGATTCAAAATTTTTAATTTTGATTATTATTGCTCTGAAAGTATTGTTTCAAAACATATAGTTCTTGAATATGAAATCAATTACGAAATGTATATACCAGAGAAATCACCTGAAAATTATAATTATCATTTGATAGATATCGAATTAAGCCCGGCAACATAGAATTGTCACTGGAGAGTTTAGGTCACGTCGATGACTTCCAATAGTCTTGTACAGGTTATAAAATGATTCATAGACACCCAAATTTTGTCCTTCAAATAATGCTATGATTTTTGTGAATCTGAATTTAACGACTACATACTAAAAATATTGCAGATTCCCCTGCGCAGAAACTACCACACTGCTGATTCAATGTGGTGCCAACGTAAATGCCATGGACGCCGAGAGAAATACTCCCCTACACGTCATAGTCAATTACCACAAGGCAGTGTCGGATTTCAGGACGCTATATTCGATTATCACAGATCTGACTGAAAATGGAGCACATCTCGATTGTGTAAATAAACGTGGAGAAACTCCTTTGGAATCCTCAGCTACAGGTAGTAAGTGAATATTGAATTTTGTGTAGTGACTTTGGGTTCTTTCTGAATTTTACTGCAATTGATATATCCACTTAACAATGATATCTTTGGGGAAACTATAGAAAAAGGTAATAATCTATTCGAAAGTATTTTTTTGCGATGGATATATTTTTCATTTGTATAACTTTAAGGATTGTCTTCTGCTGTGTGTCATTGCGATTATAGACGGTTCATCTGTTACCTTTTGAAATGAACGCAAATTTTATATTTCAGGTGTGGCAGAAATCATCCTGAAAACTCAAATGAAATTAAGTCTGAAATGTATGGCAGCGAATGCTGTGAAACACCATAGACTCACCTACCAAGGTCAGGTGCCTTTATCGTTGGAGTCTTTCATAGAGCTTCACGGACCTGGTATCAAGAAAGCCTAGTCAAATTTAGATTTAAGTATATTTTTCGATAAACCAGATTGTATATTGTGTATAAATGCAAACGCTTATACGTGTTCAGATCTTTATTAAAATGTTTTTGCAAATGTTTAGAGTTTTCAGTTCATTCTTCGTATCAGAATTGAGAAATGTACGTTTCTCGATATCCAAGTGTCACTACAACTCGCCCATTCATACTGTGCACAAAATATCGGGATATATTTCAATTTCAGTCCTTTAGTACTTGGGTATGGGTGGACAAAAAACCTTCCGGGAACGATTATACCACATTGATTCCTCAGCTGCATAGGCGCCGGAACTTAGAAATTATTATGGGGGCTCGGTGTTCAAAAATAAGAATAATATATATATATATATATATATATATATATATATATATATATATATATATATATATATATATATATATATATATATATATAGAGAGAGAGAGAGAGATTATCTATAATAATAAGGTATGTATGTTCACATATATAACATAAACACAAAGTGAATACTAATCAAAAGTACCTACATGTTAAAATTTAAAAATAATATCCAAACTTCGGTATAGAAGAAAACAAAAAAAAACTGATAATCACAACCAGTTGAAAACCTTGGATGCCAAATGGCGAGTCTGAGTACTACAAAAGAAACAAATTTCAACATTTCTTCAATTTATTATATATGTAACAAATAGGATCAAAATTATAATTTTACTCATGAAGGTCTGCCGTCTTTGGTGATTTTTCAAAATGGAAATACTTGCTCGTGACTACAAACTTCTCTAAAAAGAAGCTTTGTAGAATTTCGAAATAGCACAATCGTTTTGTCTTTGCTGTGTCATCGTGGACCTTTAATACGTTTTATACGGTACCTTTGTAAATAGTTTATGTACAGTAAAATATAAACAATTATTACAAGGTAACAAAAACAACTAATTCAACACGTAATCGCCGTAAGCGGAGCGGACTAGCAGGAGAGTGTTGAGGTTGCGTATTGCATGGTATAACCACCGTATTCGACTGATACAATTATGGAGATGCAATGAGACCGATACATAATTTGTTCTAAACGAAACATTTAGCATGGTAACAGTTTCGCAAACCAGAATTACACTAAGGGGGCTCCGCCCCCATAGCCAATTCTCTATGGGGGCCCTAGCCCCCATGGTTCCGGCGCCCCTGCTTAAACAACATGGCATTCTTAAACAATATCATTTGGAATTGTGATTAAATGAGACACTAAAAATTTGATAATTTATTTACCAACGAAACATTTACATGAATTTAACAATAAAAAAATAAGAGGATATCGGATACCTATATAGTCGAATATAAAATACATAAAATTTGACTAACATAACGTATTTTAGTAACATAAATGGAAACAGTATTGTATTGCAATTCTCTATTGCACGGCACTTGACTCGTATGAATGTGATGTACACTGAATATCGCACCACCCTAAATGTCATTTTGGATGACACAAGACTGGTAACCAGGACGGTTTATTATACAAGATCTTTTGCTTGATTTTTTATCGTGACTTAACTGGTAGTTTTTACTGTTAAATATTGCCTATAACAGTAAAGATATGGACAGTTTTCATGTGTGAATACCATCCCAAACGATTCTGTTTTTTGCAGTCTCAAAAAACGTCACGACACATTATAAAAGTTTTCTCGACAACCCAGGAAGATGAAATACATGGGACTAAATATATAACGGTATTCCCCTTGAATTTCGTACTTTTGGAATTACCTGTATTCAATTAATCCTAAACCAAGGTATGTTCATAGTATCAACGAATAGAGAAACTCATAAGAGGTTCCTAGGAATGAAAAATATATAGGGGGACAATTGAAAAGGATTGAGGGGTCGTCTTTGAATAAGCATGCTACTCCTTAGGTATCGGGTGGGAGTTAGTAACAAGGCCTACTTGCTGAAGGACTTCAATCGAAGTCAATTGCATTTGATATGAAAATGCATAAAATTCTAAAAAATATCGCATCAAAAGGGAATACATCATGGAAAAATATAAATAGGGATGGAAATCTTTTAATTATTATTCAAAGTGAAATTCAAAGCACTGAATAAATTTGAGCCTTTAAAACGTCACTGGTTCTGTGTTTGTTTACTGTTTACGGAAACATCGGTGTAAGATAT
Organism: Zygogramma bicolorata; assembly: GCA_032362365.1. Classification (NCBI taxonomy): domain Eukaryota; kingdom Metazoa; phylum Arthropoda; class Insecta; order Coleoptera; family Chrysomelidae; genus Zygogramma; species Zygogramma bicolorata. The sequence goes on from JAVJAQ010001353.1 coordinate 766,581, forward strand.
CGTGTTTATATTGTGAAGACCATTTCAATGTAAGAATGCTACATTTACATGCAGCTTACTGTGAATCAGTCAGAAGTAAGTGTTTGCATAACTGTTCGGTTTACAACTTTTTCTTGCCCATATCGATTTATAATAACTCATTTCATATTTATCTGATATTTACGAAAAGTAAATGAAAGTATATTGAAATTGGAATTTTGCTACAAATTCCATGACAAATAAAGAATAAGTTATGTTTTGGTATAATAATAACTACTGTGTGAATTAATGGTACAAATCTAAGTTATGGACTAAAATATATCATGTTACATAATGATTACCTTGCACCTTTCACTCCTTTCAATTCTGCCAAGGTAAAATCAAGTTTGATGCAAACCATGTTTATTTTTGTCCTCTGACGTGAAATTTTCTATCGACCACGCGTTTCGTGAGTTTGAATTTCCCCCCACAATTCTTCACTTTCATATATTTCATGGATTTGAAAATGACTGAATAAAAAAAAATACGTACTGTTTGAAATTGATTATTTTGAGGAATGTGGATTCTTTCTTAGTTGTTTCTTTGGGTTATTAACCTACCACAATCTGATTTTTAATCTACTCTAATAAGTTGCTGGGTTAATTGAATAAAAACGGTTGCTTTTGAATGGAACACTTTCTATTAGCCAGAAACTTCTCGTATAACTCAAATTTGTCTATCGAAAAATACAAGAAATAATATTTATCAAACCACTTATTGTTACCAAAAACCGAACCTCAAAGGGAATATTCGTGAAGAGTTTTGAAAACGGAAGCGGATTTGGTTTCCGAAACGTCAAAGGTAAGTATTTTGATGAATATTAGTTATTATATTTTTTTATAGACAATTTTGTGATATACGAGAAGTTGCTGACTAATACGTGAACTGTTTTTTTAAATAACGCATTAGATTAAAAATCTGCCCCTCTTCGGTTTTATACATTCCGATTTTGCTATTTTTTTTCAGATTTTGATAGGGTAAGAACCCAAAAAACTAGGAAGAAATAAAAATACGATAATTAGAACCTTTGGGTAATTCTGAAGGATATACACGTACCTTACAACAGATGTTTGTATTTTTTTAACTTCTTTTATAGAAGTTGTAATTTCTATTTTTCAAATCGGAGATGAAGGCCAAAAAATTATTCTCAAATCAAAATACGTTCCATAATGTGACGATAATAAAGATTCGGGAAAAAATGTTCCGAGACAAATTCAAATTTTAGACATATTCCCTTTAGCAAAACCAGGGTTTTCAGACATCTTACAACCGATTACACAGACTTTATCTTATGAGACCAATAACAAAGGGACTCTTTAAGTTAGGTGAGGAGTTATGACATAGGAAATACGATCCCGGACCGGGATCAGTAAATCGGGATTTCGGAATCCAAATTTTGCAATCCCGAGAATGATCCTGGGATCCATTTTTCACTGAAAAAAACTGTTGAAACTCCGAATAAAGAAATTGGATTTGATCAAAACATAAATATAACAAACCATATGTTATTGCGAATTGGCAAAATATATCGATTTCAAAAAATATATTAAGGTTGACACGGACTATGTAGATAATATATCTTCTAACGGGAGCATCTCGTTCTATACTTTGTTCAATCATCCTTAGCCGTTACGTCATAATCGGTGACGTATTCTGCTGTTTTACGTTTGTCTTATATTAGTTGAATGTTATTTTACACTCAACCTCAAAATTATTATAAGTATGTACCTACCTGCAGAATACATCGCATACACTGGTGTACCTATTGCATATTGATGTATGATATGAATCGATGATCCTCGAGCAGACACATGTCCGGCATGAACTTTGATTTTGTAGTCTTTATCTGTTTCCATTTCAATGGTAGCTAGTTTTTGATAACATAGGTAGGTACATACGTTGTAGACTGCATTTAACGGTAAAAGCGGCACTCCAGCATCTCTTTCTCTTTAGTATCAATTAACTTCAAATTTAAGCTTTGCTCTTTCTCATTATAACGGAAAGGCATTTTGACAATGAAAAATTAACTGAAAAGGGCGAAAATGACCAGAAATACTAAACAAATCAAACTATGACAACTGAACTGTCAAAAATGACAAATAAAATTTACATCGACATTAGACATACGTTAATGACGTCATAATTCCGTCTCATCCATTTCATGAATGAGAGATAAAGTTGGACAACGTATGACGTAACGGCAAAGGATGGTTGAACAAAGTATACCCACACTCTCCGAACATACCCGAATGATGCGCTGTTGCCAAATTCATCCTTCTTTTAAGTTAGGTTAAGTTAGATTGGGTTAACAGAAAAGGGAGCATCTCGTTCTACCCACATTTCATAACACCCACAGTGCATAACACCCAAAGTGCGTAACACCCAAATGTCATAACACCCAAATTTCGTTATGCCCACACTCACCGAACATACCCGAATGATGCGCTGTTGCCAAATTCATCCTTCTTTTAGGTTAGGTTAGTTAGGTTAAGTTAGATTGGGTTAACAGGAAATTGCAGAATATCCAGTAAATTTTGCAACAGTGCATCATTCGGGTATGTTCGGAGAGTGTGGGCATAACGAAATTTGGGTGTTATGACATTTGGGTGTTACGCACTTTGGGTGTTATGCACTGTGGGTGTTACGCAGCGCACCCACAGAAAATTGCAGAATATCCGGTAAATTTTGCAACAGTGCATCATTCGGGTATGTTCGGAGAGTGTGGGTGTTACGAAATGTGGGCATAACGAAATGTGGGTGTTACGCACTGTGGGTGTTACGAAATGTAGGTGCAATGCAGCGCACCCCTTCTAACTGACATATGAGCTTAGCTCAGTTTGTAAGCGGAGCTGAACGCAGTGTTGCAGATTATAACTTTATATTGTTAGATCTAATTAATATATAATTATAATATTTTTGAAGAAAATATATATTTATTTCAGATCACGATCATGGGCGCCGCCAGTAAAAATTTCAGGGGGGGGCACATTTTTTTTGTGTGGCAATAAATTGAATAAGTATAACAACACATTAAAAAAATGTATTTACGGAATGCCTAACACTCACATGTAAACAAAAACATGAAATATATTTTGTAATATAACTGAAATATACTTATACCTGAGAAGGTATATATATAGGAACATTTTTCCAGGGGGGGGCGGCCGCCCTCCCTTGCCCTTATGTGGCGGCGCCCATGATCACGATAATCCCGACCGAAATTTTCTTCTGGGATCCCGTACTCTGGGATTTCATTTCCCAGTTTCATTATGAATGGGTGTTAATGATAATGTCTCAAACTATGGTTCATCGCTGCAGTGCGTTGAATTAGCAGCAGTGCCCATTAGCTTAATGTTCCCATAAGAAAAAGTCGATGCGATCGGCTGTAAATCACCTTTCAGACCGCAAAAAAAAATACTCCCGATTCAAAATATCCAACCCGAATCAACCTCGAACACCTCCTCTTTAACAACCAACCCGCCGGCCGCGACCGCCTTCCCCTTGGCCGCCGCCTTCTTCTCGCAATTCTTCCGGTGCACCAGCATGTACCTCTTGCGCGCGTACCTCTTCAGACACACCTCGCACTGGAACGCCTTCTCGCCGGTGTGCGTCTTCTTGTGCTCGTACAAGTGGCTCGAATCGGAGAAGGCCCTGCCGCAAATCGCGCACGAGAACGGCTTCTCGCCCGTGTGACTGCGCTCGTGCGCCCTCAAGCGGTGGTTCATCGAAAAAGTGCGCGCGCAAAACCGGCACTTCTTCTCCGGCGCGTGGTTCTTCTCGTGCCTGTTCAAGTTGAACTGGTAGAAGAAGCTGCGCGGGCAGTGCGCGCACCGGAACGACTTTTCGCCGTCGTGGATTTCCGAATGACGTCGGAGCGATTGCTTCGTCGTGAAGTGCTTCGAACAAACGGAGCAGCGGTGGCGGCGCTCGCCGGTGTGAGAGGTGAGATGCGCGCGCAGGTTGCTCGCCTGTGCGAACGTTTTCGGGCACGACGAGCACCGGAAGTGCTTCTTTTTCGAGTGGATGCGGCGGTGGTGACGCAAGTAGCGCTCGTTCGAGAAGCTCTTGGAGCACACCGGGCAGGGAAAGGGTTTTTCCGTGTGCGTCGTTAGATGCTTCTTGAGGCCGGATTTCGACGAGAAGCTGAAAGAGCACATCGCGCATCTAAACAGGTTGCCGACGTGGCTCGATCTGTGCTCTCTAAGGGCCGGCAGACTCGGGAGACAATCCAAGCAAACCTCGCACAAATATGAGGGTTCGCCTCCGTTGTGGGACCTCTGGTGGAATTCCAATCGCTGCGCCGTCGAAAACGGTTTTGAACAAACCCTGCAGGGAAATGGTTTCGCGGCGTTTCGGTACCTACCCAACTTGGCGCGAGGTTTCCTCGATTGCGAATGTGACGACCGTCTTTCAATACCTCCCTCCACTTCCACAGGCCTTCGCTTGTTTCCACAACGAGCCGCGTGCCTCCTGAGACCTACCTTGGTTGGAAAGGAACTCCTGCACATCCTGCACGTCAGATGCGGTTCCTTGACGTAATGAAATGTACAGTGGCTCATGTACTCGTGTTTTTTCGTGAACGACTTTCCGCAACCGAAGCACACGATATATTTGTCGAAATGCGATTTGAAGTGGCTCTTCTTCAATGTCGGTGTTGACAAGGCTGAAAGGGAAAAATGTCAACGCTGACCTGATTTTATCTCTCTCGAATTTTACACTGTACAACTATCCATTCCAACTTGGCATGAAAGTTCGTCTCACGTTCGGTTGCACATTAAACTTCGTATAGTTTTCGAATGGCTGCTTGTCTCGCACTACGCAATACGTCATCATTTTCGTGCCAAGATGCAATGGATAAGATGTAATAATAATTGTAATTAAAAACACCAAATCAAACATTATTCCCCAACAAAATAGTAATTTCAAACAAATGAATAACAAATGTTTTGCTTTGAAGTTTATTTTTCTTCAATTCTAAATTGTCTGAATGCCGCTAATATTCATTTAATTTCATCACAATTCTTTTTATGGAAGATTAAGTCTTTTCAGGCCAACCAGTGAAATTTTTTATGGAGTCAATGTATCATCACATAAGTTCTTCGGCAATTTCACTTGGATTATGGAGTAATTTTTAAGTTTTGACAAATGATGATTATCACAAGAACTATCAATTTGAAAATGTTTGCCATACTCCTCAATAATTCTGCTTGAGGATATTACAGTAGCTTCAAGCAGGATTAAGCCTTGGCGAAGCTATTGTAATGTATGGTTGGTGAAGACATGATGCATGTTGTTTTGTTTATTCCGTAAAAGTCTGTTATCTGGTCGCCGGCCGGGGCCTTTCGAAAAACTGTTTGGTCCTACTTACATATTTGAGCTGCTGAACACAAATCTGAAGTCAAAACGCGGCACTCTTCCTTCGTTTCCAAGTAATGGCCCCCTTCCAGTCTGAAAGAATGGTATATTGCCTTCTTTTTTTCAAAATATTGCAAATCGGTCACGCATATGTCTTTATTCATCAGGTTTCCTTAACACCTCATTCCATCTCCTTTTTCGAATTATAAACAATTTTCATTATGAAGCTCGATTATAAACTCAACAACAAAAAAAAGATTGTTTCGCGGTGTTTCGAGAATATTTAATCGAGTTTTATGATGAAAAATGTTTAGTTGAAAAAAAGGGTTGAAGGTGGAATAACAGCAGTTTCGTGTTTAGCAGCTCAAAATATATAAGAACCAAATAGTGTGTCAAAAGGCTTCGGGAAGCAATAACAAATTTTTACCATTTCTAACCACAAAATTGTTTTTCAAATTTGAATTTTATCATGAAAAATGAATGAAATTTGAAAAAAAAAGTTGAGGAACGTGGAAAAGAGCACCGCGATTTGACTTCAGATTCATATTCAGCAGCTCAAAACAAGTGAATAGATACAAATATTTTTTTAGGCTAGAATTTTAGCTGCAATGAACTTGCACCGAATATTTTTTTTTCTTTAACATTAATGAAGAAAAACAAAATAAAAACAATGTTGACATGCCACGAACAGATCTTTTTATAGATATTAGAGAAATATGGTTTCTGCAAATTTTTTAAAATTCAAATTTTCAATAACGTAATTTGTGAAACACTCACTTTTGAAACAGACTTCACATCTATACAGTTTCATTCTTCTCTGCTTTGTGTGTTGAAGAAAGGGTTTTTGGTTTCTTGAACTCTGTTGAGCCTCAGGTTCATCTGGATTTATTTCTGATTTGACATCATGATTATGATATTCAAACTCTAATTTGTCAACATCTACCTTGTAATCAACATCCCCAAAAGTGGGAATGTAGAAAGCTGAGTCTTGGTAATCCTCCTTTTTAACAACCACTTCATAAGCATCTCCAAGTGCCTCATGCTCAATAGACATACTCTCTTGTTTTACAATTCCTTGATCTATCTCTTGCGTCATTATGTCTTGTGCTACAACTATTTGATTCAGGCAGGCATAAATATTTTTTGACATATCAATGAATTCCGAAATTTCTTCCAGTTTAAGAATACAGTTGTTGCACACTCTTTTTGGAAGATGATCTGAATCTTCAACCTGTAACAAAATGAAGTTCACACCACAATTATAATTTTGATCAGTTGGAAGTACTATACAGGAATATTTGTAACTTTCTTAAAAACTTCTCTCAAATGTCCACAATACAGGAAGGATTCCAAGTCTGTTCTCGAACAGCATATTCGACAAATGTGTGGAAAGTCTAGGATACTCAAATTCACTTCCATGATTTCATTTAGAAACAGGTTGAAGTGAAAAAAAGGAACTGAACAAAAAAAGAGTTGATTAAAATTGAAAAAGAAAATTCCACTTTCCACATAAACAAAACACGAAAACTGTCAGTCAAATCGTCAAAGACGTCAATGTCAAATTGAATGACTTATCACTCAAGTCTTAATTAAGGAGCCTTTTCATGGGCAGCAAAATTCTTGCTGTAAGTGCAGCAAAATAACAGTGCGCATGCGCAGATCCAGATTTTTCTGCTCTCAACGGTAAGAATTTAGCTGCTCACGAAAATAGTTTTACAACTTCCTTTCTGTATCACTTGTTAAAATTTTTTTTTGGATTCGAATTACATTATTGGAGTTGCAGACAGCGCACCCAGAGGTACGACAATTATCGTATTTATACGATAATTTTGCCCTGGTACGATATACGATAGTGCGGGTACAATAATCGATGATTTTATCCTTTCTTGATATTTTTATATTTACATATAATTTTTAACCAACTTCAACTTAAAACAGTTGAAACCACTGAAATAAATAAATCTGGAGCACCCGAACTCTGAACAAACCAACCTAAACGTAATAAACTAACTCCCAGGGCTGCAATTCTTGAGGCATACGGATTTCATTTTCATACGAATAGAGTGACGTAGAGATATATAGATTGAATGTGGTGAACTGCAACAGAACACAAAGTCGTATACGGATTTATTTCAAGAATTGCAGCTCTAGAGGCATTCCAGATCACGTGATGTCTGGGGGGCAAATATCAGTTTTACCCACACTCCTTTGAAAAAAGCAAACGGAAGTTTCTGGGGTGGCGGACGCCGCCGTATTTTTTCATTTCGTCATTTGACAAAATGTTGACAAGTATCTGGAATGCCTAACGGGGCAACGAATAACCGAACGAATGTGTAGAAGTTGGCAGCGTTCCAGTACCTGCCTGCAACACTGTAGGTTGGTACAACCGGGAGCACGGAACGGAAAGAAAAACATGTTGCGTGAATCTCTCTCATCGATTCCAGTAATTCCAGATTCCATGTTGATTTGTTATCAACTCTGTGTTCTGTGACCGTGCCTTTCTCTTCCCTCTATCGTTTGTACGCGTAGCACGACTCCATTTTATCGTTGACGCCAAAAAAAGTTGTATGTGTGTATATTAATATTCGTTAATGTTTTAAAAAAATGAGTGACTATTCCTCAGTCGCTCCGCCACCACCACAAAATTTTAATCAGTCTTCAGCATTTGCTGCCGCTTTGCAACGAGCTAAACAGGTGAGAAATTGTGCCCAAACACGCTGGCTTCCTTTTTTGTGTACCCGAGTTTATGATAATATTCGCATCACCGGTCAATTATGGTTTCAGATTGCGGCCAAAATTAACCCAGGAACGACTCCAACGGATAACAGACCAAAAAGACCCCTGGAGGACGCTTCAGGTAGGACTCATTATCCAGTGATTTTTGTTTATTAAAATAATGATTAGGTTTCAATATAGAGCCGGATGCGAAAAAAGGTCCCGGGGCACTGGGACCACCACCTAGTCAAGGACCTCCACCTCTTGGTAGACCTCCACAAAACCAAGGAATGGGTGGCCCTGTCATGGGAGGAATGCCCCAAATGAGCGAAGATATTAAAGTACCTGACAAGATGGTTGGATTGAGTAAGTGTTTAATATAAAAGTTTCCCTCATTCTGTAAGACAAACAGTTTTATTGACCTGTCATACAAATTCATTCGTACATTTGAAACAACATTACTGCATATACTGTAAAAAGCATAGTTTATATAAGTTTATTGAAGCAGTGAATCTATTTTTTTTTTTGTAAATACAGCTTGGGGAAGTTGGAACCAATATAAATTCATGAAAATGATCCTAGTTAGCTTGACCTTCCGTTTAATAGGTAAATGACAACTCAACTCATTTTCAATCATTTGATGTTACCACAAAATTTGAGAAGATTTATTGTTTGTTTCTTCAATAGTGATAGGCATTATTGTTGAAACTTGTTTTTCACTGTTGTTTTTTATATTATCAAATTGTTGATTGTTATCAGTTATATCAATAATGAATTATCAAGTGTCAAGTAGAAATGGGACCTGAATTATTTATTTTGTGGAAGGGGTTTGTTGTTCTAAATCAATGTGCAACAAAGGTATATGAGAATTGTAATTTTTAGTTGTGAATTACATAACAAAAATCTGTAATTATCTACTCTCTTAATCAGAATTGAGCTGATAAGTAACTCTCTTCTAGTTTATTTTACTTGATACTCATGTATCTCTAATATGGACAAAAATTTTCAATGCTTTGGATGCAAATTCATTCCTTTTTTTTTTAGTGTGATCTGTTTACTTCATTCGAAGCTTATTTATGTTGTATGTTCAGAGTTTGTATTCTCTGATGAGTGAACAATTCTCGCTGCCTTTCAAATCATCTCAGACGTGGGATAAGCTCATAGATTTGCTCATGCCAAGTATTTATTTTGCACAGTTCATCTATGAATATTTTCGTGGAAAAAAGTTCTTATGATTTTTGATAAATCATGCTAACTGCTTGCATTATCAAAACAGTTGGGTACATATTTTGAAATATTTACCTTGTATATATTATTTTAAATGTCTATGTATACCTACATAAATTTGAATATTTTTAAAAAAATATTTACACTTGTTGGAAGAAGGTAATCAACAGAACAACTGGAATTGTTGTTGTATTGGTATCACTAGGTACAAAAAAGTTATATATGGTATGGTTGTTCTTCCACTCAAGACTTTGAGAGAATGAAAAAATCATTAATGTGCAATGATGGCCAGAACTCAAAATGAGATTCATAAAGTTCATTGTCTTCGAAAATTTCTTTATTATAATCTCTATAGCATGAATTATTTTCAGAATTTTTCCTGTTGCGATTATTTTCTGAAAATATTCGAAAATGAGAAAATATTTCTGGAAGCTCGTTCGGCAAGAATATGTAGGACCTATCTGAAACTGAAATTAATAACGTTATGTACATATAATTTGAATCAAAATCATCAATATTTCATTTGAATTATGTGAAAATATGTTGGAAAGGAAGGAATAATAAAAAAAAGGAAAAAGTGACCCACAGCCGATTCTAACCGGTACTGCTTGGTTTGATAGGATATCTAGGAACTTTGGTATTCTTCTAGAGAGTAAGGAACTATTTTTTTTTGTTTTTCTTTTTGGAAGAAAAAAGTCATATTACAACTTCTATGAAAGAAGTATCCAATAATATCCTACCAAAATACTGAGAAAAAAAGGAAAAAAATATTTTCTCAAACTTGACAAGATCTCCTTTAACATCTAGGCTGTGATGTTGATATAATACGGATTGTCAAATTTTGGCAAACAGTTTATATGCAATGAGAAAAATCCATAATTTTTTTTTCTAGGATTTGAAACATTCATTGCCACAAAACAATTTTTAATGTAGGTTGGTTAATAGATATTTCGTTTTAAAATGTCAACGGCGGAGTTGACAGATGACTGCAGCAACATTTCAAGACAGAAGTAGCCACTCATTAATTTCGTGGCCAGGTACAGAAATTTCCATCGGAATCAGTATCGTTGCCATAGCAACGGGTCTGAATGCGAGCAACTGATTGGCTCGAATTGACAGCCATGCAATTTTCAATCCAACTTTTGTTTTTCAGGCAAATCCGGCGCTTCGAAAACTTAACGCCTCCTTCCCCTACACATATTTTTTTCCGTTCGCCCACCGTAAACCATATCATTCTTTGTATTTGCAGTAATCGGTCGCGGCGGGGAACAGATAACAAGGCTACAGTCAGAGACGGGGTGCAAGATTCAAATGGCGTCCGACTCTCAGGGCATGCCCGACCGAATCTGTTCGTTGTCGGGCAGCAAAGAGGCCGTCGAACGCGCCAAAGAAATGATCACGAACATTATCCGTCAAAGGGGCAACAACGAGGACGATCCGAGCGGGGGCGGTGGCAACGACATGCACATGCCGCCCGGTATGGGCGGGGGGCCGCCCCAGGGCGACAACGGCGCGTACAACAACCATTTCGCAGGTTTTTATCTCGATTATTGCATGCGCATGCGCCGTCTCTGTTGCTGCTGCGATGGAGCGCGACGGGTGCCGATGTCGCTCGTTCGGGTGGCGTTTAGCGGTTGTTTTTTTTTTTTTTCGGGAGGGGGTGACGAACGTGGTTGCGTCGAAGGTTACTTCGCTTTGGTTGCTCGTATAGCTCGGTTTGGGTTCTGGTTGCTCCAATGTATTTACTTTCGAGTAATGTGAGATTTTTGAGTCGCAGAAATCAACGCGGAGGATTTGAAAGAGGATAAGGCCGGAAAAATACATGATTGTGTTTTTTTGACTCAAAGTGTTCTTTGAGTTGTAGGTTCAAAGCAGTTAGGCATTTGTACTGTGACAAGTTTCACGCGAGGAAGTGAAATCTTTTACTTTTCTTCAAATATCTGCGATCTGCCAAATTCACTAGAGAGATAAGAAATACTTGCTATCAAATAACCAGCAGTGAATGTCCTTGAGCATAATCACTAGCTTTCCAGATTTTGAGCCTAAAAAGTCGACCTAAAAATGGTGAAAATCATTCGAAAATATCAACTTTTTATATTGCGACCCGTAGTTCATTTTTGAAGTCTCAGACGAGGAAAATTTATTTCAATGTTTATAAACTAGACCATAAAAGGAGAATGTGATGAATTGGAATACCCTGTGTTGATTAGTTGCCGAAAGAAAGCTTGTCAAAGTTGGCCCCCAAACATGCGAGTCCCTCCATTTTGTCTAGCGGCTCTTTTCTAGAAAATCTGATGGAAAAATCACAAGAATCTTCAACAAACCAGAGTAAATAAAGAAGAAAATGACGCAAACCGTATCTCTCTACAATTAGAGATAGGGCGAGTTGAAGTTTGAATGAAAATGTTCAAAAATAACGGGAAATGGCTACACGCTTTAATCTTTACTTTTTTTTTAAATGCAAATTCACACGAAAGGGAAGCCCTGTAATGTTCAAAGAACACCGCGTGAATCAAGGGGCAGGAGATGCGAATTAACATTCACTTTGAATTTTTGAAGTTTGTGAGTCTCAGGAAAGACCTCTTTCGGCAAGTTGATGGAAAATTTCATTTTTTTTACGTCAGAGGCTTTGGAAATGAGCCACGATACAAAACGGAAGGAGTAGTATGTTTTTTAGATATTTTGGAGTCAACTCTGCCTTGACGACTCTTATCACATGGTATTCCGATATATCACATTCTAATTTAGGAAAGTTAGAAGCCATTGTTTTCGCCCTTGAGTAGAAATATTATATTTATTATTTTCAGGTCGACTTTTTTTACGTTTATTTCATCCCAAAATACGTAGAGTGTTACATAGGGACACCTCTATTACTAAAAGTAACAATTTAGCCCTTCATGGGCGTGTCAATAAATAATTTCTGTCTATATATACCTGCAGGTAAACATATATACAAACATTCACTACAATTATTAATGACTCGACACAATAAAAAATTAAATATACCGTGTGTCACAGACTGGGTACACCCCCGTTTTCTCCTTTGCTTCTTTAGCTATATTTCTGAAATTTGGAACATTGGATATGCTCACTGAGCAGCATTTCTCGACATATCTGAAAGAAAAAAACAACTTCCAATTTTTCCGGAAATGGCATCAACTTTCGATTCTTGAATGGGACACCCTGTATATTGTTACATGATCGTTTAGGGATGATCATGAGGAATCCAACGATACCAGGTTTGATGATGTTATCTCCAATGACTGCGGAGATATCGCCATTTACTTTATTCATAAGCTCAATGAGTGGGAGAGAGAATTGGATTGACCCGCCAGAAAAAGTTTCTCTCTCCTACTCGTTGAGCTTATGGATAAAATAAATGGCGATATCTCCGCAGTCATTGGAGATAACATCATCAAACCTGGTATCGTTGGATTCCTCATGATCATCCCTAGCCGATCATGTAACAATATACAAGGTGTCCCATTCAAGAATCGAAAGTTGATGTCATTTCCGGAAGAATTGGAAGTTATTTTTTTCTTTCAGATATGTCGAGAAATGCTGTTCAGTGAGCATATTCAATGTTCCGAATTTCAAAAATATATCTAGAAAAACAAAGGAGAAAACGGGGGTGTACTATGAGTCTGTGACACACGGTATGTATCACAGATAAATGGTCATTTAATAAATGTATCACAGTACAATTCCCAGTTAAATATATAACAGTAGTTTCAGTTGACTATTGTCTATTATATTTTCAGCCCTCACATTTCGAAAACTGGTGGTTATACAGGGTTATGCGTATGTTATCGTTGAGATCAGGTTGAACATCGTCTCAAGTACATTTTTTGTTGGCAAATTGCTAGGAAATCTGTGGTGAATCTGGCGAATTCCGGATATTTGGCACGAAAAGTGAATAATTTTAACTTGCGAAATATACTTATGTTCCCAAGTGGTGACCAAATTGAAAATATTTGAAATTTACGTAATATGAACACTTTATGTCAAAACAGCATTAAATGTATATTTTCCAGACTCATTTCTATGACGACTTTCTAACGTCGCCATTTTGGAAAATTCACTTTTTCAGGAAATTAAATCGAAAGTTTTTTGTGATGCCTTTTCTCGTTTAATCAATGTGTTTTTTCCACAAAAAACTTCCCCAACCTCACTATTCGCCTATATCACCCTGGGTTGAAATTACGGAAATTTCAGTCGACAATGTTCATAAAAATCGTGATTTGTTTTGAATTGGTTGTAGAAGTAAAGAAGTCTTACTCTTTCGAAAAAGATTCAAAATTTTCGCTTGAAACGGTGTATGAAATCGCTCCTCGAGTTTTGTTATATAGCAGCTCCTTTATTCAGTGAAACAATGAACGACTCATTTCATATTATAAAAATTAACTTGTTTTCAATTTCGTATTCATTAAATTACACATGAGAAAAAATGCTATGTGAAATACCTGCATGGACTTATCAATATGTACTTGGAACAGACTAGGCAAAATTCCTAGAAGGAACATGTTCAACAATGGCCAATTATGAATTCCCAATAAAAGGTGATTGAATCTGAACTTCAATACCTTATTTATTTGATGAATTATTTCATGGCTCATATAAAATTTAGGCGATTGTTTGTAATGAAATAGGAAATGGGTGCATTGTATTGAATTTTATTCAAATGGCCTGTTGCCCTTTGGCCTGACATTACTGGGATCAACGAATTAATGGATACTATTACCTAATTTTGAATGAGGTAGTAACTTCAAAGTGATTCATTATATTTCTCCTTGAGGGAGCTATTATATAACAAAACAGGAGTATCGGTTTTGTAAGCCTTTTTTGAGTGTGATGCTTTGTTGAGTTCAATTTCTACGAAATTTTTGTGACAGCATATGTCTAGTGTTAGGCAAGAAGAATTACAGTTCACAAAAACCATTTTGTTTACTGTTCAGACATCTTGCTATATCAATGCCGGCTTTGAAAGCATTTTTGAAGAAATGCAGTTCGATTTACTGAATTCCTCCTGCCATTTGAAGCCACAATTGAATTGAATTTTTTGCCAAAGTGATACGTGGAGTTTTTAGATCCTTAAAACGGAGCTATTCTAACAATCGAAGCTAAACTCGACGATTTTTTACATACACCCATAACGAGCGACAAATCCGTACAAACTACCGTTGTGTACCATCCTTGAGCTTTAGTTCATAATTAATTTACCGACGTAACCTAAAAGTAGCGTAGCAGTATTAATTTTGAAATGGAATATCAAATGACTCTAGATCGCGCTGCAAAAACAATTAGGAAAATATTTTGAATTTCAGTTGCTTCAATTATGATAACTTATCGACTCTTAACTCCAATTTATTTTATGCCCCAAGTGTTCAAAACTTTTTATCAGGTTCGAACTCTTATCAGTCATTAGTGGATTTATTGTTGATAAAACTCATTAACGTAGATCGCCTAAGATAAAGCCCTGTATTTCATAATTGTTAATATTTTGAAATATGTATATTAGAAGGTATCGAATATTGTTCTTTGTTGTCTGTTCCTTGCTCAATCTATTTATATTTCATATCAAGTAAACTGCAAATTCATTGGATGGGTGGTTTGGTATGATCTAAAATTATATACGTTTTTGACATACCATAATAATTGTTTGTCCTTGTGCAAATTCTGAATTCTATGTCTTTGAAAAAACAGTCTACAGTAATACCATTGTTTATAGAGATATAGTTAGTCAATGTCTGTGTAAAATGGATTGATTTGAAGCGTTTTTGTTACGCCATCTAAACTACAATATCAATATTTCCGTTTACTTGACAATGCACGACAAAGTTTCCTTCCCTGAAAGGTAAAATAGGTGCAGATTTCTGTTTGTCACTTTGACTGAAATATGAATGAAGCTTCAAAGTATAGTTTGACCACAGAAGTTCATACAGGAAATGAAAGTATTTTCAAAATATGTATGGTCTACGATATTGACAAAAAATTCCACTCTTCTTTCTGAGTTGCCAGCCATCTTCTGGCATTATGTATAAGTAAGATGTCTTGAAGGATGGTGCTGGGACCGATGCGATATTGTTTAGAATGTTATGGCGACACTTTTCTATCGTTAGTGTCATTTTTACGTATCGTGGTGTGTTTCTCAATTTCATCGCTAGTTGACGCTAATTGGAAGTGCATAGTCAACCGATCGATCGACAAACTATATTCTTTGATTCGAGCAGTCAACAAAATGAGCAAAATCTAATGTCATACTCATAAAAAACAAAATCGAATGAAAGGAACACAATTATAGGGAATTTGGCCA
This sequence comes from Zygogramma bicolorata, assembly GCA_032362365.1. Lineage (NCBI taxonomy): Eukaryota > Metazoa > Arthropoda > Insecta > Coleoptera > Chrysomelidae > Zygogramma > Zygogramma bicolorata. The sequence continues at coordinate 782,209 of JAVJAQ010001353.1, forward strand.
GTATTCTAAACAAATAATATAGGTTTTTGATCAGTCAGCGTCCAAAAGTGAAAGTATAGTCAGCCGTTAGGTCGGCCGTTTTTACATTTCCTAGGAAATTTGTAACTCTTTTCGTTGCACACGCCATCTGAACTGATTTGATGTCGAAAAGCCATGATGCTTATTATCATAGTAGGCATGTGTGGCCAAGTATACCCCAAACATGCCCAGGTGTAACTCAGTACACCACCCTTCTAGACATCTTATGTAATCAAGAAAATATAGAATTCAAGCAAAAAAAATGAAAGAAAAGACATGACTAGGAAACAAAATCACTAGTGCCATCTATCCGTAGTATCCACCCCTTCAAATGTTATTTCCATGTGGTTGGCTAACTATATATCTTTATAAACAATGGTAATAAAATCAGATAATCCTGAAACCATAAGTTTATAGTTTCATCGTTTTACTTGAGGATGAAAATTTAATTTTTCATTTTTCTGTCCTCGGTACTTGATCATATTTATCGTGTTGAAAGTATCTTTGGTGTTTACTGTCTGTTAAAAGGATTGCTCTTGTATTTCAATAATTCAATTCTGTTTAAACGTTGAATTTTCTTGTTTTAAATTTTTTTTTTCAATTTTGTAAATATACTGTCTACGATTTCGTTTCTGGATGATGATTCCTGAATTCAGGCATAACTGGAATATCTTTTAGATTCATTGGTAATAATTGAATTAAAACTAACCTGCAAAATAATTTCAAATTCCATTTCAGAATTATGCTTTGATAATTAACTAAAAAAATTCTATTATTTTAGGCGGGGTAGGCATTTTATTTTAATTTTTTTGGGAAAGTTTTAGCAGTAGATAGTAGTTTGAATAAATGGTGGAAGGTATTGCATAATAATACTTATCATCGCAAAGCTGTGAAACTTTTATGATGAAAGTGACAAATTAGTACAAAAGGAGGTGAGACATGGCCACGAATTTGATAGGTATAGCTTGCGCAACGTAGCTTTGCGTCTGTGAAATCACTTGGATGCGCAAAGCAGGACAACAGTCGGCTTTACTGCGCTTCTATGGGCGTGGCTAATTTAGAGCGATATTGAGTAAGTTGTACGTCCTACAATTTGACTTCTTCAATAGAGAGTATGTCGAAGTTTGCATCAAAGTGCTTTTACTTTGCGGCTTCGTCAACTCAAGTTGGAATCAAAATGTGTGTGAGAGGGTCTTTCTGCTTGCATTGAAATCATATCCAGCATATATCGAAAATGACTGTATGACATCTCACGTTTATCACGAGCTGCTTTTTTTATGAAAATTGTAGTCATCCACAAAAATGGAAATTAGTTGGTTATCTCTTAATCACTATAATTTACAATTTCGATATTAATTGAAAATAAAGTATTGTCTGCTCGCACTGCCGTAGAAAAAGGGTGTACATTTTGACAAATCGCGTCATCATTAATGAATTTTGAATGTAAAACAGAATTTGAAGTCTCAATTTAAACCGGAAAATTTCCAATTATGTTAGAACGTAGATACCGGTTTGATTCATCGTGGATGTCAAGTTTTGAAAAAAAAATCCTGTGATGTTTTGTCAAATTGTATACTTTGTTGGTAGCGCGAGCATGATTTGGGTTGTATTCAAGAAGGTTTTGTTACATGTATCTCTTCTCCAAGGTTAGTGAAAATCGTATTTTCAACAACTTAGATACGACGATGGAGTTGTGCCTTGTTATATACAGTCGTGAAATCTCCTTGGAAAGTGGTGGCTTGGCTTGATATTTGCCTATTGGTAATTGTGATTTCTGCCAACAACCGTCAACATTGTGGATGCCACTTGTCACAGTAATGCTCGCGTTCATGTTGAAGCTCAAGGGGGTTAAAACTGCTGCAGAAATAATTGGATAGATAAAGATTGGATTGTATAATGTGTGGCAGTTCACAGCTCTGGCTTTTAGAATTTTGATATTCAAAATGATTGCATCAACAAATTAAATTTACCATAAAGGCAAAACTCCAGCCAATGGATGATCAAAGACTAGGTGATGAAAATATCTAACAACGGGTACATTATACAGCAAAGTTGTAACACTACGAACCAGGTTGTTGGGTCTATTGCATTCACAATCCAATGATAGACGGCTGTTTTGACGTGCCAAGTCCTTTGAGGTGCCCTTGGCAGGATTGGCGAACCCAATGCATTTCAAACCGTCTGTTCCTCAAGAAACAAAAATGTGAACCTGTTGCAAATGGATGACCAACTTCCCAGGGTACTGGTGATCTCTAACATCGCACAGCAAAGCTGCAACAATCGACCGGACGTCAAGGAGTTCCCTGAAATAAATCTTAATTTTTTTTTGTTTTGAGTCACGTTCGATTCTTTTGAGTCTCCTACAGTTTTTGTTAAGATGCTTCACCCTCGGGCAATACGGCAAAAAATGTAGATATTTTTTGTGTTCTACAGATGTGTAAAATAATGCAAAATCTACGCAGTGTGAACGGGGCGACAGTCGACCAAGATTTGGCCGTGACGGACTATCAACTATCTGATTGAACGGCCGCGAACAACTGAACCTTGGAAGCTGACAGAGTCGCCTGCGGGCTTGAATGATTGAAACTACAATGGTTCAGTCGCATAATTGATTTTCTTTGGACCAAATATCTAATTTTGAGCTGGTCGACTGTGATTTCTGGCTGGATCGACCTTGTATTGAAATTTCCAATCGATATTTGTTTTGCATATCTGTATACTCATTACTGTGTGTGTATATGAGGAGATTTTGTATTGACTCTCCAGTCATTTTGGATTTTCATGATTTTTGTGTTTGAGCTTCAATAGCGATTGTGAAGATTTTCATGAAGTTTGGAAATGTTCCAGTGAAATAATTGGAAGGTTTAGTGCTTTTCATTTATTGTGAACTTATATTTACTTTTTGTTGTTTTCTAGTTCTTGATATGAACGAGTTAATCTTCGATGTAATCTACGGTATGGGTGATAATGTATAATTTAGTGTGTAATGCCTAATTAGGGAGTATCACATTTACCAGCTAAAAATTGCCACTTCTGATATATTATTATTGCTTGAATTGAATAAATTTTATATTTAAGTGATCGAAGTTAATTTTTCTGAGAGATTTGATTTTCAATAATTTCAGGTAAATCCATATATACACAATCAAATAATGTAAACAACAATCTAACAATATTCAGTTTCGCTTATCTCCGCGCTAGCGCTGCGATCTTATTTTCTATCGCGAATCCCGGTCATGCGCATCGGTTTCTAGCCGAGACTGCCGGCCCTAACCATCACTGTCTCCGTTGATGTTGCAGGAGGGATGAACAACATGAACCCGAACATGGGCGGCGGACCGGGGGGCGGCGGCGGCCGCAACACCCTCGAGATCATGATACCCGGCCCGAAGGTCGGCCTGATCATCGGCAAGGGCGGCGAGACGATAAAGCAGCTGCAGGAGAAGAGCGGCGCCAAGATGGTCGTCATCCAGGACGGGCCAAATCAGGAGCACGAGAAACCTTTGTTGATCAGCGGCGATCCGCAGAAGGTTGAGTTCGCTAAGCAGCTCGTCTACGACCTCATCGCTGAGAAGGAGATGAAGAACTTCGGCAGAGGCGGCCCGAGGGGCAGGGACGGGGGCGGTAGGCCCGGCAACGATTTCGGGGATTTCGGCGGCGGCGGCGATTCGATGGAGGTGAGTGGTGGTGGGAGTTTATGGAAGTTGGATTCGTTCTTTATGGCGGGGTGTATGTTGTTCTGCAAGCGCCGCTAGTAGCGCGAACGTCTCTGACGTATTTGTTTTTGTGACGTTCTATGAATAGGCATTTCTCCCCCTAACGAATATCAAGTATTTTTCCTGAAAGAGCTATAAAATACTGTATTTGAAACTCACCATTTCAACGTTTTTCTTTGAAAAATTACTTATGAATGAATAATTTAATAAGGCATTATTTTATCATTCAAAAGAATTTGTGTCTATTTCACCATTAAGCAACATCGCTATAGATTTCATAGACAATAAAAGACAACGAATCTGTTAAGTGTATGAGTTAAAGACAGACAACATATTTCAGAATCGTGCTATTCTGTTTATTTTTATTCCGATTAAGTCTTTGGCATTTTGTGTCGACAAAGACGGATTTATCGACTGCGGTTCTTCTTCCTCTAACATATTACCCCAACTCCGATTTACCCTTTGTAGAAGCTGTTGGCAACATGCCAATGAAACAAATTCCTTCAAAATATGGAACCCAAAATTTTAAAAATCAATTTTAGTATTTTTTTGCAGTTGATTTAAAAACTCATGATTGAAACTCGACTTTATTTTTTTCAAACTTGCATTTGCTATAATGACCCAAATTGAAGAGAATTCCCCATTGTTCTAACCGTTCAACTTCTTATCTACGGGTTTTTCCGATATTCACAGCAGTTATCTGAATAAAGAAAAAAGCAGAAATATATAGTTACATTTGAGAAGCTGTGTTCTGATTGTCACCAATTGTTTCGTGTATATAGGTAGATATATCAGTCAGACTAACATTACATTATCACCCTATCACATTTAGCTCAACCCCAAAGGTGTCAAAATAAACACGGTTACACACGTTGTGAAAAAATTTCATTATTTGGAAGTTCTGCCTTAATACTTTTGAAATTGTTCTGAAATTGTTCGTTTCCGTTAACCAGCTGACGAACGTCAACCCTCAGAAGTCGAAACTTGTGCGAGCAATGGATCAACGAGGCCTTACCTTTTAACGTGCGATTACCCAGCACGGTGGACCGGCGAGGATTCGAACCCCGGCCTTCCGCTTGATAGGCAGATATGAAGGCACTCTCAAAAAATAAAACAGATCAGTTGTCTATGTTGATTGTCTTGAAATTTCTTTGGTTATGCTTTCTGTAGAAATGAAAAAGAATTAATGAAAGATATTATTACTCTTTCCATCGGCACCTTTTGTCCCATAGTAACATTGCTAGGAATGTTGATTGTGTTACCAGTTGCGTATGCCTATCTTGTCGCACTTTTTCAAATATCTGCTGCGAAGTATGAATGTTTTGGGATGTTCTAGTGTGGGTGTGAATTGCAAAAAAAAATCGGATCCAGTAATCCACAAACACTGGTGCATTCTCCAACTTTTATTAGAATTTCCCCAAACCTAATGGACTCGAGCAATTACAAATCATGTTTATAGAAATTTCAGGCGAATTATTTCACAATGAGGGGTATTGAAGTGATAGCTGTCTTCGAATCCCCGATTTTTTGTCTACAGGACCAATGAAAAATTATATTTCTCATCTCAGTTCTGCTCAAACTATGCATAAATTTTGACTATCGAGAAAATCTTCAGTTTTCAAGATGATTACAAATAAGTTTTTTTATGGTTCTAATAATTATTATTTAAACACAGTTAATTCAGTATCACTGTTTGGGGCCTTAGAATAGAATGTTGACTCAATGTGTTATTGAAGAATGGGAACCCTTAATTTTTGAATATCTTACTATCTGCATGTCTGTCCTGAAACGGAGTTTTCTATGGACGTTAAATGACGATAAGAACCTTTTGCTTATTTTCGAAGATATCTCACACACCAAGGCAATCCCAATCATCTATTACCGCTCTAACTCACTATAGTCACTTGCAAGGAGAATTACAGTATGCCACATTCATTGGCTTTACTGTTCAGACACTTTGCTATAACATTTTGCATAGTTGATTTTTTCACTTTGTTCTCAAAAAAGGACCGATTTATTCTGGTATGCAACAATCCATATAATTCTAGTCACGATAGCACTTTTGAAACTTCTATTTTGTTGTATAGGGAGCTGATTATTGCTTCCAAAAAATTTACTTTTATCAGCATATCATACTTATTTTCAACTAACTTGAATTTTTGGCGTTTACAAGCGAACCTTTGATAAAAATATGTATTTTATTGTTGACATAATTTCGCCCAGGGCAACGTAATCTGATATTTTTCGAAAGCCACTGATAGGTTTGTTGTTATATATATGTGAAATGTTCAGGTTCACGTTCCCAGACCAGCAGTGGGTGTTGTTATTGGAAAGGGTGGTGAGATGATCAAGAAGATACAAGCTGAAACAGGTGCTAAAGTACAGTTCCAACAGGCCAGAGATGAAGGGCCAGGTGACAGAAGATGTTTCTTATCTGGAAATCCCAAAGCAGTTGAAATGGTAGGTATTTTTGGGATATATATGTCATTTCAGGATTTGACTGATGAAAGTCTTATGGCATCATCTGTTTGAGAAAAGATAAAAAACGAGGTAAGATACAGATATTCTGAAATGAACTTTCATTTTCCATACCGTCGATATCCAAAACTTCTCGTCTTAGGACACAGATGTCACACCTCATTCTTTATATCTTTATTCTCTATTATTTTATACGCGAAAAACTTAACATACGAAGTTTGAAATTTAATATACTTTTTCTAGAATATATTTATGCAAGGAGAATTACAGTTTACAAAATTAGTTTGTACTACTGTTCAGACACCATGCTATACTAAAAGCACGAAATATTTAAGTAGGATCCTTTTAGTTCAAAGGATATTTTCATATGATATGCGACATTTTTACACGCTGGATCACAGCATCCAATTCATTTCTAGAGGACCAATAAAAACCTAACTTATTGACAAAACGATAAGTTGCAGGTGGATTTTCAACAAAGAAAACCAGAAAAATTCTATATGGACACGGAAATTAGAAATGGTTATTGAATTAAAAAAAAATAAAATCAAATAAATAATACTGGTTAAAAAAACTTGATAATCTGAAATGATAGATATCTGATTAAACGAAAATATGGAAATCAAACTCAATAGTGAAAATAATCAAATGAATTGAATTATGTGAAAAAGTTGAAACAACAAACATTGAAAGAAAGCTAATGATTTTGGATTGGTGGAAGTAAGGAGAAAGATACTAGAGGGGTTTCTGGAAAATCAGGTTCTAGGTTTAAAAATAAATTATAAAAAAAATTCTGAGAAACAGTTTTTATATTTTGGAGGAGTTTCATAACTGCAAAATGTATCAAGCAAGGTTTAATTTTTAGTCTCAGACTGACAAATATTTAAAATGTTTAGACTGAATAAATGTTTATATTTTTTAGCATTTTATAATATCTGACTTGGCATGTGTGATTAATTATATTTCATATATAATAAAAAATAGAAATCCAGCAATATTGAATGAAGCCGGGGAAATGCGCAAAAATAAAATTAAAAATCAAATAAATAAAAACCTGCCAGAAAAACTTGATGGGCTGAAATAAAATGATGTAAGCTTTGATAAAATGAAGCAAGAGGGAAATTGAAATTGGCATTTATCAAATAAAAAGATATACGTAATGAAGAAAAAAAAACATTGAAAAAAGCTGATGAATTTGAAGAAGGTTTTGAAAGAATGAAGATTATAATATTAACAGAATTTTTATGTTTTTTAAAAAAAAAATTGAAAAAAAACCCTGAAAATCAAGGAAGAGAGAATGAACGGAAAAGTAACAATTGAATGTAATAAAGTCAAGAATGGAATATAAACGACGTTTCGATTGCTTATATTAGGAATCGTCTTTTCGTGTTGAATTTAACAGCGCCCTCTAGTGGTTATCGATTTTCGCTTCGACTCTTAATTCATGCCGTTTCCTTTTTTGTTGTCCAGGCGCGCCAAAGAATCGACGAGCTCATCGACAGCGTTCTCCAACGCGACAACGACGGTGGCGGCGGCAGGGGAGGACGCGGGGGCGGCAGGGGCCGCGGCGGTCACCACGGCGGCGGCGACAGGTTCGACAGGAACCGTAACGGGGGCGGCGGCGATTTCGGCGGCGGCGGCAACCAGTGGGAGGACAGGCGGGGCGGCCACCAAGGGGGGCACCAGGACATGGTGTCGTTCACGGTGCCGGCCAACAAGTGCGGCGTCATCATCGGCAGAGGTAAGGATTTCGTTGAGTTTTGCTAGGGTTCGTTCGTAAGTGACGCTCTGTATAAAGAATTTATTCACCACTTCTGGAAAACAAAAGTGAAAATTTATATGGAAAGCATTTTTCTTTTGCAGATGATATTGCTATATTTCACTCTGGAAAAAATATCACCAACTTAAAATAGGAAGTAACACATGACATGGAATTGATAGACAAATGGATAAAAAACATCAATCTTACAATTAATTCAGAAAAAACGGGTTATATAATTTTTAAACAGAAAAATATGAATGATGTGAAACTTGATATAAAAATAAATTATAAGCTAAAGAAGTTCAAAATCATAAATATTTAGGTCTGATCATCGATAATAAATTGAATTTTGAAAAACATACAAACAAAATTTAAAAAACGGTTGTTCCGTTTCTAGGAGCAATCAAAAGAATGCCTTACTTGAATAAATATGTACAAATTCTATTATATAATTCTTATATTCTTTCATGTATAAGGTACCTAATCACAATTTGGTCTTCTTGCAATCTAAAACAAAAAAATATAGTTTATCGTTTAATGAACAAAGCAATCAAAGTAATTTATAAAAAACCGTGGGACACTCCATCGTCGAAATTATACAAAATGACTAACAACATGACGTTGAACTGTTTGATAAAACTCGAAAAAGCCAAATATATATATATATATATTCAAATCAACGAAAAATCTTCAGAAAAGTAATATTTTGTTCTTTAAAAATTCTACTGTACACAATTATAATACTAGAACTTTCAATAATTATCATCTAAACATTATTCACACCAATAAGGGTAGAAACAATCCTATCTCAAGCTCAATAGAAGTTTTCAATGAATTACCAGAAGAAATGAAATCTTCCAGATCCATACAAATTTTTTCGAAAAAATTGAATAACAAACTACTAGAATAATGATGTTCATCTAAGTACAAGCAACAATTATTGTTAATGTATTATTAGGTTTATAATTATCATTGTTAGTATTTTAACTTCCTTATACCAGAACCCCATTCTGTTTGGAAGCTGTCAGTTGAAATAAATAAATGAAATCACATGAAACGAGCATCGACTATCGCTAATGATTTGCAAACATTTGCTTTTGTTCAACTCCTTTAACACCGGAAACCACCGTCGCAATGAAAAAGTTGAAGGATAAGCAGTTTTTCCCGCATGTTATATCGTTTGAATATTGCAGGTGGTGAAACGATCAAGCAAATCAATCAACAATCAGGAGCGTACTGCGAGTTGGACAGGAGACAGCAGAATCCGAACGCGAGCGAAAAAACGTTCACAATCAAGGGTAACCCTGACCAGATTGAAACGGCGAAAAGCATAATAAGCGACAAAGTACAAATACCTTTGAGTTTCGTACCTTCCGGGGGTTCACAGATGTCCAGCAGCATGCCTACTGTAAGTACAGATTTCGATTCAGGACCGAGATTATGAAAAACAAGCTTCGAAGGTCAAGAAGGTCTTGTTTTTATGGTAGGCTTTTGGGAGGTGAGGGTTTTGATGATGATTATTTTTTTCAAGGCTTATCCCGGAATGGCACCCCAGGGCTACAACCCCCAAGGAAATTGGGGCGTCCCGGCTGGAGGTTACCAACCACAGCAGCAGTGGGGTAGCCAACCCCAAGGAAACGAGGCTCCACCAGCTCAACCCAACCCTGTGCAGGTCAATCCGGGCACGGGAGCGCCAGACTATTCCTTGCAATGGGCCGAGTATTACAGATCGCTAGGTGAGTGAGCAAACATCGATTTATTTTTCGAATCGTACGTTTGCAAGGAGAATTACAGTTTGCTGAATTGAATTTGTTTACTGTTCAGACACCTTGCCATAGTATATGCATATTGTACTCGAATTTTTGTTCTCGGTCATAATTGAACGACGAACTTTCAATATGCGACATGGCATTGAAACATTGTTATTGAAGTCGCTATTGAATACGATTGAGTTGCCGACTGAATTATTTTCTCGTAGGTATGCACCGCGAGGCGGAAATGATCGAACAGCAAGCCAAAACAAAATCCGCTAACCCCGGCAGCGCCACCATGCCACTAGTTGGTCAACCGCCCGCGGCCGCACCGGCCCCGGCCCCCGCGGCTGCGCCCTCCGCGGCCTCGCAGCCCGACTACAGCGCCCAGTGGGCCGAATACTACCGAAGCATTGGCAAGCACAAAGAAGCGGATGCCATCGAAGCTCAGATGAAGAATAAGGTGGGTGCGATTGTCGCTTCTTTGTATGCAAGATGAAATCCCCTATCTGATTGAAACATCCCACTTCTGATTGAAACATCCCACCTCTGACATCCCTCCTTATATTTGAAACATTCCATTTCTGATTTTATTTTTTGCCATGCACATCGTTTTGAAGCCAAGATGCTCTATTATTCGAATACATATATATCTTTATGGCTAATAATTTTTTAATTCGCGGTTGTTCCGCAGATTCTACATAACTCCGAAATCGCATGAAAAATGTAAATAAACATGGATCATTTATTAGAACGCGGGGAAAAAAAAATTCAGAGATCATTCAAGACTTCCCAAGGATCCATTTTAAAGAAAAATTGCCGATAAAAGACTATTTTTGAAAACAATGTAAACAAATTAATGAAACAGTGTCGGAATGGTGCGGAAAAAACTTTCACAGCTTATTTAATCTTTTTGACAAATAAGAAAGAACTTCGAAATACATGGAATGATAGCTACGGGTTTCCTGATTATCTTGAACTTTAAATCATTGAAAAATGTCAGTTTTTGCCTGAGTTATGAAACAATTCGTCCGCCCGCCTCTAAGCGAATGCATAGCGAACAGAATTCCTATAGAGAAAGCGGCAGCTGAAATGAGGAGAGTTTTGGGTCCCTTTATCTCGAAAACTGTTGAGTTTTCGAAAAAAATGAAAAGGGTCATTTTTGTAGATAATGAGACGATCCTAAATTTTTGTATGAACGAAAATTCTCTAATTCGTATATTTAGCTAGATATTGGCGGGAAACCCATTTTTCCGGGTTTGGGGGGCCATTTTCGACCATTTCCATGAACGCAATCGTGTTAAGTTTTGAGTCCTTTGAAAACATCTGTGACGACCTACAAATTGAGCCACAAGTGAAGAACTCATGGATTTATTCACAGGCTCGTCCCTTCATTTACTGGACTAATTCTGATTACAACTTTTTGATTCTGATTTTCACATCCCACTTCTGACTACACATTATGAAACATCAATTTCAGCTCATATTTTCGATTCTATTTCAGACGAGCGTACCACAACCAGGAGCGGCAGCACCAGGAGTCGCACCAGCAGCTGCAGGACCGCAAGCAGCAGGAGGTTACCAACAGCAACAACCAGCCTATGGTGCCTATCAACCTCAGGCGAGCGGTAAGTTGATTTCATTCACGGTTAAGATGAAGTTTTGGTGGTCAGTGTACATGAGAAACGGAAAGAGTCCCGAATCGGATACTTGTGGCATACCTAATTTCGGTTTGAAGTTTCGTATAGCGGAACTCTTATCGAGTTTGAGGATATTTTTGTTAGCTGGATTGTTTTATTAGGATATTACGGTGGTCAACCACAAGCAGCGCCTGTTCCGGGAGGAGTACCGCAAGGAGGTTATGGATTCCCGTCTTATGGCTACGGTGGCGGCCAGGCCGGCGGCCCCCCTAACCCCCAGGACAATTGAAAAGAGACGAATGTGAGTATTCTTTTATACGAAACCTACATCTTTTCTTTTTGAATTATCTATTACATGGTTATCTACTTTGGAAAACAATATATATATTTTGCTGCCTGATATTGTATCGATGGTGATTTGCCAATATTTTATATTTTACGCATATCGTATGTATCGAGTACTCTGTTTTTTTCTCATTTGGTTTCGTGCTTTTTGATTTTCTGTATTTCAGGAGCATTCGTTCGTTACTAATGCACACTGGTCTTTACAGTTCATTGCAATTGTTTTCTATGTAGTATCGATGTTTTACGCGGTGTTATGATCACATCTTTCCTAATTCGAATGTCTTTAATGAAAATAATAATAACAACAATTTATTCACAATAAATATCAATAACAATGCAAAAAAACATAACAATATGTGAATAAATAATCGAACCTCACGAAGTTGTGCACTTGTTGTGAGGAAACATTATATTATATTTTTATATAATTCAAGTGAATATGAGGATATAAACAAAAATCATATCAAAGATAAATAGTAGTGTAAAAATGAATAGGTACAATATAATCATGACACAGGCTATATTGGATATTTTCTTTCAATAATATTTTGGAAATATAGTCTAGGAGTTTCAGTAATCCATGTGTTCACTCTTTTCTTATAAGGGTATTTCGATTTGGTGATTTTGATTGAATTTGGTAATTTATCATAAATGAATGGAGCTAAATATAGAAAAAAAAATTGTGACTTTACTTTACATATGTTATTTTTTACAGTTATTTCATTTTTATTTCGTGTATCATGATTGTGCTTACTATAATTGATACAATTTTTATGAGAAAATATATAAGTGAGTATCTTGAAACTGAATAATTGCCTAATATCTATTATTTTACAGTCAGAATATAATTTATCAGAAGAATATCAATCTTAGGTTTTCATTAAATGTGATTTTCAAAAACCACATTTGTAATATTTCCAAAGGCTTAAGATATATTTGGTCAACTCCACCCCATGATAAAATACCATAATTTAATTGAGATTGGACTAGAGAAATATAAATCATTTGCATGTGTTTTCTATCCAAAATATTCTGTAAAAATTTGAATTCAAGTAATAACGGTCGTAACTTTTTTATGACATATTCAATTTGGAAGTTCCATTTCAAATGTCTGTCTACTATGACTCCTAAATATTTTATCCTATCTACTTCTTTAATGCATGAATTTTTTATTTCAATTGGGCCAAGATTGGGTAAATGATTTCGATTAGAGGTGAAAGGAAGGTAATTAGATTTTTCAAATTTAATGTTAACAAATTGTGGTCAAACCACTAGTTTTCTACGGAATTTACCTCCCTTTTCTATTAAACAGACCCATTTAGCCTTTTGCAATATTAATCTAGCTATTGAACAGAAATGTGGCATACTGAAATTATTTCTTGAAGCGAAACCTTGCCTGTAAAAAATATTTTGAAATTTTTCACAGTTATATTATCCTTCTACTTGAAGTTGGGCGAAATTCTTTGTCAAAAATTGTCCACGTATTCTAAAGTTACAGAACGAATTGGCGCCCAACATGGGGCAGACCGATAATTGATGAGTATCGATTCCTCGACAATTTTCGACATTAGGAAAGTGTGTGATCATAACGCCGCCTTTTTCCAGGTGGTGATTGAAGCAGCGAGATATCAGATTTATATATTTACAGATTTTAAGTGTGGCCGAAATTCTCAACTAAGAGCTTCTGGAGAATCTTTTCTTAGTCGTTAAGAAACCATTTTAAAACAGCATCTGTCCTAGTTATAAGCGAGCGTATTTAAACAGCCATTTCGTGTCCAGCCACTAGAGAATGCAACACGAGTGAAACGCGTTTGAGACACCCGTAGAATATAAATATATAATAGAAATAAGTTTGGTTTTGTTCATATATACATTTTCATTGACACGCAGTTGGAAAGTGGTTCCAATAAAGGGAAATTATTTCGATCGCAGTATTCACTAGATTTTTAATTTTTACATGTCCCATATTGTATTTGTTGTTTGCGATTTTGGTTATATCAGGTTATAATATTATAATTATATAAATCTCCATTGTTTATTTTTTTCATTCATTTCGATTGATTTCCTCGCTTCCATTTTCCAAATGATTTTCTAGTGCGTAGATAAAGAGAAACGAAAGTGTGTTTGTTAGATTATTTGTAGGGACCTTTGGACTCGGAGATTGGACCTTCGCTTTGGTAAGACTATGATTATCGAACTGCATTTTGAGTTGTACATTATTTGTTTGAAAACATTTCTGTGCTAGTGGGTGACCAAACCTATTCTTGAAGAAATCTATCCTCGACGGATTTGGCGGTAAGTTTTCAGCGGAAGGATCTCGCTTTCTTCAAGTGTGGGTACAAAGTTTGTTCATGAAGCGTTGGGAAATTGGTCGAAACGGACAAAAAGCGTTTTTGTTGAAGCTTTCCTTGTGATTTTCAACAAACTAGTTCATATTTTTGATTAGTAAGTGATTATGGTGAATATAACGGAATTTTCTGAAGGTAACGAAGTCAGAGGATGAATTTTTATAAATTCCGTACAATTCTCGAGGCCAATTTGCAAATGTGTGTTGTAGAAACGAGTTCCATTCCATTCGGAATTTGCTGGTTCATTTTGTTATTTGTGCAGGGTTCGTAATTATCAAGAATTTTTTTTTTATAATTATCTGATAATTTTTTTTTGATAATTATCGGATAATTATCTGATGATTATCCATACTGACAGACAACTTATTTCCTTTATATTTTTACTTACAAATTATTTTTTCAGTTCAAATATTCAAACTTTTTTATTATTTGAAACTACAAAAATGAAAATAAATGAATAAAACTAGATATGAAATAAAAAAAATAAATAAATTCAAAATTTTTTTTTCTTAGTAGTATAAAATTAAAATAATAATATATTAAACAAAATAATATTCCAAACTTGAAGAAAAAACAAAAATAATAGTATCACATTCTAACCATGTTGAGGAAATTATTTATTATTTTAAAATCAGTCTTTATATATCACACGTTTGTTTTGACACAAATTTTGAGGTTATTTGTGTTCGGTGAGTTCGGTCGTATACGAGGGTGCGTTCCGAACTTACGCTCAAGTGCACTGGAGTGTGAAAGGGCAGTCCAGTGGAAAACGCTAATAATACGAAGTACAACTAGAGTTAATGTGGATTTTCATAATTATCAAGGTATAATTATCAAGATAATTATCTTGATAATTATCAATGATTATTATCACTCCGAACCCTGATTTGTAGTAATTTTTGTTGGGTAGTTATCAAATATATTTCCCTCACAACTCTCTAGTTACGTCTCAGCTTATAACTTGAGATATTGCTGTTTTTACGATTGTGTAACAAAGAAACGTTATTGGATTTCATTTTTCATAATCTACACGTATATGATAGCTGTTTGTTGCATTTAGAGGTAGGAAAAATACTATGGGCAGTTTGACGTAAAGATAATTTCCGAATACCGATGTGGTAATGAACAAACTTTGTGAAATTGGAATCGCACTCGAGTTGAGAAAAAGGTTGGTTTCCTGCAGTACAGGTCCATCTCGAAACATTGTAATTTAATTTGTACGGCAGTTGTGAACTGCACAAGTGTATAAACATTAAACATAACCTATATACTGTGGCGTTTGTTATTTTTTTTTATGTTCACAGATCCTCTTCCAAAACAAAACAGGTAGAGTATTTCCTACGATTTCGGCGTTGGCGATCAATTTTATCTAAAGTCATTCATTTATACTACCAATTATGGTGATTCGCCGCCGATATATTTCGAAAATTCCGTATGTTATATCTATATTAATTTCATTACTGGTGACCTTTTCTGGTGCATTTATTATATTACGGGTTTGGATTGATTTGATGATTTGAAATGACTGACTTGCATAGTGATTCTTTAATATATTTGATTTGATGTACATATGATCTATATTATTGTTGATATATGGAAATATTATAAATGCCCAATTATTTTACTGTGCCTGCAAAGTGATATTGATACTAGTAGAAGGTGCCAGCAAACTGTGGACAATATGAGATGTATCAAATACTAACTGCTTGAGAAAAAAAAAATGTGGATCCGTGAAAGAAAGTGTTTAACAAACATGTTGGAGCAAAATATAGGTTTATAAATTACTAATTGAATATTGACATTTCTTAATACAATGGGGTAAGGTGCCATTTTGTCATGTTTTGAATGGAAGTAATGTGAGAGTGAAGGATACATCGGTACTTCGATGAGGGTAGATGAAAATGAATTATTGAAATATTTCATTATTGACATTATCTTGCAATAATGATTTGTGAGGGATTTATTAAAACTATCAAAACTCCATTAACAATCTGCTGCCTAACAAGAAAAATACTAGTGAGAGTATATACTTGGACAAAATAATAAAGAAATGCTAATAACAATCAGTGGCGGATCCAGGATCAGGTCAAGGGGGGGTCTATAACTCAAAATTTATATATATATATATATATATATATAAATTTTGAGTTATAGACCCTCCTTGATAACTATATATATATATATATAACAGAAAATTATGGTCTACCGTATAGCAACAACTAGTCAAGATCCAGAAAAAAGGTGAAAGAGATTGACATGAGCAAAATTTGAAGGTGTAGCCAGGAGGTAAAGTAGGTTCGAAACTTTACTTTTTTTAAATCGAATCGAGTTGATTTAACCTAATCAACAGCATATTCTACTCATACATAGTATATTCAAATCGTTACCGGCATACACAATACTCATCACAAATGTAACAAGTCTAATTTTTCAAATACTGCGCTAAAAAGGATCAAATGGCAGCACTGTCAGAAATTTCTCGAACTTTTCCTCGATAAGCCTGACAAGTGTCAATTTTCTTTAAAGTGTCATCGAGAAAAATTGCAATTTGATATGGGACAGGAACGACTGAATAGTCTTGCTTCTTCAAATATCCATACCCATATTGAACTCACCGAGGACGAAATTCTGGTAGAATTTTTCAAAAAATCTCGAAAATTTACTAATGTTTGAATATAGCCGAAGAAGTAAATGTTTGTTGCTTTCGAAAGGTATGGATGATTGGCAAAAACTACCAAGCAAATTGAAGAATATTGCGGTTTGAGGGTTTTCCCATATTGCAGTATCATACTGAGCAATAAATTTTAATGAATTCGATATCAGTCGAGGCTTTCAATATTAATGTTCATCTGAAACGAAAAATCCTATCATGTTCAGAAAACATCGTGCGAGCCAAACTTTGTTTTAATTATTATCATAATTTATTCCTGTTTATACTTGAATGAACTACAGGAGCATAAAAAATAACATATTGAATTCGAAATATACCTTTCTTTTCTGAAGAAGTCCACAGCTCAACTTTTCCTTTGAAAACCAAACAATGAAAGCTAGGTTTTAGAAGTTAACATGCACACAAAAAAAGGGTGGGAAGGCTACTCTGAGGTGAATAGCGGTGGTACTGCCGAAGTTGAACCATTGAAAATATGTTAACGGCTATAAGAATGTCCAAAGCAACTCCCAACAGAATTCAACAAATGCCAATTTGTATTTTTGTCGGTATTGATATCCAGAGATGATGATTAGGAAGCGGTTCCCACTTTCCCGTTTACTGTGAACACTTGAATATTTTTCAAAATATATGAGACATAAATCTGGTGTATACCTTCCGAAAAACTATATATTTTAACAAGTGTGCCCTGTATTTTGATATTTTTTCCTAATCGACGTTTTGCTTTGGTAACGAACCATCAATCTCTGTTTTCTACATAACCAGGTCAGTTGAATAATATGAATGAGGTTAATAACTTATCTTAAAAGCGAATGGAAAAAATGTTACAAATCAACAATTGATAAATTATCTACTGTGAAAGATATCAAGCAGAAGTGCGTGATAATAACTTTCAAAGTATTAGGGGCGATGACTGGTTAAAATAAAAAAATTGTTGATAGTTCGTTTTCAAATTTTTCAAGAGGATATTTATTTTAATACGAATAATGGGATTTTCTTATTTTACAGTAATTAAAATGTTGATATATACTTTTTGTCAATATGTGCTATTTTGATGGCATTTTTGATTGAATATTTTTTCGCTATCTAGAAGATGCATGAATTTATGATGGAAAAGTGGCTGCTTCGTGTCTTTTTTTAAGAAGATACTGCTGACTGGGGTGGAGTTGAGGTAGCACAAGTCAAGAGTGATACTCTTATTACATTTTCAAATGTGGTTAATTTCTAATCTGCTGGAGTTTTGTTTTTGTGCAGTTGCAACTTCATGAGGTTGACCTTGGGACACGATCTACATCTTACACTAGGAGGTTTTTTATTGGAACACTTGCGTTTTATATGGTCAAGTTTGTTCGTAATTATCTGAGATATATCATTATACTGCATTATCTTCTTCATTTTCTACGATGGTGTTTATTTTAAAATGTATTGATGTCTTTTTCCTGAATTGAACCGTGTGTGCTATTTTCATCTTTGACTTGTTTTCTTTATTGAAAATGTTCAATAGGTAAGGTACTATTTTTTTTCTCACTATTTGGTATACATTTTGAGTATTATTGGCTTAATTAGATATTTCGCTTAGTTTTTCTGTTTTGAATTCACCATTGTTATCTCGATGATGAAACTGTATTGGATGATTTTGTTTTGATATTTATTGGAATTATGTCCTTTTTTCCTGAAAATTTCTACATTGCACATATTTAGCTTTCCTAAATTCAGACTGAGACCTTTTACTGAACGCATCCCTGTTATGTGTTCAGTTTTCTAAAATATTTGTATAAAATAACATAAATCTCCTCACCAGATTTCAAAGGTCCTGCTCCTTGAGATTATACTCTAGGAAATGAACGCCATGAAATGAAAAATTATCAAAACTCATTGGGAATTTGAATAAAATTTCAAATTGCCTGATATCTAGTTGAAAAAAAACAGCATTATCTGAAAATAAATTTTACTGATATTTAAATGAAAGAAAGGTCTTGTACTCAATGAAGATCTAAAATATGAATGTGTATGTATACTTCCAACTATAATTGTTTTTTTTTCACGTGCTACATCGAATTTATATTTTTGCGTAGATTTATCATGTGTTCAATAGTTTTTTTTCCAAATGAATTTTGTTTCCCCTTGTTCGTCAATTTTACATGAAAACATTTTTTTACTTGAGGTTTCGTATTTAGAAAACTGATTATTTGGAATGAATGAAGATCATTCTTTTGTCTCTTGCAAATCACAATGAAAGACAATTTACTAATACGAAAAAGTTTATTTCATTAACGCTTTTTTGTGATATGTATATATCATCCAACTTATCCCGCTGAAGTCGCAGTAACATTTATTTTCAATTTTCCTGAAATACTCGATGACTTTTCATCAAGTTCTTTTCAATATATCTATACGTATAAATACATTATGTCATATTTTTTATAATATTTTGTTGCACCTTGAAAATTCTGATGTTCACACGATTTTTGTCATTAAGCCATTAATATAATCTGCTTGTACTCTTAATATTTCGTGATGTTTTGACCTGTAGTATTGCAAACAAGTAATCCCAATTTATGATTACTTGTTTCAGATGCGGCCAGTCATCTTTTATTTATAGTTTGAATGCGTCTAGATGTTCCCTGCATCAATTCATTTCAGGTTAGCACATTTTTACTTTAATTTTATAGACCCTTTTGTTATCATATGTTGACATTTTCAGATGAGTCGCCCAATAAATTTTTATCTCGTCGAATCCAAATACTAGTTAAAAATTCATTGTTTGGGAATATTTACTAAAATATCAATGAGTTGTTATATATGGGGTGATTTTTTGCTCATGGAAAAAGATCTCTGATTTAT
This sequence comes from Zygogramma bicolorata, assembly GCA_032362365.1. Taxonomy (NCBI): domain Eukaryota; kingdom Metazoa; phylum Arthropoda; class Insecta; order Coleoptera; family Chrysomelidae; genus Zygogramma; species Zygogramma bicolorata. The sequence continues at coordinate 801,779 of JAVJAQ010001353.1, forward strand.
CTTTTCATCAATCATAAAATTTGTGATTAAATTACCTCTACTCACAAAATCATCTCTGATGAGCTCTCTGAAGAGCTTAGATAGAAAATGGTTTGTAGTTGTCATTTTTCAAAACCAATTGGTCACAATGTTTAAATCACACCTAAATGTATTTTTCGCAACCCTTCTAAGATTTGACAATAACAAATATGTGAATTAATTTTCCAACTTAATTGGTTGGTAGTAGTTGAGCCGTTGGATCTTTTCCTATGCATCATTAATACCTGGTTAGGTGAAATATACTTTTAATAATAATAATAATTTATTAACCATTTTTGGTACAATCAGGTACTTATGGAAGGTCAGAAAAAAAGGAATGAAAAAAGGAGACGAAAGCACCATTAACAATATTTGAATGAATATTTCAACGTCAAATTTAATTTGATATAGCATCTTTCCTTTTACAATTGAATGAAAATATACAGCAGTGAAACGTCTGCGTTTAGGCAGGGGGAGCTCTTGTTTGGATGATAGCTTGTAATTAGTACATCAAAGAAAGGTAGCTATTCAAATGCATGCCTTACGTAGTGAATTTCTTGAATGACACGTACCGTCAATGGCATTATTTGCCAGCCTATTGTGTTGTTAATGACTTATTTATAACGTGTCAGTGATTTGAAAATTTTTCATACTACAAAAAGTTATTTTCACAACTACCTAATAATATGCTAACATTTCATCTAGATATTTTTTATTAGTAGTTGCTTTATTTCGTATGTACTCGATGAAGACTAACGGGAAAAGATTTATCGGCCCAACACTAACAGTTGCGATATTCATATGAGCTTCTTCGTTGATATTTCAACATTAATGTGACTATCAGAAGAAATTATTTTTGGTGCTATAGTTAATTCATCTAAAACTCGTTTTACTGGTTTCGTAAGGATTACTCTGGGTGTATAAATATTTCTAAATTTAGCCATGTTTTGTATATATGACACAAATTCGTACTAAATTTTTTGAACCTTTCAATTATTAATTGTCGACTTCATTTTTTATCCCATCTGCCAATTATTCACTTCTTCTTTGATGTGAGCCAATTTGCAGTTTATTAGGAGTTCATGATGGTACTGAATACACTTGAGCAAAATATTTCATGCCGATCACGATTTTTTGTCAACGCTTCATCTCTATAAATCATTTTGAAACGCTCTACATTTCATTTCGAAAAGTTTGAATGTATTTTTTTTTGTCTCACCATGCCATACTGGTACGATATTTCGTCTTCTACTCTAAGATGCGAATTCTGGACTTTCGGTTTTTATTGTCAACAACTCTGTGGTTTCTGCATTATTTATGTCTGGTTTCATGTCAGATTTGACGGCAACTGAATCTGCAAAAAGAGATATCGGAGAGGAACAATAGAGGACTGAAGGACATAGTTTTCACCCAAAAAAGTATGAAATGGAACTAATGGAAATTGACCCAAGTTCTGAACAGAGTATTGGTAAGTTTTTATGAAGGAAATGGAGAATGTTGAAGGTTCCACTTTGAACTGAAATATGTAAATATCTACCCCCGATTACTTCGTGTTGTTTTAATGAACTAGAACTTTTTTTTTTATTTCCAAGATTAATAATTCTGTCAAACCAACTTCCTTCGTTTAGAACTAATATGTCTAAAAAATTGGATATCTCATCGAAAACAAAGTGATGATAAGTCTGATCCCTATCACAATGCATTATATGATTTCTACAGTTACCGCTGTTTTAGGGCATTAATTATACTCGAGGAAAATATTAATTTCTTTGGGAGGATTTTCTGATTCCTGATGATGATTCAAATGGTAGTTTTAAGAAAATATTTATCTGTTCTAATCACAGCGTTGAGAGCATTTCATATTTCCATCATCTTCGCTACTCCTAATTGGTAGGGCCCCTTCAAAATATTGATTACTATTATTCACTTTAGATGGAAGAAATTTTGGGTTTCATTTATTTCGAAATATATCACGTAACGAGTTATATGTTTTTTCGAAATTTATCTACATTAATATTGATATTTGAATCCTGTGAGTTCTAAAGTACATCAATTTAAAGTTCTGATGAACGTATGTATTCCTAAGTTACTGAATTTTTTGCAAGACCTTACTTTTGCACCATACACATTTGTTTTATAAAGTCACCTTTGATAAAAAATCAAAATGAGACACTTCTTGGGGTTATCGAAAATTTTGACTTGGAATTAATCTTCTATATGATAATAGAAAATTGTTCAAATCGTCAGGAAATATCTGTCGATCTGATGGAATTTTGTAAGGACATGGGTGTCAAGGAAATTGCGGTTTGAGAATTGTGGGTACAGATAAAAAACAATATTTTCTTCAGTTCGTGCTGTCTGAAATTTCGGCTTCGGATAATATAGAAAAGTATGAGAAATTTAAATGCATTCCTTTATGTGCAGCGATTTTATTAATACAATTATTTCAAAACTACTTTTGGATAACATTGAAATTTTATAAATGATATTTCATTTATTTGACCCTTCGCATCACGTGAAAATGCCCATATCGGTGGTTTGAAAGAGATTACATCTGCAAAAGGATTTCAGGTATTATATAGATTGAATTTTGACAACTTTTCCAGTGATATATAGACTATTTTTATATATTCCTATGAAATATATTGAATTTTTATATATTAACCCTAACGTTAGATTCAGATATGCCATTTGAATTTTTGTTTATGTTGCTGGAACTACATATCAAGTTATTTTTCGAATTTATTATGTTGTCTTGACACTTTCCATTTTTCACTATTTCTAGATATCAGAAAATGTCACGATGATTTTTACCCATTCAATAAATTATTTTAAACGCAAAGTTTATTATCAATACATCCTACCCCAAAAATTAACCAGTCTTTCACATGAGCAAATAGTTCTACAAGAATATTTTTTCGGATTCTATATTGAAACCAATCACAAGTAACATCTGAAACCAAAATTATTTCATTGGTCGATCATCTTCGTACACGACATATAAGAGATGAATAAAGGTAAGTGCGCTTGTTGATTATTAACACAACTACTCTAGAAAAGTGAATATACAGCACCTTTTATAAGAGAAAAGATATATGGCCTAGTTTGTTGATACTGGACTTTCCATATCTATCTGCGACTGCAAACATATTCTCTGGATGATCATTAATCCTGTCGAAATCGGGTATCAACACGAAAAAAGGTCAAATTTAATACAGTGTTATTTGATATTTTGGATAGACTCCAAATTTCAATTTTATTTTAAATGCCGAAACCGATAATTGTGATTATTAGCTGCTAGTTCAATTTTTTGATGAATGGAACGCACATATAAAAGGAAATACAAAACAATTCGACGGCTCGCGCCTCGACTTAGCAAAATTCATAGCCCATTTTGTACGAGCATTTGAAAGCAATATTCATAGCCCATTTTGTACGAGCATTTGAAGACGAGCAAATCCACATTGTGGTACAAAGGACTGCCATGTAAGAGTCGACCAGAGAGCGTTTTTTTGTTAACCTGTTTTGTTTTGTGACATCTCAGACAAAGAATAATAACCATCGAAACAAAAGCTATTTTATTTCGTAATGAATAAAGAATGCAAAAGCTCTTACATAGCGTTTCATTGTCCTATCACGGATTTTCGAAAACTACTCACATATATTTCACTTTTAATATCAAAGACTCCACTAATACGTATAAGTGCCATTGAATTGTGGCCACCTACTATACATTTTGTTTCATTTTCCATATGCTTATAAAATTGGTAAGAAATACATTTTCATGCTCGATCTTTGAATATACTTTTGTTTCCATTGAAATTTTATTAGAGTGAGTTGATCCTAAATCTTCATGGAGTTCACTAATACACTGATATTTTCTGAATGAAAATTTCAAACCGACTCCTAACAGTTCATTAGATTTTCCATACAAAATCTGAACGGAATTATGATATCCATATGCTCCCTCAGGCATGCGACGCCTATGGTTCGGAAGCTCCTCCCCTTTAGTGAGACTAGTATATTTTTACTCCGTCTCTCTCTCTCTAGCTCTTTCTGTTCAGCTCATTGGCCTTATAGGTGGACTAGCAAGGGCCTTTACTGTGAAGGGAGCATTGTTTAGGATTTTATCAATGAATAGCTTCATCTTTCCTCTATAATCTAAGGTCTATGTAATCTTGAATGTATTGGCAAAGATTACCTAATCTTTGGTATTGGTTGTTAGGCAAAGTAATCACCGACAACTCGAAAGACCTGCTTGATTTTCCGTAATCAAAAATCCATAAAAATGTGTAGGAATGCCTATTCAAGTGTTTCAACCACCAACCGCAGATCTATTACTGTGCGATTCAGGCAGTAGGATTTATCTTTCGAATGATTGCACATATATGGTGCATTCCAGGCCCGGATTAGGAATTTTGACGCTTTCATCAGTAAACATTTTGTCAACCCCAAATACAAACGGTTGGTTACTAATTCCATAATTCATACTGTGAATATTGAATGAAGTACAAACTAACATTAAAAACGCCAAGAACAACTCAACAAGCATATTCTCACCAATACATCAGTTTGATTGGCTTCCTACGTCTTTCGCTAATTTTGAATATTTATAACTTCTCTGAAAATGACATTGATCATTGTTGAAATACTGGAAATAAAAAAGTGTTGAATGAGAGTAGAAGCAGTTTCTTAATCATTCATATAAATTCATAATTTCAAATAGTCACAAAATTGGAAACAAAAGCATTTATGCTTTATAAAATGCTCGAGTTTCAAGTGAGACGACCCAAAGATTTTTTTCAGATGTTTTTGAACCTTCGCATGATTATGCTCACAGCACCTATGCTTTATAAGATAATGAAGTTTTCAAACTTGCTCCACGTTTGGAATGATCCATCACTTCTTGGGAAAGCTGATTCGATGCTGGAGAAGCTGCCACTATGTGCCAATGAATTCTGGTAAATCTTTTATTTTAACAGAGGGCCAAAGTATTTTAGCCATACCTTTTGTTGTTAGGTACAAACCCTAAAACTTTACCAGTTTTAGGGATTGTATAAGCGAAGCACACTTTCATCATAGTTAACACTAGTGAATTACACAGGATGAACAAGGATCTCAGACTTTTTCTCCTATCCATGAATCTCAACCAGATACATTTTTCAAGTTTATTTGCCATCAAGTTATCTGCTAAATTTCTTTCTGTTTGATCGGTCCCAAACCTGTAAGTAGCCACTAGGAAAGAATCGATTATTCAAGTTTAGTTTAAATCACAAACACAAGAAATAATTTTTTTCTGCACTCCGTGGCCCAAACCTTTTATGTCCAATCATTAGTGAGGTTGAATAAAAATTGTCCCTCCTTATGGCTACACCTTTATCGTCCTTATCAATTCCTGAATGAACATAGAATAGAGTTGGTAACAAGGCCTAGTTGTTGAGACTTCATTCGAAGTCGAGAAAGTTTGATATGAAACACTGCTATCTTTTTATCCTACAGTTTTTTGTTCATAACGATCATTTGTCGTCTCCATCAGTGCAATAAGTTATTCCTTAACAACAGAGATAGTTATTTATGGAAGTTTTTTAGAGTGGCCCATAAGCCTTTTGATTTTCCATACAGAGGTGGGCCTCTCCAACGCGAAGCCAAATATCGAAATAGGCTGGGTTGAAAAAAAGAAACCACGATTTTTGGAAATATCTCAAATGCTACTTGGGAATGTAATCCCGGGGCAGTGGCGTGCACAGGATTTTGCTCTGGGGGGGCGGTCAGACCCTGACGGTAGTTCAGAACGCAGAGTGGAAATTGAACAGAAATCCAATAAAGTGGTAATAAATGGGAAGTTTTTAGCTCTTGGGGGGGGGGTCCGGTCCATCTCCCCCCCCCCCGTCGGCACGCCCGGGTACGGGATCCCAAAAAAAAAAATCGGCCAGGATTGTGAGAAGTCAATTCCGGGATCTGGTATAAGTGTATTTTTTGTCCAAAAAATAATCCTATGAGTTTAATAATGAGATCTAACAAAAAAGTCATAATATCGGCAACACTGCGTTCAGCTTCGCTCAGCTAAGCTCCCCCCTCCAGCAACAAATAACAGATCATAGTCAGTCAGAAGCAAAGGCGCCGTTTCTCAAGGGCAAGGGGGGCGGACGGGATTTTTTAGTCCATACGCCGCGTAAGACACGATATCGACTTGATTTTAATTTTTTGGTTATACGCTAAGCACCTTTTTAGATTTTTTTTTTGTGGAACTCATCCACAAATCCAACTTTCTCCAAAAGTCAACATGAATACATTCAGTTCTCAACAATACCAATGAGAGCGGTAACACAGCAAATACATCACTTTCGGCTGTCATAGCACTATGACATCACAACAAATTGGTTATGGTTTGGAAATAAAAGCATTTCTTGAAAAACTAATACTTTTTCTGCTTTAAAACGTTAAAAACGAGTGAATAAGAGAGTGAATGGTGTTTGATCAGAAGGACGAATTTTGTGAATCCAAAAAAACAGAAATTTCATGTGAAACATTGTGAAGTTTCACAACAAAATGGACCTGTATCTCCGAATATAAACGAGACCGCCGGAAATTTTATGTGGATTTTTAATAGAGGAGACCGAATTAGGCAAGTTCCCCAAAAAAGAATTAAAAAAAAAGTGTTCATGGCGACCAAAGTATTACCGATTTTTATTAAACCACACCCGTACTGTCCAAAACATTTTCTTTTCAATTTAATTCATTACTTTGATTTAAAAAATGTGCCCCCCTAAAATATTTTTGTAACGGCGCCCATGGTCAGAAGATAGAACAGGTAACAGATTCGTTGTTATGTAGTACACCGCCATTTCAACTTAGCACGGAAATGACGTATTGCGCAGTGCGAGACAAGCAAAGAAATCAAGTGTCAGATTAATGCGCAACCGGATATGGAACAAATTACCGAGCCAAGTTGGATAAGCTGTATATATATATAGTCGCATACGTCAACCTATATTCCCAATAAATTCAAATATATGATTGCTATTCCATTTTATTTATGTTTTGAATAGTTTTGAGAATTATTTTTTGAATTTTTTCCTTTCCCGATTAAAAAAAATAGAAATGACTTCTATGAAACGTAGTCGCCTTTATAGTTGAAATGTTATAAAAGTTGCTCTTTTAGGGAAACAATATAGGTACTTTTTTCAAATTTACGGTTTTCATTTTCTGTTTCTACCGCCTACATTTCAAATTATATGAAAATACATTATATAAACTCTTTATGCTGTTTCATGTTCTGATGATTTGGTATGAACCGATTTTTATTCTATGTACCCTTACATTTCTTCGCGTATCTGAAAGAGAAAATTCTGTTTGTGTTTGTATGTTGTTCTGTTACACCCCGTTTCGACGATGCAATTTTGTCGCTACAACTTCTCGCTGCGAGATATGTCATCTAGTTGTCAGTTTGCATTGCCAATATTGAAAATAGCACTGAATGTTACCAAGATGAACGTCTACATAATCACAACTGATATATAATTGCATTCATTTCTAATAATTGATATTGTGATTGAATCATCTTATTACTCAACTTAATTCCCAAAGTCTCGAAAAATAATTGAAATTATCAAAATCAATATTCTTCACAATGATGCCACCACATATTTGTGATTTGCGGCAACAACTTCACCATAAAAATAACAAAGTCGCTGCAACTTATCGCACCAAAAAAGACTCGAAAAAAGATTCATGCAACTGGGAAAACTTGCATGAACACATGCAATTTTCTGGAGTTGCAGCTACAAACTTGCATCGTCGAAACAGGCTTTTATTTGTAGAGCGAAATGTCGAGAAACAGTTGAAAAACTTCAACGGAGGAAATGTCGCATTGAAAATTGGTTCATATCAGATTTTGCGATTATCTCCAAAATGGATGACTGTGATGCTATTATAGTGATCTATTTTTTTAACTGTTTTTCCGAACATTATATCAATGGAATCCTTAGGGGAATAGGAAAGGTGGAACTTAGGTGTTTTATATAACCTCTTAGGGCGAGGGAGTTGGCGCTGTGGTTTCGCGTCCGCCTGTGGCTCTAGAGGTCCCGGGTTCGCTTCCCCAACGGGGCAGAGATTTTTCTTTATAAGAATTTCTCTGTCGTGTTGGCGAATGACTCCTGCCACGTTTCATGGTTGACGGGTCCGCGAATAAGCATGCTGCTCCTGAGTAAGGCGTAGGGAGTTAGTAACAAGCCTGATACACACACACATTTACTAATAGCAATAAACTTGACTTTGGGTTATATGTCTAGAAGTCTGTCTTAGACCCAACTTTCACACTAATAAAGTTGTCACAAAATGCTAATCAGTAGAGGCCTTCAATATGATTAGCATTTGTTTCTTACAGTAAAAGTGAAAGAAGTAAAAGTTTGGTCTATGAACCAAGCATTCATATTATAATTGCTTTCCTTTAAACGTGTTTGTCAACGTTTATGTAATATGTGAGTTTTCCAACAATACACTTGATGAAAAGGGAAGAAATAAAAAAGTCAAATTGAACATTTTTTATCACTTACAAATAAAATTAAAATAGTACTTTTGCTTAGGATAAGGTGTAGAAGTCACATTGTTTGTGTGTGAATAAATGAAAATACATCATTCTTTTAACATAAAGAATCAAAACCAAGATAACACCACAATAAGACGGGTTCAGCGTGAAATGCTGGAAAGATGTGGGTGTATATAAATGAAAATATACCATTCTTTCAAAATAAAGAAATAAAACCGAGAAAGCTCCACAATAAGATGGTTTCAGCGTGAAATGCCGGAAAGATAACTATTTGCAAAAATTCCAGGGGATACACCTATTCTCTATAGTTGAATACTGGTTACATGCATTTCCTTTTCTTTCTTGACGGGCTTCCATCATCATCCCAGTGTTGGTTCAACAAATGTGGGTGTAGCATAACTTTCCCATCCAACCAAAAATAAAGTTTCTCAAAATAACACAAAGTTCTCCCATACTGATTAACTATTAATTTTGGTTTTACATTGAACGCACTTATTTTCGACCTGTAAGGTTCAACTTTACCAGCAGAATAATAATGACAAGTAGATTTGCGTGACAACTCCACGAGAATGAATTGGAATTGAACCCAATGGTAACCTTTCTTTGTAGTTAATTCTGCGGTATGAGAACTCATATCAAGGGGGAATCCAAAAACTGGAGAGACAGGAACCTCAGGAAACAAACTTATATAGTAATCCATTGTATGAATTTGTCGGAAATGTTTCTTCAAATTAAAAAGCTTCGCACGATGATTGCAAGATGGTACTGGACATAGCTGCAAAGGTTGGCGAGAGCAATCAATATCATGTTTTAATACCTCCTCAGGGTGAAATGTTTCAGTACAACCCCAGTACCGCCAAACACATGAATAAGTAATGCTGAGGTCTCTGAGGTCATAAGAAGCGAAATGTGACTTTGCGTGAGAAACAGAGCGACTAATTTTAGGACAATCATCACATAATGGTTGAAAGATATTCGAACAGACTTCAACATATTGTTTGAATTTTGATATTGGCAATGAGCAATTGAAACAAAAGGGAAAGATTTGTTTGGAATTGGTGAACTCTAGTAATGATGAATTTGAATTCACAGTAATTTCGTTCAATCCACTTCCTTGACAAAAGAGTGATATCTTCCTTGGAAGGCCAATCTTCTTAAGGGGATACACAAAATCATAGTCTGATATATGAGTCAATTCATTATTTTCCAAGAGCTCACTCAGTTCAAAAGTAACTCGTAGCAAATCTCCATTGAGATTTGTAAATGAAAACCCTCCAAAAGTTTTACAACCAAAGAAAGCACATGCCTTTTTTCCTGTTCCTATTAAAGAAGCTCCAGATTCAAGAGTGAATTTTTGTTTCATACCTTCAGCTTTTTTCTGGTCTCCCAGAAAAACTATGTTAATACTACAGGTGTCTATAGAACTGATTTTGCATTCAATGAAAAACAAATAATCACTGAGCCTGTACAGATAAACCTTGGTGCATGGAGCAATTGTATTGAAGTCAAATGCAGGCTTTGTTAAGAAAAAACCCCTATGGGCTTCTTTGAAGTGTTTGATGAGCAAATAAGTTGGAATTTCAACCGTTTCCAAGCACAAGGGGCATGCATACTTCCTGCTGTGGCATATGGCTTCGTGGTCAGAAACTTGACTGTAGCTCAGCAGTTGGTTACAACCGTCGAAACGATTTACGCACTTGAAAACGCCATCTTCGGTTAACAGTTTTATTCGGGAAACCACCCCATCATCGTCAGGTTCTGAGCACCGGCCACACTTCGTTTTTCTGTCCGGGTACACTTTCACTGGTCCCACCGATAGAAACTTGTGGCAGATATCACAGTTCACGGCGTCCAAAAGTTCATCCGGAATGATGTACATGATTGATTGTTCTAAGGTCAGCAAAATTTCCGTTGCACTTTTGGCTTGATTTGGGAGGGCGTCGAAAAATAGTTTCAGTCAGATATTGAACCTTGACGAACACCTGTTGCAGATCATCATAGTTAAAAAAGGGTAAAACTCTATTAACCCGCCACCACCGGGTTTCGAAAAAAAAATTAATTTTGGCTGTCTGAACGCGAATCCGAAGTCAAAACGCGGCGGTCTCCCTTCGTTCAGAAGTTATGGCCCTTCAAAGTTCAGAAGGACATATACTCTGCCTTATTTTATGCACCAAAAAAACGATCAGGTACCTAACGAATAAATACTTCAGATCGTTTTCTTGGTGCATAAAAGAAGGCAGAGTATTTCCTGAACTTAGGAGGGCCAAACTTTGGAACGAAGGGAGATCGCCGCGTTTCGGATTCATGTTCCCAGAAATGCATAAGTCGGCACAATTTTTCTTTCAGGAACTCTGTGGCGGCGGATTAATAGAATTTTACTAAAAAAAAGAACAAATTTGACTATATAACTTACAGCTTACAAAACGTTATGAGTGTGGCTTTCACACAAGATTTCTTTCATAGAACATAGAACTCTTGTACTCTTGTCTATGATTTCTTTTGTGTGACAGTGTGACTGACGACTGACTATGTTTTGTGATTTGTGAGTTTTGTGACCTCGACACGCCTCACGGCTTGCTCTTTGTCCCTGGGATTTCATTCAAAGCTGCGGCTGCGTTCCAATTGACGCCTGAATAACGCCTAAACGATCGAATCGTTAAGAATAACGTAGATCGATATAGAATACGTGTGTTGAACTGCAATAGAACATCACGAGCGTATACGTTCAGCCCTCGAGAATCAGTCCCTGCTGTACACTACCATTATTTATACAGATATATTTTGTCAATGGCTGCGTATAACAGCTTACAGCGCTCACAACCGCTTTACGAAATTTGACAAAGGTGACATTTCAAATTAACACCTGTCCTTTAACAAATATATATATTTCATACCCATATACTCATATTCACCATGAATCAATCCACATGGAATCGAAAATCTAATTGATGCATATTAGACAAACCAATAATAAAATGTGTCTCGAAAAAAATGTTTTTCAATACTACTGTTGTTTCATGTTTATAGTGAGTACTGAACGGGCTAAAAGCTAAAATATCTTGAGCGTATTTGCTCAGTGCTCGAGAATCGGGCCCCTGTTCTGTTAAATTATACCTAAAAAAAATTAATGAAAAAGTTTGCCATTTCAATCACGTGACATTGTCGATCACTCTGTCCTCAAGCAGAGTTCATGCAGGCACCATTTTTGGAAAGAAATTGCAATCAGAATGAGATGGTGATCGAAAAGTAGGATGTCATGGGCCATTTTTTAGTTACATCCTTTTTATTCGGACAAATTTTGTATAAAATGTGCCTTCATGAATACAGCTTTATCCCTCATAATTCACCACTACATTACACTCAAATTCCGCAAGTAATATATATTTTTGAATGTTGGCGAAAGTGGTCAGCACTTCTTCCGTTTTCTCCAATGAAGAAATTGAAATATTACGTCGTCGCATGCGACAGTGGGCAATAGAAATTCTAGAATCAGCCCCTAGGAGCTCCAAGGACTGTAGCTCACGTTTTAGAGCCGCTCGTACATCTCTGTTTTGGTCTTAGTCCTCATTTAAGAGCTACTGAAGAACTACATCTGCCTCAGTTTTTCCTTCAATCTTAAAAATGTTATTCGTTCACGTTCAACAGGTATGTATAAATAAGCACTTACTTTTAACCAACATGCGAAAACTACAATGTTTTAAGTGGATTGGTATAAATGGTATGACTCTTTTTCCTGACTGTGTTGGCAACAGTGACGACCAGTTAATAATGTCTGCGTCTAACAGCTCGAATTCCTTAAAGCTGCTTCACAAAATTTGACAGTAACTGCGTCTAAGGGAATACAGCGGTTGAAGCCGCTTCACAAAATTTGACATTTCATCATGGAAAACTGCATAGAAATCATATAAGTATAGATATCTATGGAAAACTGCCCAATTTTGTGCAGCGGCTTTAAGCACTGTAAGCTGTTAGACGCGCCCAGTTTTCCAAGGTGAAATGTCAAATTTTGTGAAGCGGTTCTAAGCGCTGTAAGCTGTTTGACGCAGCCAATTAGATAAAATGCATGTCATCTTTTCTGTGTTCTGTCTTCTGTCTTTTCGTCATCTCCTATCAAGTTGTGAAAGGCTACGTCATTCCATTGTCAGACTAACGATCGTCAGCATTTTATTCGTGCTTGGTGTGAAAATATTTGGTGATAGTATCCAGTTACTAGTCGAACTTCTTTTGTGATCAATATTAGAATAAGTTCATTTATTATTCGTGCATTAAATATCTGAAAATGGCCGAAGGAAAGAGGTAATTATCAAATTGTTATTGAACCTCACTGCCGGTTCCTTTGATTGGAAAATGTTATTTATTGTCATCATGGTGGAACACTAGAAAATTCCGCAACGACAATTTTATATTTTTAAGCCGATAAGTACTTATCTGTGTTCAGAGAGCGCTAATTTTCACAACTCCATTTTGTTTTCAACCTTCAAGTGTTGCTCAATCAAGTTATATTTATAATAACTCAATGTATAATTTTTTCGTCTTCAATGTAGCCCTGACGATTTGGCCACTGCAATTCTTCGCAAGAAGGATCGTCCAAACAGGCTCTTGGTTGAAGAAGCTGTCAACGATGACAATTCTGTTGTCGCTTTGTCACAAGCTAAAATGGATGAGCTACAATTATTCAGAGGAGACACAGTGTTACTCAAAGGTAAACGAAGGAAAGAAACTGTTTGTATAGTTCTTTCTGATGAGTCTTGTAGCGACGAGAAAATTCGTATGAATAGAAATGTTAGAAACAACCTTCGTGTTCGCCTTTCTGATGTTGTGTCTATCCAGCCATGCCCAGATGTGAAATATGGTAAAAGGATCCACGTACTCCCCATAGATGATACAGTTGAGGGTCTGACAGGGTAAGAATTTCTACTGAATATTCCTTATTCATTTTCAGTATTCGTATAAAGCACTACTAACTATTATATTCTGTGAGAGTCAATATTCTCTTGTTGCAATCCCACAAGTTGATATTTTGCAATCATAATGATGAAGTGATATTCCAATTTCATACTTGTTAGTTTGTATGTATGTGTGAATTTGTTTCATTGGTGTTTTGACTTTGTTGCTGCAATTTTCTTACTGTGTTTTATTTATCTTGGATGGTAAAACATCCAAAAAGTTCACATTTGAAATAATTTTTCTTCAAAGAACTTTTTTTAGTACGTTTGTTTGTATTTAAGAAAAGTTTTCATCTTTTTATTATAAAGATATATCTTTTTCAAATTATTCTTCTCATCATCAAAGGTTTGGTTCAACCTTGATATGAATATTTTCTGTATCATTGGACATGGATTGATTTTCGATTCTGATAAAGTACCTGCATATTAATATGAATAGTTCTGAACTTTCATCCCCTATCCCCTACCAAGAAGAAGCAATTCTTATAAATTCCGATAGTACAACAACTACGGGCTTGTATGAATTTTCCCATTATGTCTATCACAGGTGAACGGACAGAACAAGTTTTAAACCAAGTAATTTTTTCGCGTGACGTCAGTAGTATTTTTCTGACTGCGAGAAATAAACCATATGCAATGGAATCTTTGTTATTCTTGTCAGAATTATTTTGATTTTGTCACTTGAGTAACCTAACAACCATATTTGTTTCCTGGTATATTCAACAGCTTTTAGTGTGTCACAAAATTTTAGAAATTTCGCTTACATTGACTCTTTCAAATCATTTGAATAAATGCTACTACAGTTATCAAGAGTTCGTGAAGAAAACTTTCGAAAATTTGAATTATCTATTTGCAAACGCTTCATTCTATGATTTTTGTTGGGTGGGAAGCTAGATATTGACTATGGGTATTCTAGGAACCTCTTTGAAGTTTACTTGAAACCATACTTCTTGGAAGCGTACCGTCCCATCCACAAAGACGACGTCTTTGTGGTGAGAGGGGGCATGAGGGCCGTCGAATTCAAGGTCGTGGAGACCGACCCGGCGCCCTACTGCATAGTGGCTCCAGATACGGTGATTCATTGCGACGGGGACCCAATCAAGCGTGAAGAAGAAGAGGAAGCTCTCAACGCGGTCGGATACGACGATATCGGCGGTTGCAGGTATGATAATTTATACATGGCCTCAATTACTACTATTTTTGATAATTATTTATCCACCACTATTGTATAAAGTACCCATTATACGTCTGCTTTTTCGACCTCAGTGACACCCATTATTAACTGGTGAATAATGATTCATTATTCAATGTTGCCAAATACTTCGTTGATTTAACTATAATATTATAATGTTTTGCTAAAAAAAATCGGTTCTTAAAATTTTACTGTGTAACCAAAAATATTTTCAATTCAGTTTTTTACCTACATATAAAAAAAAAGAAGGCAAGGATCACTCTGAGCTATCAGCGACTATGAATGTGCGTGTCATATTGAAATATATTTTGAATCCAAACAAATTTAACTCAAACCTGTCAATGGTATTGTATGAAATATTTATTAGAATAAAATAATAGTGTTTCTGAAAATATGTGTGTAATGTAAGAAAATTTTCCAACAGAAATATCTCAACAATTCTTTTATTAGTCGTGGATAAAGTATAGTATTCTACTCGCGTATAATGGCTATTACTCACCTCGTGAATAACAGTCATCATTATACGCTCGTTGAATAATATACTTATTATTCGTTTTTTGCAGGATTGTGTCAAATTTGTCGCAATTCCAATAAAAAATCAATCAATGAAAATTCAGATGCATGAATATTTTGTAAAACAGAAACGAGTTTAAATTAGTAGTAGTGGTTTTTATCGTATTTTTGGGAGCAGCGTGATTATGTGTCAACCATGAAATATTGTTTAATGTTGGAAAATCAGTTAAAATCACTAATAGAGGAAGTTAATATCAGACAAGGAATAAAATTTGCGGGTAGTTTTTACTTGCACCCCCCTTATATTGTGAGATATATAAATAACTTACCCCCGTATTTATATTTGGTTTCAATTTTGTTCTCCTGAAAATGCGTAGGCAATTAGATGTATTTTCTAATTACTTTTTTTGGAACTAACTTCAAAATTATAGACCAAGAAATTTCTTTGACCTTGACTCGTTTTTTGAAGTGAAGATCTGTATTTTTATCCATTCCACAGATAAGAACAAACATTGCTCAATATTTTATGTAATTAATTCAGATACTCATAATCATGATACCAGGCAACCAAGTAATTTGAAAACTGCAGAAATCAGATCTGAATCTCTTCCAATAAATGTTTTCAATAGTATACCTCATAAAATTGGATCAACTAATTCCTTGACAAGAATCAAAAATTATCTCAAAAAATATATATTCAGTTTATCAACATTTTTATTATATACAATTCTTTAATTATCGTATTTGTTGATATTGTTAATATTATTCATGTATACATCAATATTTTTGTGTTTTTTATTGTTTCTCTACAAACATTACATGTTTCTTAGACCAATAAACGTTAAGATGATAAAAAAAGAGAATAATAATAATGCTGACAAACTTATGAATAGCATACAAGAATATTGCATAAAATCATCCCTTTCAGGAACAACTGAATTCGGAAGAAAATCATTATATTCTCATGGAATGACTATTTACAATAGTTCACCTCCTGAGATCAGATCATCTAATTCCTTGACAAGATTCAAAAATTATCTGAGAAAATTTATATTCAACAACTGAATCATTTTTTTTGGTTTATTAACATTTTCATATATATACAATCCCCATTTAAATATCACATTAAATGAGTCAAATACTTGAGGAGTGATTAAACATTTGTATTGAGACAATGAGTTCAGACCAATTACAATTATTTCAGTTGACTAATTAGGTAACCCATTTTTTTCAAAGAAATGTTGGAAATTGTTTTCTTGCCGACGTTTTGAATTTAATTGAATTCTTCAGGGCTTTTCCTTCTCATACCTCTCTCAAGAAAAAACAATTATTTTATTTTATGTACATGAGATAACACAATATGAAATAAAAGCTCAGTTTCAACATGATTAATATCATCATGTGTTCATCGGATTTCTTTTATAAAAATATGAAAATTTGATGTAAAATCATTTGTTTGAGGAATATTGATTCACCTTTTCAAGAATAAATAAAGTATAAATTTCAACAATCATTTATATGATACAAAAAAACATAAAAGAATTTGTTCAAAAAATAAAACCAATAAAAATATTGGTACAAAAAATTATACATATATAATGAAAAAGTTATTCGATACACTACCAGATGAAATCAAAAATATAAAATCACTATCCTATAAATTTGAAATAAAAAATTGGTTATTTGAACAAAATCGACATATTATCCGTAATTTATTGAATAAATAACGTTTTATTTTTGTGAAAATTGTCAAAATAATAGTATTCCTCAATATTCTTTTGTTGAAATTGTTATAGTCTCACTACCAGTTTTACACTTCGTGAACTTTTTTAAAGTTCAGTCAAACAACTGTATATTATTAATGAATGTTTATTGTAATTTATAATTATTTTTGAATAAACTGTATTATTATTAGTTCTCGATCCATTCCAGCACTATTCTACTGACTCCATAGTAGTGTAACTCTTATTTTACCAAGTATATTGACATTGAAGTCTTCAAACCATACGACACATCTCTCATGGAAAAATGCACTTTCGACACCAACCGAATTCCGTTCCGCGTTTCAGGAAACAACTCGCTCAGATCAAAGAGATGGTCGAGCTGCCGCTCAGACACCCGTCCCTCTTCAAGGCGATCGGCGTGAAACCGCCTCGAGGCATCCTCTTGTACGGCCCTCCGGGCACCGGTAAAACGCTCATCGCTCGCGCGGTCGCGAACGAAACGGGCGCCTTCTTTTTCCTCATCAACGGTCCGGAAATCATGAGCAAACTCGCCGGCGAATCGGAGAGCAATCTGCGCAAGGCGTTCGAAGAGGCCGACAAGAACTCGCCCGCCATCATCTTCATCGACGAGTTGGACGCCATCGCGCCCAAGAGGGAGAAGACTCACGGAGAGGTAAGTTATTATTATTATCATCATCAATATCCTTTGTTGTTTTTTCTTCCGGGCACTAATCGATATCAGGTATAGGTAGGTTTCTGGTGTCGCCATCTGTCGGTTGTCAAGTGAACTACTTGCGGTGAGGCGTTGTCAGTACCAGTCACGTCAATTTATTGAAAGTACTCTCATATCTCGACAAGTAATTTCGTGAAATGGTTGTTTTACATCCTCATTTGAAAGAATTCCTATTGCGATTTGAAAATAATAATTTTAATAATATTATTATTTCATTACTATCAAATATGCTAAATTACATTACATTAACCAAATGCATAAGGCACTCAAAAATATACATACATTATTTGAAATAGAAATATGGTTGAGAACATAATAGTAACTAACAATTTCTTTCGAAAATATTTATATTTTTACTATGTTTCGTCTCTCTTGAAAGATTATTATAAATTTTAAGACCTTTGTGGGAAATACTACTTTGTAGATTGTCCTATCTGTTTTTATATAAATGTTTTCACAACTTCTAGTGGAATTGGTATGAATATCATTAATGAAGATAATACTATTTGAAACATGAGTTTGATATAAATTATCGAGAATTTTGTAAATTATTATCATTGTATTTATTACTATAGTTTGTTTGACACTGAGAATTTGAGTTTTACCTAGCTTCTGTTCAATAGGAGTATATGTATCACAATTTGGATTTATTCTCAATGCACGATTCTGTTTTTATTTGGAGTATTTTAATGGAAAAAGCCGACTTTTGTTGCTTTTGAATATCTTTGGTATGACCCAATGGAAGTTTTTTGTGGGAATCCCCTTTTAATAATACCAAAATATTCAAAAGTTTCAATCCTGTATAGAAAAAAATTCAAGGATTGATCTGTTTTTAATATAATATGCAAAATTTGCATCAGCTAAATCAAATTCATGCTCATTCATTTTCCAATATTGGGTGTTGCATAATATATACACATGCATTTGGAAGATATAGTTCATGCTGCAGATGTTTTGTGGAAGTTGGGCTCGTTTGAATTTTGATTGCACAACATTGAATGATTTGTATTTGTTGTTACAATACTGTAAAATTACAATGATCCTACAAAATTATTAGTTTATCGCAAAACAGCTTTCGATTTTTAGTCATTTTGGCTCAACTCATCTGCTCTTAGTAGATTTTCAATTCAAATTTTTCCCCAAAATTTCATAATCAATCATTGTTCAGTATTGTTCTCAACAAAAATTCTTCAATGTTATGCTGTTCTAAATATGTACAATCTTTGTTCAATACCTCATTTGTTTATAGCTTTTCTAGTCGTTATTTTATTTATTAGTTTTTTAATCGGAAATTGCTGATAGACCATAACTTGAACATTGAATTATCCGAAATTTCAATTCAGTATTTATGCAGATATAAACTTCTCAGAGATGGTTTTATATTTTCCAATATACTTTTACATCAAGACTCCACACTATATTTTTATGCTATTGATTAGAAAGTTGTGTTTGATACTCCTATTGAAATTGATTGCCCAATATTGAATTATTTGAATGTATATAAGAAGAATATTTATTGATGGGTAACTCATTTTTTAACTACATCACTGAACTGTGAAATATGAAACTATAAACTATTATATGAACATCCTGCTCTTTGAATTGAAAAATGAGAAAGAACAGACAACAAAATTGTAGGTAAGTCAAAATAGTGGAAATTGTAACAAAATGTCAAATACTCATGCAAATATATTGTTCAGGAAAACAATGCCCAATTTTGTATGGTGCAACATAAAATTGCACTGTATTGTGTAATATGAAAAATCACCATTTTATGTGGCATTGCACAATATTGCAGTGTGAAGAAAAATAATATCATGAATCAAAATATGCCTCATTGTCCAAGATACACTCTTTTCGACAAAGCTTGTAAAAAGATAATAAGTGATTGTATATACATATTCAATAGCATATATAATGTCATAAAAGTAAGTCATTCAATAATATTTATAAAATTAATAGAAGATATTGGAAAAATAAATATATAGACACACGGAAATATTGAAATATAATGAAATACATAATAAAATTATTACACGTTGAAAATATAGATGTTTCACTTCTTCGAAGTGCATTTTCAATATTTAGTTTTAGTGAAACAACATTATTGTTATGCCAAAGTATAGATGTGTCATCTGGAAAGTTTGTTGATTTTCCTTCTATAGAAATAATAATATTGCATTGCACAATATAAATTGTACAATATTGTGTTGAACGATATTATACAATATTGTGCCGCACAATATAACTTGAACAATATTGTGTCGCACAATATCAATTGGATGATGTTTATTTCCCAAGAAACTTACAAGTTTATAAGAGGGAAAAATTAAAAACAAATGAAAAATGAATCAAATAAATAGGGAAAAAAAATAAAGTAAGATAATGAAATCAGACTTTTCACAGAAATAAAAAAAATAGTAATAATGAAAATAAAATAAAAATGTCCTTCACCTATCGCAATAAATGTTTTTTCAGCTTAACTTTGAAACTGAATTTTCCAAATTTTTTTATTGCATCAGGTAATCCATTATATAACATTATTCCGTTGTAATAAATTGATTGTTGTCCTATTTTTGATCTGAATTTTATTGTTGATAAATTATTTGAACATCTGGTTGAATGGTCATGTTGGTCACTATTAATTTTGAAGATGAGATTAGAATGTTTCAATTTATTTTTAACCAAATGAATGAACGTGCAGAGTTTTAGCGTATGTATTGAAGATATATCTAACAGTTGATTGGGTTTGTACAAATTTTTTGTCGGTTCTCTATAATCAAATTTATACATACATTTAATTAATTTATTTTGTAAAGCTTTCAGAGGTCTCAATAAGGTTTTTGTTGCTATACAATTCCGGTCTAGATATAACCAATTTTTTTCGCAAAGGTCGAGCGTAGGATCGTCTCGCAACTGTTGACGTTGATGGACGGCATGAAGAAGAGCTCTCACGTCATCGTGATGGCCGCCACGAACAGACCGAATTCGATCGATCCCGCTCTGCGACGTTTCGGCCGTTTCGACAGGGAAATCGACATCGGAATACCGGACGCGACCGGCAGGCTGGAAGTGTTGCGCATCCACACCAAGAACATGAAGCTTGCCGACGACGTCGATCTCGAGCAGATCGCCGCCGAGACGCACGGTCACGTGGGTGAGTATCGAATACGAGCAATTGTCGAAAGTGGGAATTGTTGGTTTAGGTTGAAGATTGGCAATATTTAGTTTTTCGACGTTTCGAGATTTGTAGAGTCCATCATCAGGGTCGAAGTTTCGAGCTTTATCGACTTTATCTTCGGGAATCCGCAAAGAGACTAATTCCAAATGAGAACTAGTATGCAAATATTATCTTTTGTGGAACCCTGGAGATGGAGCTAGTAAACTTCAAAACACTTGTATCACCAAGAACATACGCATGAACTTCTACTGTGAAGTAGATTTTTTCTGACATTTATTTATGACAAAGAATACAGTATGTTATAATTCAAAATATTCCAACCCTCGTTCATATGAGTGCTTCATTATTTCAATTCATATTGAAATGGTTTCTGAATCACATCTTATTATGTTATATATTTTTGAATTTTGAACACGCATTTTTCAAATAATCTTCTGATTTTGAAACAATTGTTTCAAGGTTTTGATGGCAAGAGCGCTTGATGGTTATTAATAATAATGATGAAAGTACTTTATTGATCATTTACAAAACAACCAAACGGCCATCGACCTGGGTCCTTCAGCCAGAATGGTTACTATTATCAAAATTTTATGGTATCTATCAAACGAAAAACGTGCTTTTATAGCATTTGTTGTGGATTATCAGAGATTTTTCACTTTTCACTTCAAATTCTTCTGTGCCTATGATTCACCTAAATACGACTTCTTTTGAATCACCATGTATTTTCCTCCTTTTTGATATTCCACTCTTTACCTCTGTTACTTTTTATTGTCCTATTCCATTAGCTTCCTTCTGTACTTTTCATTATTGATGTTTGAGCTTTGTCCTTCTCTTCTATTTTTTCAACCTCTTCAATATATGCCCTTATTTCTGCCGATTATCCACCTTTCTCAACTTCTTAACCTTACTTCAACCGTTTCTCGCTAGTTTCTTCCTCGTTTCATCCTCTCGCCAGTCATTTCCTTGCTCTTTTCTTCATAATACATATGATTTATTATTTCACTGTCTTTTCTGCCCTTTATCCCCCTTCTTTAACTTTCCTAATATACTCTTTATATTTCACCCGTGTTTTTATACCCCTCTTTCATAGTTCTCTTTTATTTTCTTTATTACTCTCGATATATTCCTCTCACAGTTCTACTTTTTCGCCTTTCCTTCCTCATTTCCGCTTTATTCTATCCCATTCTTTCCCAATCAATCTTACTCCATTCTCCTCTCATTTTCTTACCGCTATTGTCTATAATTTCTTTCTCTTTTTATCTCTTCTATCCTATCTCCTCTACGCCTGTATTTATTAAACTTTATCGACTTTTTTGACTCCATCTTTCCTCTATTATCTTTTACCTCTCCTCTCATCACCGCTCAAACTTTCTACCTCATCACCTCTTAAATTCTTCACATCTTTTCACACTTCTCTGTTTTCTCCATTTTTCTGTTCTCTTCTTTATTGTTATTTTTTTTTAATTACGTTTTTTCTCACCTTGACCTTTCTTTCTCTTTTTTTCTTTTTCTCAACTTCTCGACCTGTTTTCTCTGTCTTTCATCTCTTATTTTTTCATATCCTATTTTATTTTTTCGTTCTTCCCAATTTTTCTCTTCTTCCTACCTCCTTTCCTACGTTATCTTTCCACTTGCATCAATTGATCCGACTATGACTCTTCTATTTTCCTTCCAATCTTTCTCTTGTTTCTACTTCCTTCCTCCGCACTCTCTTTTCTTTCGCACCTACTGATCCGAACCTCTTCTTTTCCAGGCGCTGACCTCGCCTCTCTTTATTGATATTTTTCTTACGTTTTTTCTAACCTTGATCTTTCTTTCTCTCCCTATTTTTGTTCTCTTTTTTTTCTTTTTTCTTCTCAACTTTTCGAGCTGTTTTCTCTACCCTTCATCTCTTATTTTTCTTTCTTTTTATTTTGCTGTCATTCATTTTCAATTTTTTCCTTCTTTCCAATTTTTCTCTTCTTCCCACCTCCCTTTCTACGTTATCTTTCCACTTGCATCAATTGATCCGACTATGACTCTTTTTTCCTTCTTCCCAATCTTTCTCTTGTTTCTCTTTCTCCGCGCTCTCTTTTCTTTCGCACCTACTGATCCGAACCTCTTCTTTTCCAGGCGCTGACCTCGCCTCTCTTCTTTATTGATATTTTTCTTACGTTTTTTCTCACCTTGATCTTTCTTTCTCTCCCTATTTTTGTTCTCTTTTTTTTTTCTTTTTTCTCCTCAACTTTTCGAGCTGTTTTCTCTACCCTTTATCTCTTATTTTTCTTTCTTTTTATTTTGCTGTCATTCATTTTCAATTTTTTCCTTCTTTCCAATTTTTCTCTTCTTCCTATCTCCCTTTCTACGTTATCTTTCCACTTGCATCAATTGATCCGACTATGACTCTTTTTTCCTTCTTCCCAATCTTTCTCTTGTTTCTCTTTCTCCGCACTCTCTTTTCTTTCGCACCTACTGATCCGAACCTCTTCTTTTCCAGGCGCTGACCTCGCCTCTCTTCTTTATTGATATTTTTCTTACGTTTTTTCTCACCCTGATCTTTCTTTCTCTCCCTATTTTTGTTCTCTTTTTTTTTTCTTTTTTCTCCTCAACTTTTCGAGCTGTTTTCTCTACCTTTTATCTCTTATTTTTCTTTCTTTTTATTTTGCTGTCATTCATTTTCAATTTTTTCCTTCTTTCCAATTTTTCTCTTCTTCCTATCTCCCTTTCTACGTTATCTTTCCACTTGCATCAATTGATCCGACTATGACTCTTTTTTCCTTCTTCCCAATCTTTCTCTTGTTTCTCTTTCTCCGCACTCTCTTTTCTTTCGCACCTACTGATCCGAACCTCTTCTTTTCCAGGCGCTGACCTCGCCTCTCTTCTTTATTGATATTTTTCTTACGTTTTTTCTCACCTTGATCTTTCTTTCTCTCCCTATTTTTGTTCTTTTTTTTTTCTTTTTTCTTCTCAACTCTTCGAGCTGTTTTCTCTACCTTTTATCTCTTATTTTTCTTTCTTTTTATTTTGCTGTCATTCATTTTCAATTTTTTCCTTCTTTCCAATTTTTCTCTTCTTCCCACCTCCCTTTCTACGTTATCTTTCCACTTGCATCAATTGATCCGACTATGACTCTTTTTTTCCTTCTTCCCAATCTTTCTCTTGTTTCTCTTTCCGCTCGCTCTCTTTTCTTTCGCACCTACTGATCCGAACCTCTTCTTTTCCAGGCGCTGACCTCGCCTCTCTTCTTTATTGATATTTTTCTTACGTTTTTTCTCACCTTGATCTTTCTTTCTCTCCCTATTTTTGTTCTCTTTTTTTTTTCTTTTTTCTCCTCAACTTTTCGAGCTGTTTTCTCTACCCTTTATCTCTTATTTTTCTTTCTTTTTATTTTGCTGTCATTCATTTTCAATTTTTTCCTTCTTTCCAATTTTTCTCTTCTTCCTATCTCCCTTTCTACGTTATCTTTCCACTTGCATCAATTGATCCGACTATGACTCTTTTTTCCTTCTTCCCAATCTTTCTCTTGTTTCTCTTTCTCCGCACTCTCTTTTCTTTCGCACCTACTGATCCGAACCTCTTCTTTTCCAGGCGCTGACCTCGCCTCTCTTCTTTATTGATATTTTTCTTACGTTTTTTCTCACCCTGATCTTTCTTTCTCTCCCTATTTTTGTTCTCTTTTTTTTTTCTTTTTTCTTCTCAACTTTTCGAGCTGTTTTCTCTACCTTTTATCTCTTATTTTTCTTTCTTTTTATTTTGCTGTCATTCATTTTCAATTTTTTCCTTCTTTCCAATTTTTCTCTTCTTCCCACCTCCCTTTCTACGTTATCTTTCCACTTGCATCAATTGATCCGACTATGACTCTTTTTTTCCTTATTCCCAATCTTTCTCTTGTTTCTCTTTCTCCGCGCTATCTTTTCTCTCGCACCGACTGATCCGAACCTCTTCTCCTCCAGGCGCCGACCTCGCCTCTCTCTGCTCCGAAGCCGCGCTCCAACAGATCCGCGAGAAGATGGACCTGATCGACCTCGAGGACGACCAAATCGACGCCGAAGTGCTCAACTCGTTGGCCGTCACGATGGAGAACTTCCGCTACGCGATGACGAAGAGCAGCCCGAGCGCCCTCCGCGAAACCGTCGTCGAAGTGCCGAACGTCACGTGGGAGGACATCGGCGGCCTCGAGAACGTCAAAAAGGAGCTGCAGGAGTTGGTGCAGTATCCGGTCGAACATCCCGACAAGTTCCTCAAGTTCGGCATGCAGCCGTCGAGGGGAGTGCTCTTCTACGGGCCGCCCGGGTGCGGTAAGACGTTGCTCGCAAAGGCGATCGCGAACGAGTGCCAGGCGAACTTCATCAGCGTCAAGGGGCCGGAGCTGTTGACGATGTGGTTCGGCGAGTCGGAGGCTAACGTTCGGGATATTTTCGATAAGGTGAGAGGGTTTTTTTCTTCTACACATTGATTTTTTGCATTGATTGCGGTTTTCGGGTTCGTTAGCCGTGGTCTGCAGGTTTTCGGGCCCGAAATCGTGCAGACCACGGCTGGCAAACCCAAAAGCGGCTATCAATTCAATTTCAGTTTAATATCGCAAGAAACATTACATGTTTATGAGTAGGGGCTGAAAGTAAGTACATAATTAATAAATGAAATTTTCAAAAGTATACAAACTCAAAGTCATCCAAAGACAACTTTCGAAAATAAAATACCCAGTGCTTTTCTTTAATAACCCCCCCCCCCTTTTATTTTTTGAACGGGTCAACTCAAAAACATGAAACTTGAGAAAATGAAAATGATGCAAAAATACTATATTTTGGAGTAGAGTTGACAGATGAGAATTTCAAGATGGCGACTGGGCGACGAGGGTGTTTATTTAGAAGCAGTAATATTTGTTACGAAGAGCACAGATTTCACGACGACAATTACATTTCAGGCTAGATCTGCAGCACCTTGTGTGTTGTTCTTCGACGAATTGGATTCGATCGCTAAATCGAGAGGGGGTAATGTTGGGGACGCCGGTGGTGCCGCCGACAGAGTCATCAACCAAATTCTGACGGAAATGGACGGGATGGGTGCAAAAAAGAATGTGTTCATCATCGGTGCCACTAACAGACCTGGTAAGTAAATCAATACTTGTCAGATTTTTAATATTAGAAAGTTAATAATATTATTATTTTTGAATTATTTCAACTTGATAGTTCTTGGATTCTGTGGTGTTTTGTTATATAACTCTATTCCATGGTGGAATAGTAATAATAATAATATTTTACTACTAGCAAATATGCCAAATTACATTACATTAAGCAATTTCTTTTGAAAATATTTATAGTTTTACTATGTTTCGTTTCTCTTTGAAGATTATTATAAATTCTAAGGCCTATGTGGAAAATACTATTTTGTTGAAATTTTGTTGAAAACTGTTTTTATATAAATGTTTTCACAACTTCTAGTAGAATAGGTATGAATATCAATAACGAAAGTAATATTTTTCGAAAAATGAGGATATAAATTATTGAGAAATTTGTAAATTATTATCATTGTATCCATTATTATAGTTTGACACTGAGACTTTGAGTTTTCTCTAGCATTTATTTGATGTGAGTATATTTATCACAATTGAGAATTATTTTCAATGCACGATTTTGTTTTTTTTTATTAGGTAAAAATGAAATATAGGAACAATAATTGAGATGGCAATCGAAGTTTTATGAATCAATAATTTTTTCCAGTACGAGATACTCCTGCTAATTCGTCCAAATAAATTGATTTTTATACCTAGTTTCCTTACTACATATTCAGCATGTTTTGAAAAATCCAATTGTTCATCAATAAATACATCCAAATACTTCATTTCTTCCACTTTTTGTATAGTTAGTCCATTAATATGAACAGTATTTCTTGAATCGATGGTTTCGAAAGCTCTCTCAAAATCTAAAAAAAAAACACCAATGATAATTGATTCATCCAATCCAAAATAATTGTTATTATTCTTCTGTCAAGTAAACATTCCTTCTTTTCCCCTCACCAGACATCATCGATCCGGCCATCCTGAGACCCGGCCGCCTCGACCAACTGATTTACATCCCGTTGCCGGACGAGAAGTCGCGAGAGGCGATCTTCAAGTCGAACCTGCGCAAATCGCCGATCGCCAAGGAGGTCGATTTGACGTACATCGCGAAGGTGACGCACGGCTTTTCCGGCGCCGATCTCACCGAGATTTGCCAGCGCGCCTGCAAATTGGCCATCAGGCAGAGCATCGAGAGCGAGATCAGGCGCGAGAGGGAGCGCGCGATGAATCCGAACGTCGCGATGGACGTGAGTACAGTTTTTTCTTTGACGTTTTTATTGCTTAGCTACTACCTAAATAGTATTTTACTTTATGCCCGCGCAGGCATAATTTATATTTTATAGTTTCATTTATGGCCCACGGGGGTATAAAGATCGATTTATAGCCCGCGCGGGTATAAAGTCCACTTTATGCCTTCATTATTGTGTTTATATTGTTTGGTTACTAACTACACAACATTTAACTTCATCATAAAATTCTATTTTATGACCTACGGGGGTATAAAGTCCGCTTTATGGCCAGCGCGGGTATAAAGTCCACTTTATACCTTCACTATTGTGTTTTTATTGTTCGGTTACTAACTGCCCGCGTGGGCATGAACTTTATGAACCGCGTCAGAAAATTTCCATTCTATGACTCACGAGGCTATAAAGTCTGCTTTATGCCCCGCCTGGGTGTAAGGTCCACTTTTTGCCTTCACTATTGTGTTTCTATTATTTGGTTACCAACTACACAATATTGTACTTCATTCCCGCGCGGGAATGATAGTTCATTAGTTATGAACCGCGCAGGTGAAAAGTCCCAGTTATGGCCCGCGCGATTATAACGTCCATTTATGTCCTGCGCGACTATAAAGTCCTCTTTATGCCTCCAGCACTGTGCCTCCTTTTTTTAATTTCTAACTCGAAAATATTGCACTACATGCCCACGAGGGCATAAAATTTATGATCCACCCAGCAAAAAAGTCCAATTTATGCCCTACAGTACGCTTTATGGCCTGCACAGGTATAAAATCAGCTTCACAGTCCGCACTGGTATAAAATCCACTTAGGTCTTAAATATTCTTTCTATTGTTCAGCTATCAATTACACAATATTGTACTTGATGCCCGCGTGGGCATGATAGCTCATTAGTTATGAACCGCGCAGGTGAAAAGTCCCATTTATGGCCCGCGCGATTATAAAGTCCAATTATGTCCCGCGCGACTATAAAGTCCTCTTTATGCCTCCAGCATTGTGCTTCCTTATTTTCATTTCAAACTCAATAATATTGCACTACATCAAAAAAGACCCATTTATGCCCTACAGTACTACACAATATTGTGCTTCATGTCCGCGCGGGCGTGAATATATGATCCGCGCGGGTAAAAACTCCAATTTACGGCCCACGTGGTTATAAAGTCCGCTGTATTGTCCGCACGGGTGTAAAGTTTACTTTATGCCTTCTCTATTGTGTTTATATTGTTAAGTTACTAGTGACACAAAATTTTACCATGTCAGTGAGGGCATGAACTATATGAATCGTGCTGGTGAAAAGTCTCATTTATATCCCATGCGGATGTAAAGTCCGCTTTATGACCCGCGCGGTTATTATTCGACTTTCCATTAGTAGTAGTAGTTTTTGCAGGTTTAAAGTTCGTTTTATAACCTGCGCAATTGGTGATACTTTTTACGTCTGCGTTCTTGGATTTCTTTCCTTTTTTGTTACAACCGCTCCCCCCTTCAATGAATTTTCCCTCTTGCAGTTGGACGAGGACGATCCCGTGCCCGAAATAACGCGCGCGCACTTCGAAGAGGCGATGCGCTTCGCCAGGAGGTCCGTCTCCGACAACGACATCAGGAAGTACGAGATGTTCGCGCAGACTCTCCAGCAGTCGCGCGGCTTCGGCACCAACTTCCGCTTCCCGACGGCGGCGGGCGGACCGGCCGCCCCAGGCGGCACGGGCGGCGACCAGGCCAACTTCCAGGACGACCCCGAGGACGACCTGTACAGCTAGGCGGCGGACGGGAAGAGGCGCCGGTTTTATTTTTTGTATTTATTTACAAGTATAGATTCTTCTTCGGTTGGATGCAGTTATCTGGACATTTAAATTCACATGTTACTTCATAGTTTTGGAATATTAATGAATAAAGAGTTTTGTCTTAGGTGGCTTTTTCGTTTTTGTTGGGCGCGGGTGGGGGGGTTTGTGGGCGTGGCGTGGTCTCTGGTGCAGTAGTAAAGTCTTACCAGTTTGAGCGATTGAAAGACAGATGTCGCTATTTTCTAAGAATACATGCTTACAATCTATTTTGCTAGTTTAGAAGGGATTCTGCCAAAGTCTAAAGATGGAAATCTACGAAGAAGGGAATCTGTTGAAGCAACAATCTCTGAAATAACAGTGGATTAAAACTTCTAATGCAGAAGACATGGACATGCAAGTTTGATACCGAGAAATTTCGTCGCCATCTCTATGCCAGTAGCGGAGTCAGAAGTAACACATTGGTTTGGGTAATCAGCCAATAGATGTCAGAACGTAATTTATTTGGACCTTTTCCAATAAGAACGAGGAATTCGGTGTGAAGGGTTCTAGAGATAATCCATGCCCTGAACGAACTTCTAGATAGATAAAAAGAGGCTTTCATTTTCATATTATGCGTGTCGCAACGCATCTCTGTGCGAATTTTCAGGCAAATTTATTTTCCATTATCGACCCGATTATTTTGCGACGAAAACATAAAAATCGTCGTAGAACCGCCAAATTCGGTGTGAAGCCTTCTGAAGGCATCCCCTATCCCTTTCCAGTCTCAGTTCCGACTGCGAATATTCGATTTTTTTTTCGGAAAATTCGAAATACCTCGAGAACCGGTCTGGATAGACGAAAACGGCTTTCATTTCCGTATTCTGCGTATAGCAACGCATCTCTGTGCGAATTTTCAGGCGAATCTATTTTCCTTTTTCGACCCGATTATTTTGCGACGAAAACATAAAAATCGTCGTAGAACCGCCAAATTCGGTGTGAAGCCTTCTGAAGGCATCCCCTATCCCTTTCCAGTCTCAGTTCCGACTGCGAATATTCGATTTTTTTTTCGGAAAATTCGAAATACCTCGAGAACCGGTCTGGATAGACGAAAACGGCTTTCATTTCCGTATTCTGCGTATAGCAACGCATCTCTGTGCGAATTTTCAGGCGAATCTATTTTCCTTTTTCGACCCGAAAAAACGCAAAGGGCCTCTGGTTATTTTGCGACCGAAACATGAAAATCTTCGTAGAGCCACCAAATTCAGTGAAAAGCCCTCTGGGGGCGTCCCCTATTCCTTACCAGTCTCAGTTCCGATTGCGAAAATTCCAATTTTTTTTTTTTTTCGGAAAAGTCTGAATATCTCGAAAATCGTTGGAGATAGAGATGAACGGTTTTAATTTCCGTAATATGCGTGTCGCAACGCATCTCTGTGCGAATTTTCAGTCGAATCTATTTTCCATTTTCGACTCGAAAAAATGCAAAGTAACCTCTGGTTATTTTGCGACCAAAACATGAAAATCGTCGTAGAGCCGCCAAATTCGGTGTGAGGCCTTCTAAAGGCATCCCCTTTCCCTTGCCAGTCTCAGTTCCGATTGCGAAAATTCCAATTTTTTTTTGGAAAATTCTGAATATCTCGAAAACCGTTGGAGATAGAGATGAACGGTTTTAATTTCCGTAATATGCGTGTCGCAACGCATCTCTGTGCGAATTTTCAGTCGAATCTATTTTCCATTTTCGACTCGAAAAAATGCAAAGTAACCTCTGGTTATTTTGCGACCAAAACATGAAAATCGTCGTAGAGCCGCCAAATTCGGTGTGAGGCCTTCTAAAGGCATCCCCTTTCCCTTGCCAGTCTCAGTTCCGATTGCGAAAATTCCAATTTTTTTTTGGAAAATTCTGAATATCTCGAAAACCGTTGGAGATAGAGATGAACGGTTTTAATTTCCGTAATATGCGTGTCGCAACGCATCTCTGTGCGAATTTTCAGGCGAATCTATTTTCCTTTTTCGACCCGATTATTTTGCGACGAAAACATAAAAATCGTCGTAGAACCGCCAAATTCGGTGTGAAGCCTTCTGAAGGCATCCCCTATCCCTTTCCAGTCTCAGTTCCGACTGCGAATATTCGATTTTTTTTTCGGAAAATTCGAAATACCTCGAGAACCGGTCTGGATAGACGAAAACGGCTTTCATTTCCGTATTCTGCGTATAGCAACGCATCTCTGTGCGAATTTTCAGGCGAATCTATTTTCCTTTTTCGACCCGAAAAAACGCAAAGGGCCTCTGGTTATTTTGCGACCGAAACATGAAAATCTTCGTAGAGCCACCAAATTCAGTGAAAAGCCCTCTGGGGGCGTCCCCTATTCCTTACCAGTCTCAGTTCCGATTGCGAAAATTCCAATTTTTTTTTTTTTTCGGAAAAGTCTGAATATCTCGAAAATCGTTGGAGATAGAGATGAACGGTTTTAATTTCCGTAATATGCGTGTCGCAACGCATCTCTGTGCGAATTTTCAGTCGAATCTATTTTCCATTTTCGACTCGAAAAAATGCAAAGTAACCTCTGGTTATTTTGCGACCAAAACATGAAAATCGTCGTAGAGCCGCCAAATTCGGTGTGAGGCCTTCTAAAGGCATCCCCTTTCCCTTGCCAGTCTCAGTTCCGATTGCGAAAATTCCAATTTTTTTTTGGAAAATTCTGAATATCTCGAAAACCGTTGGAGATAGAGATGAACGGTTTTAATTTCCGTAATATGCGTGTCGCAACGCATCTCTGTGCGAATTTTCAGTCGAATCTATTTTCCATTTTCGACTCGAAAAAATGCAAAGGGGTTAACCTCTGGTTATTTTGCGACCAAAACATGAAAATCGTCGTAGAGCCGCCAAATTCGGTGTGAGGCCTTCTAAAGGCATCCCCTTTCCCCTACCAGTCTCAATTCCGATTGCGAAATTTCGATTTTTTATTTCGGGAAATTCTGAATATCTCGAAAACCGTTGGAGATAGAGATGAACGGCTTTCATTTCCGTATTCTGCGTGTCGCAACGCACCACTGTGCTAATTTTCAGGCGAATCTTTTTTCCATTTTCGAATCGACAAAATGCAAAGTGGTTGATCTCTGGTTATTTTGCGGCCAAAACATGAAAATCTCCTTAGAGCCTCCAAATTCGATGTAGGGCCTTTCGAGTGCGTCCCCTATTCCTCACCTGTCCCAGTTCCGATTGCGAAAATTCGCCTTTCTAGAGAACCGTTGGAGATAGAGATGAACGGCTTTTATTTTTTATGCGTGTAGCAACGCACCTCTGTGTGGATTTTTCTCATTTTGGAACCGAAATCTTTATTTTTGAAATTCCAACCAAAAAATTTGGTATAACAACATCGTCACTTCAGGTAAAGAAAATTTGTCTAAAGAATTATGGAAATTTATATTGGTTCTGCCATCTCTCTATCAGGGTCCTCACTAGCAACCCTCCATTATTCAAGTTTTTTATTTGGATGCAAGTCACTAAAGTTCATCTATTGTGCTATAGATGACACCCCCACTGGCTATGATACAGATCTCTGCAAATGGAGAAAAAATGTTACTACCGAGTGATAGATGGCGCCTAGTGACATACCAAAGTTTTCGATAACTACGAAGCAGATACCTATAACACAAATACAGATCTTTTCTGGTTATGATATAACTCGCCCCACATTATAGAGGTTGTTATATATCTGCGAATATCGCCAATTTTAGTGAAGCTTGTACATGTCTGTGTTCAAAAAAAATTCAGTATTAATAACAGAGCCTTTATTTTCATCACACTTTGCTTCACACATATATCAAAAGAGTCAACTATTATAATTTAATTCCCCTAAAACTAAGTCAGGTTCTTCCTTTTCACACTGGATTCATACAGCAGAGTTGAAAATGGAGTAAAATGATTTATTTAAGTTATATTGATTTCAACTATCGCAAGTTTAAAAACTTGTCACAAGTTTTAATGAAAAGGAGATACTTCCTTCGTCTATGATTTTCGAGAAATATAGATTGACACAAAGTCAACACCAAATGGAAGATTTCATAATTTCAAAAAAAATAAGTATAAACTCACCTCATGAATAAATAAAATGAATTAATATATTAAACTATCATAAGGGTATTTTGTATGTGTAGGGTAACATGGGAGATTAAAAACCCATGTATTATTATATAAATAAATTCTGATTTTTGTCCACTTCATTCTGAACCGGTCAAATTTGACAGTTTCCGATAAATCATCTTCCAAAAATAGTATTTCAGTTTTTAATTTAATAGTTTTTGGCCAAATTATAACTCAAACTTTGAATATTTTTTTTAATTTTGCAGATTTTCTACCGATTTGGATGAAATATTATTCAAATCACGCCTTTTGAATAAATACTACACCATATCAATATGCAATATCTGTCTTAAAACAAAAATTCGAAGCGATAAAAGAGTTAAAAATCTGGTGGAGTATTTAATGAAACACTGGTCGAACGTTTCTTTTAGTAATTCTGAAACGTTCACTCGATTTTTTGAAGAATCATTTATAAAATGTCAAATCTGATAAGTCTAGACTACAATAGCACGTTACAAATCACAACTGAAATTGTGTTCATCTTCAATTATTTTATAAGCAAAAACCAATCACAGAATCAAGTTGCAATTATATCTATCAACGAAGAAAACTGGTGTAATTTCCGAAACGTTCAGTTAAATCCGATTTTGTTGAAGAATCATTCAGAAAATGTAAAATCTGACGAATCTAGTCCTAGAACAACACGTTACAAGTTACGAATGAAGTGGGACACATTTTCATTCATTTTTGAAGCAGAAAGCATTAACAATATCAAACTGGAATCAAATTTATCAATGAAGAAAACTTCCATATGGTGCTGGTTTTTTGTCAATGTATGACGATGACTTTGAAGATTTTTTCCGCTAAAAACTATGTCTCACCACCAAAACTGCTGCATCAATCCACTATCAGTAGAGAAAAATATCATAATCACTTTTAAAAACTGAAAACAACAGATAAAAGCCCAACAAGAACCAACAGATGAACACTATAATACACACAGTGCAATACTATTCCAATGCACATTCTGCCAGTCAATAGAAAGTCTACATTTGGTTATCTTTTGAATATGAGGACGATTATTTCTGCTTTCATAACATCAAGATTATCAGAAATAGTCTCTTTGATATCTGGGCTGTTTTTACAGCAAGTATTATATAATGGGGTTTATTTCAATGGGTAACAGCAATCCTCAAGAGTTGAAACTTGTGCGAGGATTAACGAGGTCTCATCTTTCAACGTGCTATTTCTAGCAAGGGAAAAAATGTGATATATGATTCATTCTTAAACATGAGATATTTCAAGATAATTTATCACATAACATGCAACTTTTGTGTTCCCCCTTGCAAAAAGTACAGATGACATAATAAAAAAATTGTAAATGGAAAATAACAGTAAATGAAAAATATATTTTTAGAATCATACAATTTTCATCTTTCGATCTTATAGTCTAAGGGCAGACTGTAAAAATTCTGACCTATCATGTGCAAGTGCAAGTTTTTACAAAGCTTCCCAAAGAAACTATCCACCCAATTTTTTCAATTGGCAATATACAATGTGTAATATCGGGAAGATTTTCCTATGATTAGGGTGAACATGTATAAAAACTGAATACTTCAGCTGTGAAATTTCAAATCTTGGATCTGCATGTATTGAAATTTTAAGATAATTTTTTACCTGGTGAAATCTTTTGATCGATGTCATATACCGGGTGACCCGGAACCAATGTACTCCCCCTATCTTCATTGTTATTTTGTAATTATATTTCAAATTCGATAGTTCGATTTGATGTCATAAATGTACAATCAAGCACTATATATGACACTAGCGGTTTCACCGGAAGCGCGGGTCAATTTTCATATTCCAAATGGAAAGTATAATTTTTTCGGAAATAACGATTGAGTATAGAATTACCTTCTGAATGGTAAATCACAATCATACTCTCAATTCACAATCTGCTGATATAGTTGATATCTCATAAATATTACTTTTTATATTCCTCTCGTAAAAAAACATCTTCATGAAAGTATGCTAGTGAAAATTGAATTATATCATGTATGTATCAATAATTCATAGCCAAACTTTTCACACAATATTTTTAATGTGGATTTGATATTTTTAAAAATTAATTTTCATTAATTTTTTAACGTCAAGTCTATTTTATTAAATCCTAACTTAGGAATTTTTGAATCTGGTGATATATTCCAATGCATATTGAAATACAAACATGAAATTTTTCATGAGGGAACAAACCTCTACAACAAAATATCGAATTCAATTAAAACTATTAAAAATATCAAAAAGTTCAAACGCAATCTCAAAAAATATATTTTATCATCAAAATGATATATTTTAGAATTCAATTATATTGATCATTGATCAATTCAACAGTCTTTTTTCCATATATTTCTGCTACATAATCATATTTTGTTCTATTTCACTTTTTATATGTTCAATATCCCTATTTATAAACTGTAAATGTTTCTTGGGATGAATAAATGTTATTATTATTATTATTATTAAATAATGAACTGGAGTTTATAAACAACTTTAAAAAATCCTATGTAAGCATTCGAGAAATGATGGACTTGATGTTGAAAAAGAGAAAATTTAATTTTAAAAATAGCTAATCTGCATAAAAAATATTGTGTGGAAAGTTGGGCCTTGAATTATTGATACTTACATGATATTATTCAATTTTCACTAAGATACTTCCATGAAGATGTTTCGTTACGAGAGAAATACAAAAATTAATATTGTGAATTGAGAGTATGATTTTGATATATCGTTGGAAAGGTAATATTACCCGGTATATATTATAATACAGTTGGAAAAAACTTGGGGGCATATTGGGGGGATGTAGGGGTAAAGAAACCCGTATTTTCAGGCGTGAAATTATACTACCTTTCGATGATGTAGTAACTGGTTTCAAAGAATCTCAATGTATCAGTTTGTTTCTGAAATATACGATGTTACATTCTGAAGAACACTAACAACTCCATTTTTCTGAAATTCTAGGAGAATATTCTTCTTGGTCAGATCTTTCACAAGATGTATCACACTGTTATATTGGCATTTGAGAAAATTAAAGTGGATTTTTTAGTGAATCTGTGTATAAAATTAGTGTATGAGTTCTACCCAACCATACAATGATTTTCATCATTATTCTTGTTGGTATTAACTTTATATGTGACAATATTTCATTTAATTGTTCGATAGGACAGGTTTTCTGCACTCAGATATCTGAGCCTTTTAAGAAAAAAATAAATGAAATAGAACAGTGCTACTTCTCAACAATCTATCCATAAAGATGAACACCCGCATACCTACCTAAATTTTTTGTTTTCGACTCGCTAACCTACTTAACACCGACAAGTTTTCGCATTGCAAAAAACAGAAACAAATGCGCGTGAACAACAAAAAAGCATCACAGAAATAGCAAAAACCTCTTCGACCCCAGAGAATAGATATTTTCGAAATGCAAAAAATAACGTACTTTTGTTCTCTTTGGGTGCATCTGGAAAGTGTCAGCTGACGTCGCCATCTTGGCAAATATCTCACAAGCGGTAATAGAAAAATGAAAGATTGTTCTTTGTAGATTAAATTTGTTGTGTCCAGTTTTTATTTATTTTACAAACAATGTTTTATTGAGTTATTCCACATCAAAGTTGCAAAAAAGTGTATTTTTTGAAATATCGTAGCCTGTTCCTCATGAAAATAATCTACATTCACTCCCATAGCCTTAAAAGTTCCCTAAAATTTTTGTCTGAGATTTCTCTCATGTCAGTGAGCGACGTATAACTGTTATGAGCTCATTTACCAAAAAAAAAACAGACAAAAGTTGTGAACAATTTCAAGGACTACGAAATTATAATTTTTTTTACAGAATAAACCCCATTGCATTTCAACTTGATATCATAATCGAGAAAATAATATGAGAGAGGATGTGTTGAGCCTTGTGTACATCCAGTACTTCCAGAGGTGCATTGCTTTCAATCCAGACCTGACCGGCCACTATGAATAATGGTGGTTCAGTTGAATGTGGATGAAATCCAATCTTCCGGCAACTCGCAATGAATTGAAAAGCATGGGGTGTTGATATACAGAATCCAGTTCCATTATATTTTGCCGACCATACTATCGCAATAGCATCCAGCATCATTAGCTGATGAGTATACATGAGAAGAATGCTGTTTGAGAAGGACGAGTATGAATCCATCCTATTGTTTCAACTCAACTGTTTAGACTTCTGTTGAGTCTAAACATAATTTGGAATTCTATTCTGAGGAAATCAAGAATAACTAATCAAATCACGACAGGTAGTGCGGCAACTAATAATGATGATTATTCCCCGAACCCGACAGAACTAATTAACACTCCAAACTACCTGCATCAATATAAATACGCCTTATGAAATGGAAACTTTCAGTCATCGGAAATGAGTAAGCCTCTGAAGAAGCTGGCCACTCGCGCTAGCGAAACGTTAGGAAGAAATTCTTTCAAGCCCGAAGAAAAGTAGTCATACTAATAACCTCGGCCGCGAAAGCCTTAACCATTTTGTCAAGTCATGGTTGTTCTGGGTTCATAGTATCAATTTGAAAAATTAAGTTGGATTCAAGCTAGTGCTAAATTGAGGATCCACGTGACAGTCTGAGAATTATTAGATACGACGTGAAAATTTATATAACCTTACGAGTTGACATCTGGCACATCGAACATGAGTAAATGCACAAGGTTTTTCATGCATCTTGGATCACAACAGAGATATTTCGAAATTTTTCGAAAAATATGCTTACTTTGATCAGGAATAACTCCCGAAAGTATTGATGGTACGAGAGGAAAACACGCTCAAAAACATTTTCTCATTTTTTTGTTAGGTACCTATAAGCATTTTTGAGATGACACATATTTCCAGAATGGCGGCTTCTCTATCCACGTCAGTTAAAAATTACACACAGGAGCCAATCCCTGATGGTCCTGAAAAACATTTTTTGGGGTTTTCCTCCTTTGGAATTGAATTCTTATATCATTTGTTATTGGGGCAAATTGGCATATTTAATTTTATAATATCCCATGTGTATGTGGCACTGTTAATACTGGTGAGAGATAATGACCATAGCTGAACACATATTATTGACAAATTTGATTTAATTTAATTTCAATTTCCAGTTTTTGTTTTTTGTTATTTCAGTTGTAATTTCGATCTATCTGCTATTTATTCCTGTATGTGTTCCTTTTCTATATTTTGTATTATTATATTTACATCCCTTTATAAGCACATGTGTTTCTTGGGATTTAAATGAATAAACAAACAAAATCTTAAACACATGGTTGCATGGATTAATATAAATTTACTCATGACAAAAAAGAATGGAACAAAAAAAGCTCAAAAAGGATACTTGCATTTTGTTTTTGCTCTACCTGTTCATTGAGTATAGATCAACTTTGAGTGTCCTCCTGGAAAAGTTGTAGTGGGAAGAATCAATTCGAAGTATTCACCAAAAACTCAAATCTCATAATAAATTTCCAAAAACGGTCAAATAGGAAAAAGACTAGAATTCGAAACGTCGCATTCTCTTATAAATTTTTTCAACTCAATGTTCAGATTCTTAAAAAAATACGATACGTAATGACGAAAGAGTCAGTCAATTTTGCTTCTTCATAAAATCAGTTACGATTGGGGTAAATATACCAGTTTGTTCTAAGAACATATATTATGAGAATTTATCCTTTCAGCTATGCGAGTATTAAAAAAAAATCTGTCTGCTTTACAAGTTAGGCTCGTCTATTGACGTAGTTGAAGGGTTAAATTTGTTTCTTTTCCATTTCCAGGAAAGGAAAAACTAAAAAAATGGATTCCAGGACATTTCTACCTCCTTAAAGAAACAAACGAAAACCCCTAATGGTTCCCAGAAGAGAACAAACTTGCCCTATTCCCTGGGGTACCTCGAGCACCCTAGTGCACATTCTCAACCGTACAATTTTTCCAAGATGGCTGTCGGAGCGTCCGCTTGGTAGCGGGAGATCTGCCTCAGCAGCGCGAACTTCTTCATCCTGCCCTTCGAGGATTCCATGTCGTAGAGCGTGCACAAATTCAAAAGGAGCGATTCGTGCAGAGCGTGTACGGGGTTCGAAGAGATGGCCGATTCCAGGACTTGAATGGCCTCCTTCAAATGGCCGCCGTAAAGGAGGCAGACGCCCATGTTGTTCAATATCTGAGAAAAAACATCAGTTTAATGAAAATCCTCGTGAAAATTACATAAATAATAATAATAATAATAAAGTTTATTCATTTATTCAAGAATAATTATAAATTACAATGTACAATGTTGAATAAACGCTAAATATATACATAGGGAAAAACTGGCAATGATTTGGGAGGATGCAGTCAAAATTCTGGGCTGTTTACTGAAGCAATCTCTTTTTTATTTGGTCGACCTTTCGAGAATGTTTATTCTCTTTGATATAAGACAAAAGGTTAAATATGAAGGATATGTATCAGATGAACAAGGGCAGTATTTTGGGTCCACTCCTGTTTATTTTGTATATCAATGATATATCTTTGATCATGGGAGGTGCTAAATTTCATTTGTTTGCGGACGATACTATAATATACCTATCAGACAAGTCAATTGTAAATCTTGTAGATAATATTAATTGTGTATTGAAAAATGTTGGAGACTATACGGAAGTTAATAAATTAAAATTGAATGTATCTAAAAAAAAAGGAATGATTATTGGAAAAAGGGCGTATAAGGAACTGTATTATAGTAATCGCCTGCAAATTGAATTGAATGATGAAGTCATTGAGTTTGTTGATGAAATAAAGTACTTGGGGGTTATGATTGACAGTGATCTGAAATTTCATGTTTTGTTGATTATATATGCAAAAAAATTGGTCAAAAAATAGGGGTTCTTGGAAGGGCCGGTGAATATTTGACACCAATAACACGTAAATTAGTGTATAATGCTAAAATACTGCCACACTTTAATTACTGCAGTACTATTTTGTACATTACAAACCAAGGGGATATTAATAGGTTGCAGAAATTACAAAATGGAGCAATGAGATTGATAATGGGTTGCAACTACTAATTTTGTGCTAGCCAGTTTAAATTGGATGAATGTTAAATATTTTTTAGGGTTCAATGCATTGGTTTTCATTCATAGAATCAGAAAAGGCATGACACCAAAATATTTACAAAATAGTCTGCAAACATTTGAAGAGCCGCATGGATATAATACAAGGGGAAGAGATAATTTTGTACTGCAAAGAGTTAGATCAGCCGCAGGTCAGAACTCTATATTTTTCAAAGGGATAAGTAAATATAATGGACTGGATCAGAATATTAAAGACACGGAAAGCATAATTTCCTTCAAGCGTTTATTGAAAACAACATATATATAATATTGTTAGGTTGGATGGTGGTGACAATGTTTCAAAACGTAATGTAAAATTCTATGTACAAATTAGCTATAGGGCTAAATAAAGGTGTTTGATCTTTTTTTCAAGACATCTACAAGAAAATATAAACGGTTACAATACACATTTCAAAAATGTAAGGTCGAAGATTACTCACTAACTTGAGATAATAGTAAGAAGTCATGCGTAAAAATGAGGAAAACTGGATTTCAAAAAACATTTTTTTTCGTTACCTCCTACGTTGTGAGCATATTATTTGAGAACGCCCTGTACATTATATATACGAATGATCTCACCATTATGTTGGACGGCTCCAAAAGGCTAGCCTGCTGGAAAAAAGAGTAGGCTTCGTCGAAAGCGCTCTGCGCGATCGAAAGCAGCCCCCTGTCGACGAGTTCCCTTACGCCTGGCACGGCCCCCTTGATTTCGGCGGCCTCGTTGAAACACGCTTCGGCTCCGGAAACGTCGCCCAACTGAAGATGGAGTCGGCCCAGGGACGAGAGCAGGGCGTGTCGAGGGGCGCCATCTCTGAAAAAAAAAAGCAAATGCCGGCGACGTTGGAATGAAACATTCTTTCATAAAATCAATTCCAATAAAGTAGTGCATCAAACTCAGATGAAGTCAATATCCGACGCGGTAATAGCCTGGTAAAAGTTGAAAAATGGATAAATGATATTAGTCAGTTCTCAACAGGGTATGCAATTATTATGAATATGAAATATCTTTTTTTTTTGGTAAACACTAAAATCAAACTTCAGTTTATTTTACAATATCAAAAAACGAGACAAAAAAATAATATTTTTCATAAAAAGCCTGGTAAAAGTTGAAAAATGGATAAATGATATTAGTCACTTCTCAACAGGGTTTGCAATTCTATGAATATGAAATATCTTTTTTTTTGTAAACACTAAAATCAAACTTCAGTTTATTTTACAATAACAAGAAACGAGACAAAATAATAATATTTTTCATAAAATGTCGTACAAAAACTTGTC
Source organism: Zygogramma bicolorata (assembly GCA_032362365.1). Taxonomy (NCBI): domain Eukaryota; kingdom Metazoa; phylum Arthropoda; class Insecta; order Coleoptera; family Chrysomelidae; genus Zygogramma; species Zygogramma bicolorata. The sequence goes on from JAVJAQ010001353.1 coordinate 843,169, forward strand.
GTTTGTTGAATTTTTGAGGATTGCAGAATCGGGAAAGAGGAATATAATCATTCGACGAGTTCCAGTCCAAGCTTTTGCCTTTTTTATCTGTATTTTGATTCAAACATTCCAAAATAAATGCTGTCTAACTGGGTTTTTCGTTGCCTAGACGATTCAAATTCAGATTGAACTATTCCAGAGCTCGGAAAAATTCTTTCCAAACCAGCTGTTGGCGCTACTGAACTGAATAACTGCTCACATAGTTGTTAGAAGAGTTCTTATTTTGGCCATTCAGAGTCAGTAATTGCAACCGATTTCCACTAAACATTGGATTTGTTGTTTGGTTGGAATTGCGCGGAAAATAGTAAGAGCCATAACAAGCGGAACAAATTCTGGGTTTGTTGAATTTAGAAGATCGAAAGGCTGTTGTTTTCGGAACTGCGTTAAATTTTGTCCTAAGAATCTGTGATCGAGCATATTCGCCAAATAATGATGTGATCCTAATGCCATATCTTTTCCTTTGACAAACTGCAACTCCAATTGCACCTAACAAGCAGTAAACAAAAACCGGGGATTCCCCGGATTGTCAGATTTAACCATGAAACGCACTGTTGTCACATATTCCTTTGAACGCAAAATATCAAGGATTTTTTGGTATTTATTTCGTTATAAAGAAGTAAATGATATATATCATAACATATATCAATCAATAAATATCAGATATATATCATAATTGATTTTTGAAAGTGAACCGTCAACACATGTTCCGAGGATGAAGGAATATTTTTGACAGTTTTCCAGGCCATCAATGGGGAATATGTATGATTTTTTGTAATGTCATAAATCAATTATTCCCATCTTCATGACGTAGAAAAAATATAAATAGGCTTGAAAATATTTTGTGAAATTCAAAACATTGAATCAGTTTGTTCCGTGTTTGTTTACTCTATGCTTTCAAAAAATTATTTTTTCGTATTTCAAGCAATGCGAGAGTAAGAAAATGGTGTAAGATAATGAGAAAAGATAATGCATCTCCAAAATCGTGTTTATATTGTTGTGAAGATAATTATATGCTACATTTATATGTGTGAATTAGTCAGAAGCAAGTTCTGCACTAGCTATTTGGCAGTGGAAAATTCGATTTTAAACTAACCTCACCTACTTTACAAGAATATAGATTTATAATATACATCTCTGCTGTGGACATTTATGAATATCATTCTATGCTCTTGACTCAAATACATCATATAAAATACCGTTCACCTCGCAGCTTTCACTCATTTGATCTCTACGTACGTAATCGCAATAGGAATACAGGTTTGAAATATTTTACCACTAACACAGTATCAATATCGACGCTGATAATTCTACTGTTGTGTTCTCTGATGTTACATTTTATTTCGAGCAACAGTGACGCATTTTAAAAGTTTGAAATTCCCTTCTTAATTCATTGATTTAAAAAAAAAAGTTCTAAAATCGTTCGTTCCGTTAACCAGCTGACGAACGTCAACCCTCAGAAGTCGAAACTTGGGCGAGCAATGGATCAACGAGGCCTTACCTTTTAACGTGCGATTACCCAGCACGGTGGCCCGGCGAGGCCCATTTAATGGGTTCAAATAATGACCGAATACAAAAAATATCTTTTGGTTATCATATGATGATAATAAAGATCCTAGAAATAAATATATGACAAATTTCAATTTTATGCATATTCCCTATCAGGCATAGAACTTTTCACACATCTTCCTAAATTTAAAGGGTGATAAATCTTTGCTTACTTCCGTAACTTTTTCAATCATTTCGGGTGGCGTTTATTAACGGACATTTAAAAAAAACGATATTTCGAAAACTACAACCAATCACACATTCATATTCAAATTAAAACAAGCGCTTGCTGTATATCATTTAGTTACTGTTCGTATTGCTCAACTGATATACAGGGTGTTTCTAAATTCAGTATCAAGATTTCAGGGGCGTATGTTTCAGGTCAAAATAAGACGTATTTGTCCATAAACATGTGCCCGCAAAACCCTTCGTTACCGAACTACAGAGATTCAAGATTTTTCCAGTTTTTACGATGAGACTTTCAACTTTCAAATAATGTCTAATGCTTCAAAACAATCCGAAACGTCAAATTGAAAATAGCAGTCAAAGCCCACTATTCACTTTTTCATTGTCGCAGATGCGTAAAAATTACAAGAGACAAAAAAATTTATAAACAAAACAAAGAATTCACTTCATATTTTAGAATCCACCAGCGGCGCACTACAAAAAAGTTTATGGGGGCGAAAATGGGCTCGACCTCTCAAAAACATATCTTCCTGTAGCTTGTTACAATCACTTGGCATACTAGATGATGTAAACCCTAGAAAGTAACCTATATTTCAAATTTGATCATAATATCTCAAAAATGAAAGAGCTATGAAGAAAAAACTAAAAAGTTCTTGAAATTTTAACGCTCTGTAGTTCGCTAACAAAGCGTTTGCGGACACATGTTTATGGGAAAAAAGTCTTATTTTGACTTGAAAAATGCGCCCCTGAAATCTTGATACTGAATTATGAAACACCCTGTATAGATGAACAACCAGCAAAGGCATAAAGGCACATGCAGCATAATACTCGACGCGATATCAGCCAAGGAAATTGGTATTTCCCGACGGATTACTGGCCAACATTCGATTCTGCTGCCCTAACCACATAATACGAACCAACCTCTCGCACAGCTGCCCCAGCAAATCCATCGCCAGCTCGTAATCCTTGAGCACGAGCCCGCAATTGATGATCGAGTGCATGATCCTGGTCTCCCTGCCGCTCCACAACCGCTTCGAATCGCTCTTGTCCGCCTCGCCGAGCTCCATAGGGTTGCCGTCTTCGCAAAGACCCCTCCTCAGGTTTTTCAATATCTGGCGCACGGTCGCCAGCAAGGAAAATAGTCGGGCGATCGACTCTTTCGGTTTGCCGCAGTGCATCGGCAGCTCGGCAAGCAGCAGCCGGAAGGAAAAAGAGGCGATCGAGCCAAGGCGGCCGCCGTACACCTCGGGGTAGAACTGAAAGGATATTTAAAATTGACAATAACCTGGAAGAGGAAATATTCGAAACTTTGAAGTCCGCAGCTTTTGAAATATGTTGAGAATACCGTGGTCTTTGTTATATTGGTCAAACATGATTGGAGATGAAAACTCGTTTCAAAGAACACATATGATATATGTCCACTTTCGACAAAAATTTTCACACGGGGCCTTACTCAGCTTCTTGAGTACCTGATAGACGGTAACGACATTGCGAATAGTTTGAAAAACTTTCGGTTTTCCGCTGTTCCCAGGTCAGCAGTTTGAAAAAAAGAAGGCGATCGAGCCTAGGCGGCCTCTGTACTCCTTGGGGTAGAACGGAAAGGATACATAAAATTTACAACGACCTGGAAAAGGAAATATCTGAATTTGAAAAGTACGCAGCTTTCAAAATCTGTGGCAAAGACCGTGATGAAATCTATATTGGCGATGAGAACTCGTTTCAAAGAACACATATGATATATGGAAGAGCAGATTTGTCCACTTTCGAAAAAAAATTTCACACAGGCCCTTACTCAGGTTCTTTAGAAGCTGACAGAATGTAACGGCATTACAAAAATACATTTTTAGGTTTGCCACAGTTCGCGAGTCAGCAATCTGAAAAAAATAAGAGGGCGATCGAGCCTAGGCGGCATCCGTACAGCTCGGGGTAGAACTAAAAGGATATATAGAACTTACAACAACCAAGATGATGAAATATTTGAAAGTATAAAGTCCGCAGCTTTCAAAATATGTTGCGAAGACCGTGATAAAAATTATGTTGGCCAAACATGACTGGCGATGAAAGCTCGTTTCAAGGAACACATATGATATGTGGAAGAGCAGACATGTCCACTTTCGACCAAAATTCTCACACAGGGCCTTACTCAGCTTCTTTAGGATCTCACAGACGGTAACGACATTGCGAATAGTTTATAGAAACTTTCGGTTTGCCGCTTTTCGCAGGTCAGCAGTCTGAAAAAATGAGAAGGCGATCGAGTTTAGGCGGCCCTCGCACAGCTCGGGGTAGAACTAAAAGCATATATAAAATTTAACCCGGAAGATAAAATATTTGAAACTAAAAAGTTCGTAATAACAATTATGTTGGTCGAACATGACCGGCGATGAAAATTCGTGTCAAAGAACACATATGATAATTGGAAGAGCAGAAATGTCCACTATTGAGAAAAATTCTGAGACAGGCCGTCACTCAGGTTCTTCAGGACCTGACAGACGGCTCAGCATTGTAAATTTTTTAGAACAATTTCGATCTGCCACAGTTTGCAGGTCAGCAGTCTGAAGCAAAAAGGTGCAAGAGCCCAGTTGGCCTCTGTACACTTCAGGGTAGAAATGAAACAAAATAGGAACTATGCAACATTATGAAAATAAAACAGTTCAAAATGAGTAGTTCCTGGAACAAGATTGTGATCGAAATTATGAACAAATATAATAATACAAGCAATCGCAACTTTGAACCAGGACAACTGCAAAAGAAAGAAACAGACACAAAAATATTTCATTTATATCAAAAAAGTATCATTCTGTTCTAACGCCTGAGAGCTACTTTCTTATCATTAAAATGTAATTTTTGCAGAAAACTTTGCTCCCTTGGGTTTTTTTTCATCAATTTCGTAAGTCAGATTCCATAAAAACATAAGCAAGAGTTATGATTTATACGACAACAAATATTATATTTATTGACACATTCTCAGAAGTGAATATGACAACTTAGATGAAATCCCAGTTTGGGGTAGATACAGAGTGGCATACATTGAAACATGTACAATATGTACAATTTCCAATTTAATTTATAGAACGTACGATTTTGTAGAGTAAATAACTACAATATTCGACATCTATTGTTATTGGGCTAGGTTTGATGAAATATGAAATTGATATGCACACACCTACGTATATACCAACTAGATTATTTTGAAGAGATATGTATAAATATAAACCATATTTTCTTCCTAGAAACACAGATTGTTTATTTCCTAAGTGAAACAAGTATAATACCTCAGGTTCATTTGAACTAGTGCACCTGTTTTTTAAGTTTGGATGTTATTGACCTTCAAAGTATGGGAAAAGGAGTATAAACCAACTTATTATTATAACATGTTCCTCCTTCTTCCAAGATATTTTTTCCAGCAAATTTTACCATTTTCTCGAAAATATTCGATTCAAAATAACAAATATTTGGTGCAAACGCATAGACCAAACAATTTTCATCCAAGAATATTTATCAAGTAGGTTTTTTTTTCAGTAATATTAGGTTTTTTTTTTCATGAAAATTGGAAATATTTGGTGCAGAAAAGTGACAACAAAAGTGGAATGTATGAAAGTGACATTTTGATGAAAAATCCAATTAAAAAAAAATTCCAATTAAAAAAAAATTCCATTGGTACCTATTACTGAAGAGGTGATATGCCCTTTTCCGAATTGAACCTTTAACGCATTTTGAATAATCTAATAAACTATGAGATGGGAAAGATAGGGAGGGTAAGAATTAAAAATGGAAAAATACGATTTTTTTTAAATGCTCTCTTAGCACAAAACACTGTCTGAATTTTTCAAGAACATGATAAAATATTTTCTCTTTCTGTGTACTCATTTTCACTTTCCTCTCAAAACCTGAGGAACAAAACCTCTCTTCATTCACTGCTGTATCAACTGATTGTTTCTGAAGATGCTTCAAATACTGCAATTGGAAAATACCTATAGCTGAGCTGAAAATTCTAAAACTCAAAACAATGTGTTTCAAGAAAACCGAGTACAAGAAGAGTTTTGTTCATTCTTTCTGGAACTGAAAAGTAAAAGCATTATCATATTAATAATGATTGTCAAAGACTTAACTCACAACAAAGCTTTACCTGATAATACAAGTCAGGCTTGTCAAGTAGACCAAAAGGCTCGGCCTCAGCACTGGCAATATTGAACAACTTAGACTTGACTAGAAGGGCAATACGAGTGAACCAGAGCTGGAGAGAGTGGGGAGAGTGTTTACTGGGATGCCCAGCCCTTCCTCTACCTTGACCATATATCGTCAAAAGCCTAGCTGTCAAATTAATGGCTGCCCTATAGGCCCCCGCCTGCACCAACTCTCTGAGCCCTCTTTCGTCCTGAGTAACGTCTCCTGCACTGAGTACTCTTCTCTGTGCAGCTTCAGCTTCACCAAGACATGTTGTCACTGCCTCACCGACAGCATCACCCTACAAAAGATAATATAGCAAGGAGAAGGTAAATCATCAAGTACCGTACCAGTTCTTCCTCGAGTAAAACTCCGGGCATCGTGAGCAGGTCCCTGTTGGGGAAATACGTCCCAGGGGCGGCGGTTGCACAGGCGATAAGGCACTGCCTTGTTTTTTCACTAGGAATCCAAGCATCCCTTCTTCTGTCTGCTTCAGAGCCTACTGCCAATCTAGAACTGCTGTAGCTATCGTCGGTGCTCGAGGGCAGTCCCAAATCGGAAATGATTCCATTCGAACCAGAATTATTGCTCTGGTTCCCGATCAAGTCAAAAAACGCTGCAGTGGGATCTCTGGGCTGGGGAGCGGGTTCCGAAAATATCCTACAAACCTCCGGTTGGTTTTTCGTATCGCTTCGATGATTGTCTTCGATTTTTAAACCCTTGATGTGGTCAGCGGTTTCTGAGAGCACTTGCGTGAAGTCTGTTTCGTTTTTTTCGATATCGTTGGTAGCGAAGTATTGACTCAGAGAGGGAGCCGAGTTTTCGGTCATTTTTGATTGCTTTATTAAAATCTGGTGGGAGTATTTTGAGCTGTTATGTTCATAGTGCTAAAGTAGTTCAAAATATGTTTGTTTATTTTGTAATGTCAGATGATTTTTTATGCAACAGATGAAAGATGACACTGGTGACAGATGTCAAATATGTTTTTACATCACTATTACCTGCCAACGTTGAATAGACGAGTTCCTCACAAGTTGCCAACTTACAAAATTCGTCGAAAAGGTCTGCCTCTCCAATTTTCATTATTTTAAGATAGTTGTGTAGAGAATCAAAAATTATATACGGTAGATTGTTTACTTTGAGTCAGAAAGCCTTTATTAAGTTTTTATATCACTTATGTCAATCATAGATTTTTTGTCTAAAAATAGGAACTGTTGGTAACGCAATTCCATGACAAAACATTTTCATTTTCCGTAACTGGCGATTGATTCAAAATAAATTCGAGATTGAACTAGAAAGTGAGGTTATTTATTATTGTTATGGGGATAGAAACTTTTTCCCCGAATTTTTTCCACGTGAAATTCCTACTGACGATCAATACTAGTCAATAATGTCAATCACAATCATCTTGGTGTAAAAACCGAATGAAACCACAATAAAACCTAAGTAGATGGAGGCTTCAAGATCAATCATAATAATGAGTCGTCTTATTTCAGGAATTATGAACTATAAAATGGGGGTTCAGACCTCAAGAGTGTTAGATATGTATCGATGAAAATAGAGATTGGAAATAAGCGATTTTTCATGTTTGTGTCTCAACAAAGTTCTTCTCGGAAGACATTGTTGAAAATATAAGCTATGGCTATTGATCTTTAGGATGCTGAATAAGAAGAGTTATCTACTAATTATTTTTCTATTAATTTTTGCCAATGAACCTGCTAGTATAAAATCATGTTTTTTTATATATTATATTTAGAACCCTGCTTTTTCTCTTTAACGCAGACCCTTGGTGTGCAGTACGCAGATCTCCCAGTGGTCATGGTTATTTCTGTGTACTGTAGTCTTATAATACAAATCTCACACATCTTAATTATTAAGATGAATGTGAATACACTTTGTCTTGATTAAATAGTTGGCATAGTAACTTCATAATCTTCTTTCGCCTATATCTTGAGGTGAAATTTTCTTTCTGCCTTTCTAAGAGTATGTACCACTCCAACAATCTTTGCATCATAAAAATTTTGAATTGTTGCAGATAAACTTCCCCTGCTTGTCATTTCGAACACCTTAATTTAAGGCCATTAAAAATTGGTATTAGGTAGGGATATGTTTACTGTCTGCAGTCCCAGTCGACTTCCATGCTGAACACTGAATGGTGATACATTAATGGTGAAAATCTCTGCTTCATTTTCCCTTTTCAAAAAGACAATCATATCTCATTCTCTCATTTCACCTTTTCCACAACCATTAATCATACATTTTTGATAGCTCCAAGAATAAAATGTAGAGCCTGTTCAATCATCTTTTCTGTAGCATTGTATAAACCCGGATTCCTTTCGAACAGTTTCATAGTTTTTCTTCTCGTCCCACAGGAATCACGTTCATTATACAAAAGGATTTTTTTCAAGTGGTTATTACATGAACAGCATCCATCAAAATTTCTCTAGCTCTTGCACAAGTAGGTACAACAAACAATGCAGTGTATTAATTTCAAAGATTTAGCAATGTTGATATGTTCTTTATTGGTGAAAGGAATGCCTTGTCGTGTCTGAATGTTAAAATACTCATATCTTAAAACAACCTCGTCTCATACCTAAAAACACATTAGGTATTGTAAAGAAAACAATAATTCAATCTACCTACCTACATTCTCATTCAACAAGAGCATCATATAAACAATATGCATGACGAATGTGGATAATCAGGGAAAATTCGTAAACATTCAAGCACAAATTACTTAATATTGCAAAAAAAATACACAAAAATATCAGGTTATGTTACAAGAAGCACCATGGAAGCACCATCAATGTTTTTGTCATGGAATTGCGTTACCAACAGTTCCTATTTTTAGACAAAAAAATCTATGATTGACATAAGTGATATAAAAACTTTATAAAGGCTTTCTGACTCAAAGTAAACGAACCAGCGTATATAATTTTTGATTCTCTACACAACTATCTTAAAATAATCAAAATTGGAGAGGCAGACCTTTTCGACGAATTTTATAAGTTGGCAACTTGTGAGGAACTCGTCTATTACATAACCTTAGGGCACGTCTGTGTAGTGTAAAGGGGTTTTGTGGTGAAGTTATCTGATAGATATATAGATGTCTAGAAGGATGGTGTATTGAGTTATACCTGGTCATGTTTGGGGTATACTTGGCGACACATGCCTACTATGATAATAAGCATCATGGCTTTTCGACATCAAATCAGTTCAGATGGCGTTTGCAACGAAAAGAGATACAAATTTCCTAGGAAATGTATAAACGGCCAACCTGACGGCTAGCTATACTTTTACTTTTGGACGCTGACTGGTCAACAACCTACATTATTTGTTTAGAATACTGGCCAAATTCCCTATAATTGTGTTCCTTTCATTCGATTTTGTTTTTTATGAGTATGACATTAGATTTTGCTCATTTTGTTGACTGCTCGAATCAAAGAATATAGTTTGTCGATCGATCGGTTGACTATGCACTTCCAATTAGCGTCAACTAGCGATGAAATTGAGAAACACACCACGATACGTAAAAATGACACTAATGACAGAAAAGTGTCGCCATAAAATTCTAAACAATATCGCATCGGTCCCAGCAGTCCCAGCACCATACTTCTAGACATCTTAAATACAAGGCAGGCAAGGATAAAACCGCCAGTTACATTAACCCCTAGATTGAAAACCGGTCATTATACATAAAGGCTGGATTTCTACAATCACCCATCCAATGATTCGAACGTTTTTTCTGATTGGTGGAAATTGGAAATACAAATTTATGACCTGTAAGTTTGAACTTGCACCAATGAGAAAACTCTCGAATCGTTGGATTTTTGAAACAAGGACGTAGCTATAGGGGTTCAAGGGGACGTAACCCCCTGAATATTTCTGCTAGTAAACAAAAACTTGATCCCAAACTCTGATATACAATCCTTGATGATTGTACGTTACCGATCAAGGTGCATTCATGCAAGCTAACTAATTGAACTTATAAATAACCTAACCCCTACATGCGAAACTCTAAATTGTCCAAGAATTGTTCCAAAACTTAGACGCTGCAGGAGAAACTGCCGTTCAGTGCAATCTAAAATTCCTTTTTCATTGGATGTTAATTTTTTTTGGGTGAATCTGGATGTTACTATTTCACTTTTTTTTTACCTTCCACAGGCACCTGATATTAACTACTATTGTATTGAAAAAATGTATACCCATTCAAATAAAAGGTAATATATCTAAAAACAATTGACCAAAAAATATTTGGATTGGACAGAAACGTAGAAAATCGAACTCAAAATAACAATACTTCTACGGTTATCCGGCGAATGATTCTTAGATCCCTTGCACACGAGTCGACTATATTGCAACTATAGTTGCGAACCTGTTGACCACGAAACTGTTAGACAATCTGACCTGTATCACACAGAGCGTTTATAAGTAAGTACCAATCTATAAAACCACAATAATAAATAACTTTCCTTTGAAACTACAATATATTTCTAAAAACATTGAAAATATCAAACTGGTTCCATATTATTTGAGATAATATTGAGTTAACTCGAAAAATGAAACCGTTTGAAAAATACAAAAAACTATATAAATTATTATAAATGATAAGTTATTTATGTACAATTTATAAAAAAAGTAACAAATAATGACATCACAGTTGGTGTTTGTACAAACATATGAACAAAATGAAATACTTATCATATTTGGCACTCAACAATAGATTACTAAATAGAGAGAACAGAGGAATCAAGTACTTTTGAAGGATTTATCACTGCATACACTATAATAATCTTCACCCGAGCGCGAAGATCTACCCGATCGTGAAGATTTCGTACTGTAAAAACTCGCGTCTGAGTTTTTGCGAGATCTCTGCCCACTGTCATCTTCATTCGTCTCTGTATCCTGTTCCATGGTTCTCATATTGTCTCCTGAAGCGGGTGGAGCAGCTACTTTCGGAGGGGTAGTTTCTGCAGAAATACAAAAAAATTTTTTTTGGGAAACCTTCACAATATATTTCGATACTTTTATTATTATAAGGAATTTCAAAAATTTACATAGTTCGTAATGGTACGATTTAGAAAAAGTTACACTATACTTAATATATCTACTGGAACATAAAAACAAAAGGTCACGATATAAAAATGAATACACAAAAGCGAGTCAACACAATAAAATAGAATCATCTTTTGAACAATTCGTTCAGGACAGTCTCAAACTACCTACGCATTAGGTTTTGGATGGTAGCAGTCAGAAAAAACTACTCGCCTGGCTAATACCACGAAGGGCGTTGCATTATATCCGACCAGAAGAAAATCCTGCATTTGCTTTTGGCGATCCGAATGAAGGAATTGATTTTCACCTATTGCGACAGACACGATTGTAGACCGCTTTCGGGATATTTAGCCACTCATCAGTACAAGATAGTGCCATCATCAACATAAATTATGACTTCCCATAATGAAAAATCAAACACCTTTCATAGTATCAAGCCTCGACGAAATTTTTGCAAAAGTTGTAGATAAAAGTTGAAAATGGAGAAGTCCTCCCGTAGAACGTTATTTTCGTTGATTTGCAACCACGTCCGTAACACAAATAAGGGTAAAAAGAGAAAGACAATTTTGTGTTTGTACTCTTTCCAAAAAAAGCAAAAGTTCTGCAAACTAGTGAAGTGTTGAAAACTAGTAGTTGATAAACACGGGCTTCGCCCGTGTTAATAAAGTATACCACACACAACTAAACCACAACAATATCAAACACCGGTACCTACTAACGGAGGAATTCAGATCCAATAAACCAGTACAATATGTGATAGGCATAACCCGAATGTTAATCAAGTGTTCAGCTGGATAACTATCATGTAAGTCTCTTTCTAGGGTTGTAAAAATGCGATTAGTATTTCTTGAATAATTAAGGTTCCGTTTAAAGTTCGAGGTTGCAAAGTTTCATATATCCACTGAGACTGATTTTATCTCCATTTGCAACCAAGTATAAAAACTTTTGTAATTATCTCAATACTGGACATGGCGGCGTAGAGGAAACAAGTTTAATAAATACATATTCCGCTTTTCAGAAATGGTTGCAAATACAAGTAACTATGTTGAACATTTTTTTCATTCACTTATGAATTTTGCAGAACGTTTGTAATTTGTTTAAACAAATTGCAATGGAAAACTACAACAATAAAGACAAACATGAGGTTCCGTAACTGTAACAAGGTTGCAAACTTAATGCATGTTGTAAAACTATATTATACTAGCGGTATTCCTTGCGGAACTTTTACAATTTTCTGTCCGAAAATAAAGCATTGAAATGTTTTTGCCATTTAAACAATGTTCCGTTCATCGCAGGCTTATGCAAAATTTTATAGTTTGTTTTCATTCATGCACTAACATATCGGTAAAGTTTGATAACTTTTGGAATTATTGTGAATTGATTGTCTATATCTACTGGCCTATCATGTGGAAAGGTAAACATTCAAAGCAAAATCGGCATTAAGATTATCAACCCAATAATTTTGGTAATAAAGAACAATACAAATAAGTTTCGGGATTTGAGACTCGGAATAACTACAAAAATTTTTGAATTACTTCTTTTCAACGAAGGCAAGATTTCAACGTTGAAATTTTTCATTATAATCAAATTTTCCATTCATGTTTTTTTTGTTGGAAAAAACTGCAGATGAGTGAAGGAAAATATTTAAGGCAAACATTTATTTTAGTCTTATCACTGATTCAGTTTGGTTTCTTTGAAAATTATAAATTATTTCAACTTCACCACAGAACACGGTTTATTCCATTCCAGAGATGAAATAGTTTACTTTCATTTTCGAAAAAAAAGTTTCTAAACCTACCAGTAATTGTAAATGTTTTTATTCCTAATACCCCAAACTTATTTTTATTTTTCATCAATACCAAAATTATTGGGTGATGCTTCGCTTACGAACTCACCTCTCTAGAACAGCAACTCACTACCGTCTATATATTTTTTTCATTTTTCTTCAATCATAAATTGTTCCAACATTGCTAGCCCCTCTGCAGTTGATAGTATTTCCGCTCATTTGTTGTGAGTTTGGAACTTGTTTTTTGAAAGTCAGTTCAAAGTGAATACGTATTTGTATCGTATCTCCCTAGGTTCACAATTCGAGCATATGAGAGGGTTTCCCCTTTTGAATGGACCTCACAAGTGAGGCCTTGGATCATAAAATTTTCAAAAAGGTATATGAAAATCATTAAGAGATTTTTTTATAATTACAGATTCACACGAAGCCCTGTAATATTCAAAGATGAACACCGCGTGAATAAAGAGACAAGAGATACGAATTTACATTAACTTCAATTAGAAGTTGGTAAGCCTCAGGAAAAACCTCCTTCGGCAAGAGTTTAGAAGTTCAGCTGCTTTATTGAAAAAAAAAATCCCTGAGCAAAATAGGTTCGAAAGGTCTACAAGATCACAACAAAGAGGTGGGATTTCACAAAAATTCATGGGGATGCTTGAAGACTGGCTTTAAATCAAATATTCAAAAAATGAACAATTTGTTCAGGCCAGCCTCAACTCACCTACACTGTAGGTTGACGGACTAACACCTATTAGAAAACAACTACTCCCCTGGCTAATACCACGAAGGGCATTGAATTACATCCAACAGGTGTCAGTGCGGAATTCTTCACAGAAGAAATTCCACATATGCTCGTGGCGATACAACTACCAGAACTACCTGAATCAATTCTGGTAGTTGTATCGCCACGAGCATATGTGGAATTTCTTCTGTGAAGAATTCCGCACTGACACCTGTTGGATGTAATTCAATGCCCTTCGTGGTATTAGCCAGGGGAGTAGTTGTTTTCTAATAGGTGTTAGTCCGACAACCTACAGTGTAGGTGAGTTGAGGCTGGCCTGAACAAATTGTTCATTTTTTGAATATTTAAAGAGGTGGGAATTCTGTACTAGTCGGGTTGTCATATTGATTCTGGACCGATTGACGAAAATTCAGAAGCAGAGCATCGACCGTGGAAATAACTATAGAAGAGAGACAAGTCTCCGACTAAGCTACGATGTTCCAACGAAGTGAGCGAGGACTTGAGGGCGAAGAATCACCCCCTGGATTTTAGATTTTTCAGCCCATACGTTGCGTTAGACTTAATTTTAATTTTTTGGTAATACTCGGGTCGCTATGAGCACCTTTTTTCGATATTTTTTATGCAACTTACAGAATTCGGTCTCCTCTACAAAAAACCCAAATAAAATTTTCGGCGGTCTCGTATATTTTCGGAGATACATGTCCATTTTGTTGTAAAACTCCATAATTTTTCACATCAAATATCTGTTGTTTGAACATACAAAATTCGTCCTTCTTCTGATCAAACACACACTCTCTTATTTACTCGTTTTCAACATTTTTAAGCAGAAAAAAACCTTTTTTTTCTCAAAATATTCAACTTTCTCTTCAAAAGTCAACATCAATACATTCAATTCTCAACAATAACAATGAGAGCGGCAACACTTTCGACCGTCATTGCACCATGACATCACAACAAATTGGTTATGGTTTGAAAATGAATGCATTTCATGAAAAAGTAATGGTTTTTTCTGCTTAAAAATGTTGAAAAAACGAGTAAATAAGAGAATGAGTGCTGTTTGATCATTTTACAACAAAATGGACCTGTATCTCCGAAAATATACGAGACCGCCGAAAATTTAATTTGGATTTTTTGTAGAGGAGACCGAATTACGTAAGTTCCATAAGAAAATTTCAAGAAAAAGTGCTCATAGCGACCGAAGTATTACCTATTTTTTTCAAACCACACTCGTAAGTATCGACCAAAAGGATTTTCATTTCAATTTGATGCATTACTTTGATTTCAAAAAAAAATGTTTCCCCCCCTCCTAACATTTTTTGTAATGGCGCCCATGAAGGGGTCTCGAGGATTTCGTTGATATTTCCAACAGTTTCGTAAATATTCAGGGCGAGAAGTTTTTTTGGGAAGCCCTATATGGCCAGTAGTGCCTACTTGGGTGGATTATTATTCACACATTTGTGCATATTTTGTCTATCTATCTGTCTAGATACGAATTATCATCATTTTGCGTTTGTTTCAAATGTGCATTGATTATTTCATAGTATATCTTCTTTATTTAGAAATTAATTTTTTTATATCGATATAAGCAGAAGTAAAACTCGTAATAAAATTTGCTACAGACGAACACACTCTTGATATTTTTACCAAGAAATTTCAAGCGTTGTTTCAAATAAATATCAATTAGGAAAACCCACCGTCAACTATTCAATTTTGGAAAAGATGACCTTGATCGATTCGAACTGATCTTTGGTTTGAAAACGAAAACCACGATCCACGGTTTATAATTCTGGATTCTAGTGCAATATCACCGGTAATGAATATTTTAATAGTCTAGTTACACACATATTTTGTCAAGTACTCACCATTCAGAGATGTTTCTGATTGTTTCGAAAGTTCTACTACTAAATGTGGACCATCACTACTTAGGTTCCTTTTTTTCCAGCAACAACAGAACATCGCGGTCAAACGTTCTGCTCAATCAAAAAAACTTTGTTTTCGAAGTCATGCTGCCCGATGAAAAAAAAAACAGAATATACACCTTTCACTGGGTACAAGGTACTCTGTGTTATGAATACAATACCGTATAAGTGAGATAATAACATGATAAGATTAAATCATTGCAAGCCAAGCGAGTGGAATCAACGGACACATTGATACAGGGCGGAAAAATATACATCAACATCAGTGTTGACATTAACATAAAATACCTACGTGAGGCTTGTTTTATTTATACCAGGTGATACATAAGATAAAAATTAGATGTCAATATTTGTCTATCAGAAAGGAATTTATATAGAAGCTCAATATAGATGACAGAGAACATAAGTTCCAGCCTATAGTGCCAGAGATTTTTAGTATGGGGATATAGCAGTTTGTTAAAAATAATGCAATATCATACAATATAATTAATGAATGTTTTTTCAAATACTTTCAAGCAACAAAATTTTGATTATATTAGAGGAAAAATATTCTATGAAGATCCATGAGAAATAATATCTCATAATAAGATTCAAGTTGGATGAGTCCTGTGAATTTTTTATGTGATTTCAGAGCCCTTGCCTGTCCAAATAATACTAGACGAAGGAACGAGAGACTGTTCTTTTGAAAATAATTGTTGGCTGTAGGGGCAGAACTGCCAATGGCCAATACTTACCATACTTGTCAATGGTTTTCATTTCATCGTCGCAAAAAGTACGTCCCAGGTACATCGCGAAATAAGTTGCGGTGGTATCTTGTCGCAATTACGTAGCAAAACTTGTCGCAATTACATCGCAAAACTTGTAGCAGTTGTCTCACAGGCGATGTCTCCTGAGTGTGACATCGCGACACGTGAGCGACGTAAATGCAAGTTCCCTGCAACAAGTTTTGGGAAGTCACATGCCGCCTCGTGACATCGCAGGGAGGTAGCTGCGATGTAACTGTGTTGGCTGGTATCATCTAGATATACAAGATGAATTTAAAAACGGTTTGAGGCTAATATTTGACTCAGAGATAGTGGCATGAAAAAGTATAAGGTATACATGAGAGATTTATAATTATAGGGAGAGTCAAAAATACCTACAAACGAAGTATTTTTTGATTTTTTTCCAATATTATCTAAGGGTATATACTTCAGTGAACTGATGTGGCTCAAGTGAACCAACTTCAGGTCAAATATCGAAAGATTCTATCGGATAATGCTTAGCAACTGAACTTGTTTAATTTGAACCACAGTTCACTGGAGTATGTACAACTGGTCCTAAATCCTCAGTAGCTCACGTGATACTTCTATTCCATCTAAAAATGTAATCAAAGTTGAGATATCAACATTTTTTTCCAACCCCTCGTAAGAACTTTCATAATATAAAAACAAAAATAAACGATAAACTTCAGTTCAAAAATAATTTTATATCTCAAAAATAAGTCTTCTTCAATCCCTCAACTATTTTTTCTATATTTATAGGCATTCTGAATATGAATACAAAAACAATTTTCATCAGATTGTATTGCCTGTCTATCTGTCTCCCTCTCGCTGATTTGGTCGGTCGTTAGTGAGAGAGAAAGACAGTCGAATACATTTTATGAAAGGCACCAGAAAACTCCTAACATAAATAGAAGTTTTTTGCGAGTGACCGCTCATTATTCTTTTTATATACATTTCACTCCTGTGTTCAAAGAAAACCGCGTGAATTGAGGAACAGGAGAAACGAAGTAACAGTAAGGAGTTCAGAAGTTCAGCTGTTCTAATGAAAAATTATATCCCTTTTCAAGAGAGGTTCGACAGGTCTTCAAGCTCACAATGAAGGGAGGAGAAATCTGCACTCGTCGGGTCATCCGTGTTATGGTACTGCCAAGGGTGGAAAGATTGACAACAATTCAAAAGAGAGACCGTGATTATTACTGATCGTAATTCCTATAGCATCGAGATACTTGAATTTGTTGGAATGGTTACTCCTGACATCTGAATATTAGATAAAAATAGAACGAAATCGACATCTCTAGGGTTTCCCAGCATTGAATTCCACTAATGATCTGAACGATGCTACACATATATAGAGACATATCAGACAAGAAATTCTTCAACAAAGCAAATAAAGAGGAGAATTATGTGGTTATACCATAGAAATTATATAGTAAGTATATATATTTCTGTGGGTTATACTCCCTTACACCTATCGTCTATCGTTAATTACCGGCGTAACCGCTTAACCACTCATAAAAGTCATAAAACACTACACTATCCCACTCCCACTCCCATTATCCACTTGTGGTGTGGTTACAGATCCTGGATCCTGTTGTGAAAGTAATGAGACGACACAGAAAGTTGACAGTGTTGACAACGTTGACAATCGACAATAAATATGTCGAATGATGACAAATACAGAAAAGACACGTAATTGACGTATTTTGTAGTTATCGCAAACAAAAGTTGAATTCCCAAATAATACAAAATTGTTGAATGAATTTCTTCGCAAGTTTGCTCTGATATCGTTGTGTGGAACAGTAGACATAAATCAGAAATCCCAAACGCTACATACATACATAGGTTATGTTATTTTGAGTGCCATTCGAGTCAAGTAATTCCAACAGTTTTTTAAATAAGAGATGTCTGACTTAGGGGACTGGTTCCGGAGTGTGCCCTTCTTCACCCGCTACTGGTTTGCGGGGTCGATCGCCTTCACCCTTGTTGGACGATTCGGTTTAGTTAGCCCCTTCAATTTGATATTGCTATATGAACCCCTGAAAAGGTTCCAGATATGGAGACTGCTCACATGTGTGTTGTACTATCCCATACAACAAGCTGGTTTTCATTATCTCATCAACTTGTATTTTCTGTACAATTATTCTCGTAGGTTAGAGGAAGGTAAGAAATAAATCAGGCCATTTCCTTATATCTGATATATTAATACCTTGATCGTAATAAATGTGTGAATGATTTAACAACAGATCTTTCAAAGGCAGAAGCATTAGGCAAATTCTAAATTTCCTTTCCATAGTTGTTCAAGATATTTATTTGGTAACACATAACAGAGAAACCCATATTGCTTCACTTCAATTATATGTGCTTGTTCTTGTGATTTGCTATTTATTTGAACGTTCATCAAATTTTCATTCACAGGTGCATATGCTGGACGACCAGCAGACTATTGTTTCCTTTTGATCTTCAACTGGCTGTGCTGCATTGTCTTGGGACTGATTGCAGAGTTACCAGTAAGTTTCCTTTCTTTCCTCACCAGAATTTCATACTATCTTCAATGCATGCCTTTTTGATATTACTGGATGATTAACCCAGTAAACAATAAGCCTTGTAAAACATATGATGAAACTTTTGAAAGTGAGTCCTAAGTCTAACATTAGCCTTACAATTCGCTTGAAAAATAGAGCAGAAAATAAACATTAAACTTATTTTACTTGTTGAAATGAGGAGAAAAATGTAATGCACATTTTATACCTATTGAAAGTGAGAAATTATTTCCATATTCGTTTCTATTTCATAATGCTGTTCTGAATAAATTAATATAGCTTGGAGATTGGTAATAAAAATAGAAGATTATGAAAATGTGAGGTTTTTCTAGCAAGATTTCATATGTATGAAATTCAATTAAAAAAGCATTCGATAATGTGTGTATATTGGACTGTGCTACTATTGTTTATGAAGATGTAGGCATTGTTTATAGAGGGGATAGTCACTCAATCATACAGAAATATCATTTGAAGGGATGTATACTAAAGGTAGATTGCACTAGTCATGTCGTTTCTTTAATTTTTTTTTGCGTAGCTTGAATCCCACATTATCTTGATCACTTATACATAATGCCGAAAGATGGCAATCAATCCAGAAATAGAAGTGTGATTTTTTGTCAATGTGGTAGATAACTCATATTTTGAAGATTATTTTAATGCCTGAATTTTCAATTCCTGTATAAATTTCTATTGTCAACTCTATTTTGAAGCTTCATTAGCTTTTTTTTGTTATTTCAAGTGAACAGACAAAAACGCTTCAAATCCTTTATACACAGACATGCATTGGTAAACTATCCCTTTCTTTAAACAATGGTCATGCGTTACTTTTGAAAACTGAATAATATCATGTAACAATAACTCACTGCCAAACTTTTCACATATTTTTCATGTAGTGTAGACCTACTATTTTTACAATTCAATTTTTCAACATCAAGTCACTCATTTCTTTTGAATAACTAGGGAATTTTTAAATTTGGTGAGACTCTTCAATACATATTGAAATACAATACATAACTATGTATTGGAGTTTATAACCAACTTCAAAAATTCCCATGCTAGTATAAGCAATGAGTGACTTGATGTTGAAAAATTAAATTTCGAAAATAGCTAGTCTGCATAAAAATATTGTGTGAGAAGTTTGGCCATGAAGTATTGTTACTCGCACAATACTCTTCAATATTCCATAGCAAGATGCATATATTCCTGGTGCGATCTCCGATTCGATATTATTTCGTCAAAAACTAGAGACGATCAATACATATCCACGGAATTTACTGCGATTTCCAGTAGATGGTGCAAGAATCGAATTCTGTCATATTTTGACATTTGCATTCATAGTCCAAGAACCAGGTACTTTTTTTCTGCAATCTTCTACAGAATTGATATTCTTGTTGGAAAATGTTCGGGGGTGTCCCCTGAATGTAAATTCAAGTTGGCGGGACGGGGGGGGGTTGAGCTTCAGCCGCCATCTTGGAAAACACGTTTTATCGAATATCTCGTGAACCGTGCATCGTACGATAAAAACAGTAGGGATCGTTTTTGTAGATAATAAAATTCTCTGCAACTTTTATTTGAAACTTTTTTTTGTATAAAGCATAGGTTTTTATTTATGGCGCGCCAAAATACTGCCATTTATACTGTTTCATCAACCGTTCACTATATATTTAGCAATAACCATGCTGGGAACAGTTTGGCGCGCTATAAATGAAAACCTATGCACTATACGGAAAAAAGATTCGAATAAAAGGTGAAGAGAATTTTATTATCTACGAAAATGATCCCTACTGTTTTTGTCGTACGATGCACGGTTCACGAGATATTTGATAAAACGTGTTTTCCAAGATGGCGGCTGAAGCTCAATCCCCCCTGTCCCGCCAACTTGAATTTATATTCAGGGGACACCCCCAAACATTTTCCAACAAGAAAATCAATTCTGTAGAAGATTGCATTATGAACCTACATTTTTTGCTCTGGCTCTTGGCGTATCAAGTTGATTGGAATTTTGCTCAAAGTTTTCCATAATTTCACAGCTCCTTTCAACCAGCTATTTGTCGTTTCCAGATCAGTTCTCTACCGTAGTTTTCTTAGTTATTTGTCGTTTATCTGCCGTTGCTTTTGTTTTTTTCCGTTTGTTTAGTAATTAATTTAAGTGTTGTTTTAAATAGTGTTTCATAATGGATATCAAACGCTGTTGTATTATTTATGGACGAAATAATCAATCATCTATTCATCTCTATAAAGTTTTGATGGTTAGAAAACATTCAATACACATGTACTCAATTTCAACTGATCAACATAAAACGAGTTTATTCTGACGCTGATAAAAACAAAGGTCATCTTGCTCAGTTTTTACTTTGGTAGAAGTTATATTTGTGTTATTTGCTGATTGCTTTCCAGTTTAAAATATTCATTCCAAGTTCCAGCATTAGTGACGATGGTTGGTACGTGCCTAGTAAAAGGATGCAATAACAAATATTTTAAATCATAGAATAAATGTTTTTTCGGGAGAGTGTTCTCAAATACGGTCTTCTTGTACAGCCCCATAATAGCCTGAGCTACTACAGCACTCTTCCTGGTTAATTGAAATTACTCAGGTTGATTTGGACTCTGGGGGGTCCAATTCATTTCGAATTGAACGGTACAATGTTCAATAAACTCTATATTGACGCATCTTTTTTCCATCCAGTCCAACTCTACTACCTCTCACGTCGATACCGATATTACGAAAAATCTCATCAAATTATCTGAAAATTTTCAGCACCGAATAGTAAGAATTTCTATGATTTTGAAATTATTTCTCATAACATATATCGAGAATATAAAGAAAATGCATCTATCTGAAATATATGTGTATCAAAATGCATATTACGTCTAAACAGAAACAAACATCAAAAATATGGTGAATGGGGATGACGGCTGCAAAACTCTACTACTAGGAGCGCCACCACTGCATGTACCTTTGACAGCCTCTCAAGTCAAATGACAACAATTCAAAACATTAAACGTCCCTTCTTTGCAATAATTAAGAATATAAAGATTTGAAATCGACATAAAATGGTCTTATGTAGTGCATTCGGATGTAAAAATGGAGGTACGCATTTATTTCCAAAAGAAACAAAACTGAAAAAGCAGTGGGAAGTAGCCCTGAAAAGAAAGAGCTTTCAGGCTTCTGAACATTCTAGATTATGCTCCAGTCACTTACAAAAGAACGTAGCAGGGCTAGTAGATGATTATTATGATGATTTTTAACGAAACACTTCTGTAATCAGTTAGAATTTTTTACCTTTCACTCAGATCTTTTTTTTTCCTTTGAGGGATCCACCACGTTCCCTCAACAAACTTTTCAGTTCTGGTACAGACAAACATCCATATCTATCGGTTGGAGAAAATATCCTTATGATTCTTAAGTATCTTTTGAAAATATTCATTGAAATAAAAATAAAACATAACCTGCAAAATCACTCGTTAGGCACATGCAGTCGTGCTGCCACCTACTAAACGCTTTGGGTCATCTTCCCCATTCTTAGATAAGAACTCGTGCAATTTTCGACAGAACCCGTGTATCTTTTTCCCTTTTTATGTAGAGTGTTGAAAAAAGAAAGAAATACACTGACTCTGCACGAGTTCTTCTAGAGTCTTCTAGAGAATCCGCTAATAAAAATTTCGTCAAGACATAATGATATGTGTCTAAAGTTGTCGCTTCACGCCATCTGTAAAGAAATTTCAAGAATTCGAATTTCCCTGGATATCATTATCAAGGGAGCCGTAGCGCCGTAGGTCTGGCGTTTTTGGCGACAACATTAACATTGTACTGATATATAAGTTATTTCACCAGGAATATATGCATCTTGTTCCATAGCATACTTTCATAAAAATGTTCCGTTAGGAGGGGAATATGAAAAGTAGTTTTTTGTCAAACGTAAATTATATCAGCAAATCGTTAACTGGAAGTATGATTATGATAACATTGGAAAGGTAATTTTTCACCAAATCGTTTTTACCAAAAAAAATAATTATAGATTTCATTGGAAATATAAAAATTGGATGCGCGCTTCCGATCAAACCGGAAGTGTCATAATATATGGTTTGATACTTGCAATGATGATATCAAATCAAAGTACGGAATATGAAATATACATTCAAAATCACAACCTAAATACAGGGGGGAAAATTGGATTTTGGTCACCCGGTATGGCAGAGTTTGATTCTTTATCCTTTGCAAAAACCATCATGTACTATCATGGAAAAATATTCAATACAATTCCAACACAAATTAATAGTCTCCACAATTGGTTCAACTTCAAGAAACACCTAAAAACTTGGGTTCTTCCAGAAGAGACATTTGTTCTGAAATCAGATTCATTTATATCTTAGACAATGTTTGATATGCAAAATATTTTTATTTAAGTTTCTTACACACAATTTTGATGGAATGTGATTTTCTCTCTTATATATTATTATCTTTGCTCCTAAAATATCTTCATGTTTTTTTTGTTGGTTAGGTACATGAAAGAACGGCCCTATGTTGAATGTCGCTAACGTATCTGCATTTCACTAAATAAAGACGCGTCAATAAAGACGCTATTATTATTACTATCCAAAAGTTCATCACTGTCGCATTCAAATAGGGCTTGGCGAGACTAAGACTAAGACTGATCAATCTTGGCCTTGGAAGAGAGTCTTGGTCTCGAGAGTCGAGTCTTGGTCTTGAGAATATTGATAAGGTCCTTGGTATTGTATCAAAACCAAGACTAGTCTCTTGGTCTCGCGAAGCCCTACATTCGAAGCTAACAACGAGATATGTCCCCAGATTCTCATGGACCCCATGATCCTCTCCGTGCTCTACGTCTGGTGCCAGCTGAACAAGGACACGATAGTGTCCTTTTGGTTCGGCACCCGCTTCAAGGCCGCCTACCTCCCGTGGGTGCTGCTCGTCTTCAATCTGGTCCTCAGCGGCGGAGGCGTCATGGAATTCTTCGGAATCCTCATCGGCCACCTCTACTTCTTCCTGATGTTCAAGTACCCCCAGGAAATGGGGGGTCCGGCCCTGCTGCAGACGCCTTCCATCCTAAAGGACCTGTTCCCCGACCAGGTGGGGGGCGTGCACGGTTTCGGGGTGCCCCCCGAAAGGCCGGCTACTGCGCAACAGGGCGCCAGAGGAGGGGGAGTGTTCGGAGGACGCAATTGGGGAAGGGGGTATACTTTGGGCGGGAACTGAAGGACTGACAGGCGGTATCTTTAAGGTTTATAAGAATTTTCAGTAAATGTAACTACTATTAATGTTCAGTTTATGAGTTAATTTATTAATAAAGACGATTATTACACTATACTGCACGAGTTTATTACTTTTAATAATACTTGGGAAATTTTTTGTTACTTTCAAGAATAATGTAGTAAATTCAATTGACAGGAGGTTGTCTGAATGAACCAGAACAACTTTATCCTCAAAACAGATACCATGGACTGCTTTTAATTTATTACGCTGCTCTCATTGACAGTACAGCTAATGGACTGGTCCTAAGAGAGAGAAGACTGCGGAATAAGCAAGATGGAATGATAAACCCATTGCATTCCTTTCTCAAAGTAGCAGATGAAGAAAGGTGAAGGATGGAGTAATTTGAGTATAAGAATATCAATCTGTCCTTCACACGATCTCTTCATAAATAAAATAAAGAAAATTAAAAAAAAAATCATGTTTCAGTATTTAATATCGTTTATTTCCCAAGAAACTTAACAAAGATTATAGAAGGGAAAAATGAACTCTAAGAACCAGGGTTGGGCTGATTAAAATCACGATTAAAATCATGATTTAAATCGCTTGATTTTTAAAATTAGAATCATGATTTAAATAATTTTTTTTTATTCAGAACCAGATAACAACATAATATAAAAGTTTTCTCGAAGATCAGAAGGAGTAGGTATCTGCTTCTAGCAACAACAACAAAAAAGAAGTACATAATTTCCAATTCTTAAACTGAATGTAACACCTAAATTTTATTACTGTATATTTTTAGTCTATTCATTTTCGTTATACAATTTAAACAAAAACACGAGTTTTCCTCCTTTTTTCTATGCCTAATCTGTTTCTAATATCCGAGAGTAGAACTAGCGAAGTGCGTGAAATTGTTGGGCAATGTCAATTTATAGGTTGAGAAGGAAAACAAGCCTCGACAGGAATATTCTTGTAAAAAGCACAACAAACGCGTTTGTGCCTCACTCGGCACTGTATAGCGAGTGTAGAGGACAGAAGGAAAACAAATCGCGACAAGAATTTTCTTGCAAGAAGCGCGACAAATGCGTTGTCACAATTTTTTGAGCCGCAAATTGTATTAAAATTTTTAGACTTATACATTAAAATAATCGACAATAATTTCAAAGAATCAAAATGTTCAAATTCTATATTAAAATTGAAAAAATCAAAAAAAAATCAAATAGTGATATTTTTCGAAAAAATCAATGATTTTTTATTTTTTTAATAAAAATCGGATTTTGCCCCACCCTGCTAAGAACATAAATTTAAAAACAATACATTGATTTTTGCACGTTATCTGATTACCATCATTGGATGAAAAATCACATTATTTTATATATTTTTGAACATATCATAAATAGTGAAAGATATGAAATATTTCTCTACTAGTGAAATGATAATTCAGTTCTAAAATGAAATTACTCCATAACTACAAGATGAATATTGATATTACAAAATCAACTGCTATTTTGAGGTTGCAATATTGATTTTTACCAATTGAAATAACAGGATAAAGTTATAATTGATAGAGGTGCATGGATGAAAAAAATAATTCATTACTTCAAAAAACTTTACTTGATTACTAAATTGTAAAAAACTTGTTCTAATGGCATGTTTTGCTAATATAAAAATATCTTTCATCATATTTTGATGAACAGAGTGTAAATTACAAGTTCATTAACAACAAACCTCAACAACAATTCTATCATATATGTAATACACACTTTTTTTCAAACAAAACATGTCGAATTTCTCAACACAATCATTTTTCAATAAAAACATCTCACTTTATCCAATCCAACTTGGCAGTGAAAATAGTCGCACTTCTGGTTGGGCAGTGAAACTGACTGTAGTTTTCAAATGGCCGCTCGTCCCGTAAGATGTCATCATTTTCGCTGCCAAGATGAATTTTAGTGACTAATACATTGAATTATCATCGATACAAAACAGCAGAGAGCTCTAGATATAACAAACTTTTATTCACTTTTAACAAGATGCAATTTTCATCGATTTCAATTGTCACAAGAAATTTTTGTGGAGAAGCATTTTTATATGATATCAATTCATTTAGGCTATAATTCAAAATAAATCACAATCACTAACTCAACTCAAGCACGTTTGTTGGGTTTTTACTAATATAATGTATTATTCTGTGAGTTTCTATCTGCTGAAAATCTTTATCTTCATCTTCGTGAAAAATTAATGGAAGTGCAAAAAATATATGTCAATTTTATTGAATCGAGCTGCCCACCTGCGTGAATTAAACAAAATATTAAATCGATTTGAACATTTACTATTTTTTGTACTTTGCCTATGAAAATTGGTCCATTTTCTTCAGTCTTCTGATTTTTTTTCATTTACTGAGGTCTGAAATAATCTTTATATATATATATATATATATGCTGGCTGGAACTTCCGGTTGATCCGCGTCTGGAAAGATTTACTTGTCTACGTTTCGGCTCCCATTTCGGAGCAATTTTCAAGACTGAGTGACCTTGCGTCTAGGTCTGAGTTGTCGTCTTACTAGCTGGCTATATATATATATATATATATATATATATATATATATATATATATATATATATATATATATATATATATATATATATATATATATATATATATATATATATATATATACCGTGTGACATCATGGTACACCCCCGTTTTCTCCTTTGTTTTTCTAGCTATATTTTTGAAATTCGGAACATTGAATACGCTCACTGAACAGCATTTCTCGACATATCTGAAAGAAAAAAACAACTTTCAATTTTTCCGGAAATAACATCAATTTTCGATTCTTGAATGTGACACCCTGTATATTGTTACATGATCGGCTAGGGATGATCATGAGGAATCCAACGATACCAGGTTTGATGATGTTATCCCCAATGACTGCGGAGATATCGCCATTTATTTTATCCATAAGCTCAACGAGTAGGAGAGAGAAACTTTTTCTGGCGGATCAATCCAATTCTCTCTCCCACTCATTGAGCTTACGAATAAAATAAATGGCGATATCTCCGTAGTCATCGGAGATAACACCATAAAACCTGGTATCGTCGGATTCCTCATGATCATCCCTAACCGATCATGTAACAATATACAGGGTGTCCCATTCAAGAATCAAAAGTCGATGTCTTTTCCGGAAAAATTGGAAGTTGCTTTTTTCTTTTAGATGTCGAGAAATTATATATATATATATATATATATATATATATATATATATATATATATATATATATATATATATATATATATATGTGTTAGCATGAAGATTCTCACGGACGAAGTATATATATATATATCAATCTCATTTTTAGCATAGGTATCCAATGCTATTTGCAGACAATAACAAAAATTTTGTTGATGATGAATGGAATGAATATATCCAACTTTTATATATTATTTTTCCTAATTTGTTCATGAACATAAGGAATGACATTATACCTTATACCCGTATCAAATATTGTCCAAAATATATTAAATAAGGACAGTCATGTCAACAACCAAAAGCACCTTGATGAACTCAAGGATTGTGGCAATGTTATAAAATGACTCATCTATCTGCAAGCATCACTTTCACCCAATGATTATCAAAGTTTGTACTCATACTATCCTCAAAAGACATCAAAAATCTTTTCCTATCGTCGAACAACAATATTATAGGACGACTTGAATCTTGCTCTCCACACATTCTCACGCTAATATTGAATTCTGAGTTACTGAGAATTCTGATAGACACAAGCCGATTGCCAACCCAAACAAATATATTCCTTCTGAATAGATAAGTGACATAAAAGCTTGTGTAGAAGCACATATTGCCCCCATGTTTTCCCATATGACTTGCTATATCCACCAATCTCCCAGAGAAATTGCAATTGGGACAAGTTTGAAAAGGCTGCATATCACAAGATTCTTCGTGCCCTATATGGTCATTGGCTACGAAAGTTTGACCGCATTGCCACTGACAAAAAAATTCGATAGCTTTCAATTGTTCAGAAGAGAGGGGGGATAACATATATTCATCACCCTGGATTTTTTTCTTAGACCTGAGGAAATGAAAGCAATAGTAACAGAGAGAGTGCCTGGTAGTGGTGTTGATGTTGAACTGCAAAATGACACTGTCTTGGCTCATACTCCTCCAACATATTTCCTGACAGTTGAAACAGTGAAGGAATATCAACCTGCCCCCGTATATGATGGCTGTACCACAATTAGTGAGTGAAACATTTGGAAATGTTTCCAAAAAATTTGGACTCAAATGAATCCTTCTCACTATCGAAGGATCTACATTAGGTAAGAAAGGAGCTGTTGGAACAATGCTTTCATTCAGGGAGAGGGATTCTAACGAGACTGTATCGAAAGTATCTGAACTTGAAGACTGATAAGCCTTCAAGGGCAATTTAATGAGAATTGGATCCGTTGATTCCAATTCA
The DNA here is from genome assembly GCA_032362365.1 of Zygogramma bicolorata. Lineage (NCBI taxonomy): Eukaryota > Metazoa > Arthropoda > Insecta > Coleoptera > Chrysomelidae > Zygogramma > Zygogramma bicolorata. The sequence goes on from JAVJAQ010001353.1 coordinate 871,596, forward strand.
AATTGCACAAAAACAGTTTTGCCTATCCCAGCAAGATTTGATTGGTCGAGACAAAAGGAATAAAACTCATCTGTTTGGAGTGGTGTACAAGGCTTTTTTTTGGTAAAGAATTTGAATTCATTATCGGAAAATAAATTGAACTTCTGTCTCAAGTTACTAGCTGCTTTGGTGTCTCCATTATAGGAAATATTCAGTGTTAATACATTCTCTATTCTACTATAGTGGAATGTTACGAAAAAAACGTTGTCTTCTAGTATGTACATGTACAATCCTGAAGATTCAGACTGGGAATCACAGTTAACAACGAACCCTGGATACTTGAGGACTAAATTCTTGTGTTTATCTCTAAAGTGTTTTACTAGAAAATAAGTTGTTACTTCCTCTGATTCTGAGCACACGGGGCAACGAGTACTTCTGCTTGAGCAGATTCTTTCATGGTTCCGAACTTGTGAGTACGTTAGCAACTCTCTACACCCATCAAAGCGGTTGATGCATTTGAAGAGACTGCTGTCTGCAACGAGTCCATAGAGCGAAACTACTCCATCTCCTTGTTTCTTGCTCCTCGAACACCTTCCACATTTTATTCTTCTGTTCGGGTAGACCTTTACAGGTTTTACAGAGAGGTATTTGTGACAACTGTTGCAAATTAGTTTATCCAGAATGTGGTCAGGAATGATGAATGCCATGCTGGAGATGATCTGTAATAATCACTGTGGAAAAATCACTCTACTTACTACATACTTGAAAGCTTACATTGTTAACATTGGAAAAGCATCTCAGATCAATTAATCAAATTTATTGATCTGAGAAAAGCATACTCACAAGCACTTAGTTTTTTAGACCGAGAGTCTGTTTTTACTCCCAAGTATCTAAAAGATAAGGTGACTCATTCAATTGTTGGAATGTGGTCAATGATAGTCAATTCATTTCATTATTGTCAAGTTTTTATTGGATACGCTCAGCATCTTTGAATAGAAATGAAACAAAGGCTGATTATTTTCATATATTATACACTGTATACATACAGTCATACAGTATTATATTTAACATATTTTCAAGTTATCTTAACCTAGAAACTAGAAAAATTTCCCGATTTATGCACATTTACTTTTTTTCCCATCATGTACAATGTACGTTGTACGTAGACGTCGTAGACATCAAAACTTGAACGACATCTATTATCTATTAACACTATTAACAGTATTAACTCATTCATTATAGTCACAGAACAGTTATAATCATTAACACAGAACATCTAGTTGAGTGTCATTGTTCATTGTCATTGGCTGTGTCTACCACCAAAAAAATTCACCAGAATAGGCCTGATTCAGTTGAAACAGAAAATGCTCTACGAAAAATTGGTAACCCGCTTAATTACAAGTTTAGCTTAGCCAGGCACTAGGGTGTATCTTCTGGGCGTACTCGTGAGAGCTGTAGTGTTAGTTGCATTTTCTTTATAAACTGCCATTGTCAACTTCATTTTGAAACTTTGTGGCTTGTCAATATTTCAGGTCAAACTGAGAAACAGAAACCATAACTGCTTTACCCTCCAGAGAAGGAAACTTTTCGTGCATTGTCAAATGAATGAAAATATCGATATTATATAGTGTAGATGGCGTATCAAATATCAAAAACGCTTCATATGATTTTCACACAGGCATTGAGGCATTGGATATTATCCCACTTCTCTTTGCGAAATGGCAATATGTTGTTTACAGCTTATTTTAGTGATTTTTATAAAATGAAATGAAAAAACCTTTCCCTCCCTTTTTTTCTTCCTGGGGTTGTTTTTCAGTGGAACGGCCAAGCTTTGGAATTTCCTAGCGGAGAAGGTGTTCCCTGAGACTTGAGAAGAATTGCAGATATGAATACGAAGTAGCTGTCGTATTCTTACATTCACGCGATATTCTTCGGAAACTACTTGGATTTTCCTTTAGTTTGACACTTGAAAAAATTCAACAGTACCTTTCCGGTAGCCGATGTAATCAGAGCAAACCATGCGCTTCGGGTTCGGGATCCAACCTGTCACCTTCACAACTTTGCCATTTGCGTTTTTCACACCTTCTAGATATATCTCTGAAAATTGCATTCAATTATTATTTCAAGTACGTTGTTCTATTATTATACCTATTATACCTATTGTACGCAGTGTGTCCCTCGATTAAGTTCGCTGAAAGAAGAAGTTTTTAATTTGTGGATTCGAAAAAATCCACACTCGATGAAGAAATCTGCTTCATCGGAAACACCAATTTCTCACTTTCAATTTCCTGAATTCCGATTTCTGAGTAACATTGAAATATTTCCAAAAAACATCACGATAATTTTTTCGATTGCAGATCTCAATATTTCCACTATATTCATCATTCCAGACCCATTTCCGCTGCAAACCTTTTTTTGTAAAACTGTCATTAAAAGTGACGACAAAGTTGACGAGTTGCATATTTTTGATTTCTCTTCTAGAAAGGCTAAGAAGACGGTTTTGCTGAAATTTCCTTCGACGTTTTCAAGTCTACACCAGCTAAAAAAAAATTGAATATGTGATGTTGTAGTGCTGAGCCGATTTTTTTCGGTAACAATTTAATTGAAGCTCTTTTGTGCAGCCTCTCCGAATATGGTCAGGAACAAACAATTCCCAACTATTGTTCTTCATAATACATTAAAAACCAGCAAGAACTTAAAACGTGACTTTCAATAAAACGCGTGAGCTGTAAACAATACTGTTTGTTGGTAACCAGGTGATTCGGCGTCATCTGACACGGCCACTTCACAGCAAATGCGATAACCTGAAGATAGTTAACTGACAAGAGATGTCAAAATGTGTTTTTATAGAAACATTGAATTTATCTATTTTATTATGAGAACAGGACAGTTGTACAAAAAACTCTGTATGATATTTGTGTTAAAAGTAAATTTTATTTTGTTCGTGATATTTTTCACTCACATAAAAAACTTACTTATAACACACATATCATTGATTTGATTTCAACTTTCCATGTCTACTATTCTTTATATAGCTTTGAAGATTGAAATTTCCCCAAAACTTTATATCTGTTTACAACGGAACCATTTGACGACCTTGCGATTGTAAAATGTTGAAAAATACTCGTATAAATTCCAATAAAAAAAATAAGTGGTTGTTATTCATGATATTGTTCATTTAACATTAGAAATCATCCAATCAAAACATGAATGTATATTTGAACATCTCTTAGTAATACAAAATAAAACCACAAAATAAATATTCTTTTTTTGTGTTTTCTATGCACCTTCTTGGATCAATTGGCTATTATTAGCCTTTTGTTTCAGAGATTTAGTCAGAATAGAATTGATGACAATAATCTACGACATTGACAAAATAATTTCACTTGTCTCTGAATTGTTTACTATCTTTTGGTAATTTGTACAAGTAATTTTGAAAATGTGTGATCTATATTCCATATGGTTGACCAACTATATCTCTATAAACAATGTTATTAGGAATTTTGGTGAAAAATTGGCGGAGTCGCAGGGAACGATAGTTCGTTTGGAATGCTGTAACTTGGTTTCAATTGCCCGATATCGATGTTTTTTTTTCAAAATCTTTGTACTTGAGCTGAACTTTCAGTGTTTCATCGACCAAGAAACAATTTATTTGTTTTTAATGACCTCAAAATACCTACGCCGGTTGATTTTGCGAACTACAACATCAATATATAAAACCGCCTCTCCATGAAATGTCTCAATACAATAGAAAATAATGGTGAACTCTATGCATTCAGCATAAATATTATTTTATTTATGCAGTTTTCAGTACGGTACACGCTAGTAGAATAAAAGATAATTAGCAGAACATTGAATTAATTGTTTTCAAAAATATTCTTTTTATTCTATACTTGCGTAGAATTCGCCAATCTTGAACAAATCAAAGCCCACTGGGATGAGAAATCAAGTCGATTTCAAAAAAACATACAGGGCATTTGAAGGAAAATCGAAAAAGTTGTTCTAAATCATCCCAAACACCCATATCCCAAATGTTATCCAAATCAGAATTGATATACGTGATGTATCACTTCAACTCTGACCACATCTGTTTATTTTCTGTTTGAAGTCGTATTCAAAAAAAATTATTTTATTATGTAGGTTCCATAAGACGATCTTACTAATGAACAAATTCAACTTTTCTGTGAAGATGTAACTAGGATAAAAAGTCAACACGACTTGGTAACGACACATATTGGAAATTTTTGTACAAAAAAGATTATTTGAAATCACCCCAGATACCTATATCCTAGATATTGTAAAAATCAGAAATGATATACAGGACGTATTAATTCAACTCTGACCCCCCTGTATAATTTTTGCTTGAAGCCTTATTTCAATATATAGGTTTTCGAAACACGTACCTGCTTGCGAAAAAAATTTCCGAATAATTTTTTTGATAGACATATTATGCTGATGTTGTTTTCTTTCAAACTCATGTTGTTTCTGCATCCCAGTAAGCTATGATTTTTTCGAAAAAGAATAATCTGTTCCATTAGCGAGTTCGTCTTCTGAAACTGTTTATAATGAAAATGTCAATTTTTGAATTTAACCTCAACTAAATATACTGGGATGTCAGAGTTGAGTGATACATTCTGTGTATGATTTCCTATTCATATATGAATAATAATATGATTTTTCGGAAACCGTATTGATTTGCATCCCAGTAAACCATGACTCGTTCAAAAAAAGGGCATTTGTCTCACAAGCAAGTACGTCCTTTGAAGCCCTATAGAGCAAGAGCCCGCTTCCGCCAGACCTTCGTTATTTTATAAAAGCTGAAAGTTTCTCTGCGTATTCCCCTAACACAGGTGAGAACGATCAGCGACTATGAAGTTTGGATGATAGTTACTTCTTCAGATACCAGGTAGCAAAGGCGTATAAAATAGTACCTCACTTTCGTCAAAGTATAAAGCTCAGCTTTTTCATATCTTCTTCGGAATGATATTAGAAATCACATCATCCATTGCCGGACACTTTCTCTGGTTTCAACCCCCTGCCAGACACCCCTCAACTTCATTAAATCATAATTATACTTACGTTTGACAGTATTTGAAGGGTTTTGGTGACGCCATCTTGCCTATAATGTCGATATTTCTGTTTACTTGTCAATGTAAGAGAAATTTATCTTTTCTGAAGGGTAAAGTAGGTGCAGATATCTATTTGTCAGTTTGATAAAATGGTTTGACTGAAATATTGGCAGAAAGATGATGAAGCTTCGCAGGAGTGTTAACAATAGGAGTTTATACGGAAAATAATAGTTCAATCCTGAAAGTACTTATAAAAATATGAATGATTTAAGATATTGATGAAATTATTTCATGTCTGTTGCTGAATTGCTTGCCATCTTTTGACGTTATGTATAAGTAATCAAGAAAATGTGCGCTTGAAGCTACGACATCCGTAAGAAATATATAAGAAAACACATGACTTGGATAAGAATCTTTGCTGTCTGTTTCCTGGCCAAGCAACCAAGATCCAAACTCCACAGTCGCTGATTGTTTTCACCTTTGTTGGGGACACGCGCAGATGAACTTTCAGCTTTTATAAAATAACGTAAGTCTGGCGATCGCCGGCTCTTAGGCTACTACCTTATAAAAAAATCCAGATACAATTGAAGCGGGACAGTATGTATAATATTTCTCAAAAATGCTCATGGCACCACCTTGGTAGTGAACTTTCTTGCCACCCCGTATATCGATCGACACATCCTCCTCAATTAGTCTTCGGGATTCCACAAGATTGCCGTTACAGAACTCTCGGAATTTCAACGATGCACCTCTCGTTCCATTCACCTATTTCTGGCTACGGATTAGCTATTTCCAACACCGGAATTCTCCTACCTACGACGGACGTCGGTGCACGCGGAGCATCGCGACGGCTGGCTTCGACGTCGTGTCTCCGATTATCTATCTGCGCGTTGCGGAAAGTGAGGAATCACTTCGGCTATTTTCGGGAGAAATTGGATGTGATGATACTTTCTTTCCCTCCTGGGCGGGATGGAAAAATAACTATTTATGCAACGAGCGCATAAAGTGGGTGTTTTTTTCACGCAGTAGCCGTGGGCGAGTACCGCAATCTCATGAGTGGAAAAAAAGACACTTTAAGTACGAGTTTCATGAAATATTTTTTCTACGATCGTAGTAAATAAAACATATTATGTTTATATGAGTTTAATTGTTGGACTGATATAAAAATACAAAATAGAAACGATCAATTAACGTTTACCTTATTCATTGTAGTTATGGTGAAAATACCATTAGTGACTATTGGAATTAGGTGCACCAGGCGCGTATACAGCTCAAGTTAATGGGGGGGTTAATCACTGAGAAAATTATGCGTTGCCACCATTTTATCAAAACACAAATGCATATTGGCCTTTTTACAAACTTACCTTTCACAATGACTTGAATTATTAGGAAACTGTGAAATAAAAACTTCAGACATAACTAACATTTGCCTTGTCAACGTAAGTAAAAATAAAGAGATATAATGATATTCATTCATGTATTTATCATACTACATATCAATATCAGTAGAATGAAAGGTATATACTTATTAAACACAAGATAATGTGACAGAAAAATTTAATAATAAATTCAAATTTAGTTTCATCAATTTCTCCCGAAATACTAGACAGACTATATATAATTTTCTGAGATATTCTATGATTTTTATAATAATTTTAAATTTAATTATTGGATTATGCGATCTTATAGGGATACAGGGAGTTGAGGTGAAATGAAATTATGATTGATTTTTCATTCATTATATTTTTCGATAACTCCCCATATTTTTTAATATATATTGTAATATGTTGTGACTGACTGATCATGATGGGGGTGTTATTACCCCCTTCACCCCCCCTTGTATACGCGCCTGTGGTGCACAATAGTCACCGAAAGTTACATATCGTTATTGTGATGAGACGACTAGAATTCATTTCGATTTTTTTCCGAAAATCAGAACCTTGGATAACATTTCCCCATCGTTTTGGGGCAAGTGTGAATGCGGTAAAATGTTAACTTCCACAATGAAAATGGAGCAAGAGTGAAAAATATTATGCGTCCAAAACTTTTTTTATTTCGAAAAATGAAAATATCTATATCGGTGAAAAAGATATAAACTTTATATCTTCAAAAAAAAACATCTGTTATGGAAACAATAAAAATAATTCCAATATTTACATCGTTATTGTTACGTCCTAGCGCCAGCCCTGACGAGATCGTAAACGCAGATGAGGGATCGCGTCTTAGCGTCGTCATTTTCCAGGAACTGCTTGTTGCCGCCTCGAGAATTCGAGACACGTCATCGGGGCTTCTCTCGAGGATTCTCGATAGGTACGCAGGTATATATACGGGAGAGTACTTCGTCGCGGGGAGAGTCAGTTATTCGAAGAGTTAGTTATTCGGAAGTTCGTATTCAGAGCTAAGTGGAGCAAATTAATTGGAGCTAAGTGGAGAGAGTTTTGTTATTGCTAAGTGCAAGTATTCGACGTGTAGAATTTGTATAACAGAGGGTTTGTATTAGAGAGAATTTTTAGTACAGCGAGTTTGGGTACCGAGCATTGGAAATTTATCAGAGCGATTTGAGTGATTGTGTCGTATTGTATTGTGATAGAAAGTTATAATAAAAGAACTTTAGTGTTGTTTGGTATTTTAATCGACGAACCAAGGAGATATCGTAACATTATTTTTCAATCGAGTGCTTTGAATCATACGATTTGATCTACAACCCCTTGCATAATATCTGGACACGCCTGTGCTTGAGCAGATGCGAGAATATTTCAGCTTTTCAGCTTCGCACGAGCATACCCGAAGTACCCTTATTTCCGACGACTGAAATCCACCGTAGATTTTGTTTCACTGTTTCAGCACAACGCTGATTTCAGTTGGATGCTGGAGACCTGAAAGGTTAGGGAAACCGTTTCAGGTGTTAACCGAATTCTTTGTTCGCGACGAAAATTTCATCCGAAAAGTTGTTTCTTGAAGCTAGATGGACATTACATATTCAGTTCAATCGGTTATTTGATTTCTGAAAGTGTTTGAATAAATCGAAAGAAAAAATTCCTGTTTGATGGTTGAAACTAGTGTTTTTTGTATAATGAATCTAGCATGAAGTGTTACAAACATCGGAGCTGGGTAGTGTTGGGTTTGATTCTTTTACAAGCAGGTAAATATGTGGAATATTTTTTTTTCTATTCCAAGAAATTCGATCGAATTTTGTGGGACTTTAATTCGGCAAAAATATTTCAAAACTGTATATCAGTGTTCGCTTGAGTGTGATTGACAATGTTTCTTACCCATAGAGTGGTGTTAGCTAGGACTTCCTTTGTCTATGTAATCAACTCTATTGAAATCTGTCACAAAAAAAACTTATAAAATGGTAAAAAACGTCAATTGAATTGATAAATTACGAATGATGAAATTGAAATGCACGATGAAGCAATCAAGTATAAAGAATATTTTGGGCCATTTTTTGACAAAATTCTTTTACTCGTATTTTTGATAATCTTCAGCACATTCATTTTCAAATTTTGAGAATTGAATATAAGATTACTTCATTGTGGCTTTCAATTCCATAATTCGTAATTAATTGATCCGTTTAACTGACATTTTTTTCCATCCAGTTTTTTATGACAGGTTTCAATAGAGTTGAATATATAGACAATGGAAGTCCGAACTATTACCACCCTGTATTTGAGAATTGAAAAATTAAAAAAATATATTTATGAAACAAACAACAATGAAATATAGAACATTTTATATGCTTCCAGACTAGTTCTCGTTGGAAAACAAAGGCTATTTGGATAAAAAATACTCATGTCGTTTCAGTATGAGATAAATAATATATTATAGAAAAAATGAATGGTCTTTGTAAATCGAAAAACGAGTATATTGTCGATGGCAAAGTTCAGCTTTCACTCTTTCTCAACTTACCTCCAATAATATATGAGAATTAAACACCAAGTTTGTTCACCAGAATTTCTTATATAAAAAGATGCCAAAAAACGATAAACAATTTTCTGGAGTAATTACACAAGTGCTTCAAAATTACCGATAATTTCCCATGAAAGCATGTTGTCTAAAAATTGCATGAGTTTATTTTCATATTTTGTCGAAAGAGCCCGACTCCGAAGGAGGAGGAGCAAAATATGAAAATAACTTAATGCAGTTTTTTAACTGACAACATGCTTGAATGGAAAATTATCAGGTTTATTTTGATGCACGAGTGTAATTCGGTAGAATATTTCCGGAGTTAAAACAACGACATTTAAAATTCAGTATTTATGCCTGTCAAGATGACAAATGTACATTTTAACAATCGTTACTATAGATACACGGACCGAGCGGGTATTTTTCGATACCTACCGGGTATTTACCAGCCCGAAAATGTCCCGCCGGGAATTTATCGCTGTAATTGATCGAAAATGTCCCGCTTCATAATATGGGATTTTTAACATACGATGGAAATATTCAATTTAAGAAACTTCAAATTGTAAACGTTTATGTGTGGAATATTTCTGGAATTTTTTTATTTGTTATTTATTTTACATCTCTAGTCAGAGTTAATCCATTAAATGGAAAATCATTTCAAATCAAGACTCACCGTACTATTAGAAATATCATAGAACATTTTTCTTACCCTTTTCAACAGTACTGCTCCTCATACCATGCGAAAGAAAATCTGCAAAGAAAAATAATTATGTTACTCCCATATATCGAGATTTGTTTTAAAACTTATGAATTTATAAAATGATTACTAACAGCGTCATGAAGAAACATATTTCACTTTGAAAAAATAATGATAGATATAAATAAATCAAAGGGAGATAAAAACCTCAATGCACATAATGTATTCATACTTCCGAACGGAATAGTATGATGGTCACCACTAAAGCCTAGTTTGAGAGTGAATGTTTTACAATTACTCAAACCGGTGGATATGCACAATGGCCTACTAGATCGCCTGATATGAATCTCTTTGACTTTTCTGCGAGAATACATGGAATCAAACGGAGTTCCTCAATAGAATATGTGGTGTTTGCAGCGATATATTCCCACAAATATTCCATTATGATTTCGCAAATAGTCACGATGTTCCAAATAATTGGAATATCAAACAAACTGAATCGAAGTAGGTTTCGAATCAAACTTGTATTTATATTATCCGTTGAATGGACGATCATGAAAAACAAACTGTAACTCCTATCCTTAGGAAGGTTAGTACGATTCTCGAACGCGAAGAAAGCGAATCAAAAGATCTTTCAAATATGTTGCAAACAGCTCCCTCTTTTCCAGAAAATTTGATACTGCTATCTTGTCAATGAGAGAGATTGTTATGATAATGATATATTTTTGGGTTAACTTCCTTCGAGGAGTACATGACCCCCTGACCCCACTGTATATTCCCCTTGTCTATACCATATTCGGATTACAATTCCATTACATTTGAATAAATTAACTTGGCGGGTAAAGAAGGACAACACTGCATAGGCATTCCCTGATCGTTCATGAGTGAACTCAGATCTGCTGCTATGAAATCAACTGCAGTTAGCACACAATACATTTTCAAAAGAAATAAAGAAAAATATTCATAGAGTCAAACACAACGAATATCATCAACGGGGGAAATATTCCATTGATATTTGAAGTATTTCAAAGAAACATTTTGGATAAATTCATTCATTCGCCTCAAAGTTCTAGTGGAAGCTTGTGATACTGTATAGTCTAGTGGCCTTTTTAATAATTTCAAATTTTGATAACACTTTTCCTTCAAGAAATGTTTCAATCGATGCAAAAATATGTGATCATCATTATGGAAGTCTCAAATAATACTGAAATTATATCCTATTGCACCCCCTTTTCTATCTTAGTTTCTCACTAACCACTAATCTACTTAACTGACATTCTATAACCAAAGCTTGATCCTTCAAAGCGACATCTGACACAGCCATGACAAATGCAAATTAATGAGTAGTAGGTATTTCATTCCATTCAAATCGAGCCTCATTCCCACAAAATCATGAACTACAGCGAAGTTTCAATAGACAGCGAAAAACCTCACATACCAATAGATAAAAGCCCCTCAAGAGACTCATTTCTCTCCATCCTGGATGACAAAAACACCACTATAGAACTACTGAGAAAGCAGATGCAGAACCAAAAAATGCAAATAAAGTACTACCTTCAGAGGGACCTCGCTAGATCAAAACTCCTCGAGCTTTCAGAGACCTGTACTGACCAGGACTTGGACGAAAATCTTCCACTAGCATTAGCGGTGAACGATTTCAGAAGAAGAAACGGGATCAAAAGTAACGTACACCATTTGTATGATCACATGAGATATATTGACGAAAAGCTTGTTGGGTGTTTGCACGGCCAAGAATTCATTCTGAAACAAATAGTGAAGAGGTGGTTCCAGTTCTTGAAAGTCTCCAACGGAGAAATACAGTACAAAATGGACACAGAAATGATATTCAAGAATGAAATCTGTTTGGAGCTCTTCAACAAGCTTTTGGAAGCGACGCTAGTGCTGAGAAGAAAGTTGGAGGCTTTCAGAATCTGCTGCAACAGATTGATCGTGCTAGAAGATGAGAGAAACATTATCGCAGAACAGGTTTACTCTCTACCAGCAGACCAAAAGTTGAACTGCCATTTCATTATGAACATGCAAATGGAAAAGACCAAGTTGGAGAAAAAAGTGATGGAGATTTCGAAAGAACGAGACATGCAAAGGGAAGATATGAAAGAGCTCAGCGTTCTGGAGAAAACACTCTTCAATTTGAAAGATGACCTCAATTGTATGGCAACTAAAGCAGGAGATGCCCCTAGCGTGGACGATATGGTCAGGAATCTAGACTTGGAAGCAAGGTATCTATTATCGATGACCACACACTCTAAGAATAAACACAAGCTTGAGTTGGCGACAGCGAGACGTTTGAACATCCAGATCCTTGATAGAGTTCTCTGCTACGTGAACCTAGCAGTAGAAGGTAGAGATCTCTCGAATAAACATCTGAGAGACAGGGCGGAAGTCCAGCTTTTCGACAGTATCAAAAAACCGATTGAAAACGCCAAAGCCAAACTCACGAATGAACTGGAACGAACAAAGCTTGAGTGTGAGTCTTTGAGGAGGGAGTTGAATAAATTATTGCTAGAAAGGAACCAATTGAAAATATCCAACTATCAGCTACAGAGAGACTTCGATACTATCAAATCTGATCACTGTCGGGAGCTGTCGAGCTTGCAGCAACAAAGAGATACCTATTTAGCTCAGGTTGAAAATTTGCAAACGATTCGGGAAGCGTACACGCACCTCGTAGACAAGAAAACCGAAGAAAAAACTTCAAACAGCGACAAAAAATTGGCCAAGAAGAACATGAATCTGACGAAAAAGCTAAAGATAATGAGAGACATCATCAAGCAGCAGAACCAGGAGATATTGTTACAGAACGATTTCATAAATCACATGAAGTCCTACAGCGAGAATAAAATGGACTGGGAAAAGAACCACTGTTTCCTCAAATACCCGCAACTAACTCCCAGTAATTTCAAGAGTTCTTGTTTGGATATGAAAAATAAGACTGAAAGCGAAGGACTTGACGAAGAAGAGTTATTGTATTCTGAAGAGGTGTTTAGTTGGGAAGGTGACGAGAACCTCAACACAGTTTCTTGTGATCACTCGAAGTGCAGAATTACGAAAGCGCCATCTATCGGTTGCTTCGCAGTCTATTCACAGAACAAAAAAGTAAGGAAGCAGATGATAAAGGCGGTGGTGAAAGAACAAAGGTCTGATGATGATACCAATACGTCATCGTTCACTTTGGAAATCAACCAGAGCTGCGAAGAAGAGGATATGACAATGAAGGTCAAAGAGGATGAAGAGAATCCTTGCGAAAGTTCAGGGACTGCTTGTCAGTCGCGAAAAAAAGAAATAGAAGAATCGAATTTTCCAGAATCGAAAAGGGGGATCTATTCCAGAAATATTCGCGCACTGACTGATAATGCCAATAAAATGAAATCTTCTCCGGAAAAAAAATGTTTGGATAACACTTGATTGAAAAGTAAATGTCCTCTAATCTATAAGTTTTTGCTTTGATATTTATCACGAAATTTACATTTTGGATGGTACATTGAATAATTGAAATCATATGGCATGTCTCCTTGATTGCGTGTTTTGTTATCAAGTTGATTTCAATTTTGAATATACAGGTAGTTACCCTTTGAAAGTCATCATTTTAAGGTGAATGATTTTTTCTTTGTAGTTGTTGCAGTGTTGTCAACTCAACACAATCTGAAGAAGTTAGGAATGAGTATTTGAATCTATACAGATTGTCAAGAAGAAGCATTGAAGAAAAATGATTCTGAATTTGAGAACAGAACAACAGTAGGTTTCTGAAACGTTATCACTAATTGATATTGTAACATTTTTACCCTGGGTTCGAAAATAAGTAACAAATGGTACGATAAATTCAAAATACTTTAATGCAATAAACTCAGCAAATCACTGAACAGCTAATTCTTAACTCAATCAATCTCTCAAATCTCTATTTACTACGCCCATTTATTCACTTGATCGCTGTTTGTAATAACTAATCAACTAACTCAGTACTGCTCCTTGTTCGCTTGAAATAGGTTCTGGAATTTTCCGAACTGGAACGGGCATGGATGTTTCTAGAACCTCCGTGTGAAAACAAATGCGGTGGGTATCTTTCTCGAACAGTCTCGATGAATCGCGATAACGGTTTATGGGCGTGGTCTTCTCCGAATCACTAGCATAGGCATAGAGCAAGTCATGGGCGTAGGGAAAGGGTTTCATTGTTTCGCAGATATGTTCTTGATCGTCGAATTCGTAATAATATTTTTATGAATTTCAGTTATTGTGTTTTTTTGAAAGGGAATTTCGAGTTGAACGAGAAGTTGCTGACGTGTAGAACATTTATTCAAAATGAACTGTTTTTTAAACAACGCTGCAACTTTTTGAACTAGATTAGAAGTCTGCTCTTATCCACTTGTATCGATTCCAATATTAGTTCTCATTTTTTCAGGTTGTGGTAGGTACTCAAAAACTCTGGAGAAAAAAAGTAAAACGTAGAAAATACAAAACATTGGAATTATTCAGTATCACTGCTTTGGTTCAGGTTTGAAGGGCGTCGTTTTTTGGAATTTCTTCCTGACGTTTCGCTGGCGCGAGTGGCTAGCTTCTTCAGAGGCTCATACATCTTGAGTTAGACTCCGATGACTCCGAAAGTGTTATAATCGATTACCAGAAAACGTCAGCAAAGTTCAGCGAGCAACTTAGGTTACATCTGAATAGCAATAGTATATTACTTTATGAGGCGGAGAAGCATGACTTTTCTTGACGCGCCCGTCAAGAAAAGTCGCTTCTTTGCCGAATAAAGTATACTATTTTTTCTTCAAACGTAGCAATTTTCAACCATAAATAGTACAATTCATACGCTATTTTTACTCGAAATTAACTCTGACAACTATCAAAGTCGTCTAGATGTTAGAAATTAAAATAATTAAGTCGTCGGTGGGATTTGCGTCTCCCTGGTTACAGTTGTTTGACAGTTATTTTATGTTATTAAAGACAGCTTATTGTTGTTGCAACCGCAAGCGCAAATTCAGTGCGAAAATGGAAAACCTAAACGAAATTGAGTCCGCGGCTAATGATGCAGTAGCACGTTTGGGGCCCTCCAAGTCCGGAATAAAGTATCGGTTAGCGTACAAGCACTTCCAAGAGTAGTGCGATACAAGAGGTGTACGGCAAGTTACCGAAGACGTTTTACTGGCATATTTTAATATAATGGAAAATGAAAATAAATGGAAATCTTCTACAATGTGGTCACGATACTCTATGATAAAATCCGAGTTAGTTATTAGAAAAAATGTGGATTTAAGCAAATTTTTAAAGTTATGTGCCTTTCTGAAAAAGACAAGCGAAGGATATACTGCAAAGAAGTCTAAAGTTTTCACTGAAGACGAGTTTGATAAATTTTTGTTTGAAGCGCCAGATAAGTTGTATTTAGGATTGAAGGTAAAAAAAATTATATTGCAAAGCATGTACTACTAAATTTTAAAAATATTTCAGATTGTTTTGTTAATTGGGGTTACCGGCGCCTGTCGATGTGACGAATTGGTAAAAATGAAGACTGTGGACATTGAGGATAAAGAAAATGTAATAATTATCAAAATCCCAGACAGTAAAACACGACAAATTAGATCTTTTACGATAATTGGTCAAAACTACATTAAACTGTATAAAACATTGACAGGATCAAGTTAGATAAGTAATGTCATCATTATTTGACGTTTGAAGAAAAAAGCTTTTATTCTATTGACAAATGTTTCAATATGTGATTTATTTTATTATATATTCAAGGCTCAGTGTTATACTTGTGTATTTCATGTGATTGTATATACTTTACTCTTCGTTTGCAATTGTGACTATTCATATACAAAGCTTTATTTTCATTTAGGAAAATACTGATCATTATATTCCGCAAATCGTTAGGAACGTTTGGCATTCCAGAAAAAGTTTCTTAAAAAAAAGCGAAGATTTCCTGTAAGAGAATGACGTAGACGAAGTTTTTAGTGTTCTATATAAATGATTGAAAACAGTTTCCATAGTAACCCAAGTAATTTTATTACGAATTCCAAAGCACCATTTATTTGTGAATAAAATTATTTGCCATTTTTTTCGAAATTATTTATTATCTGTCCAATTTTTAACGATTTACACGTAATCTGTCACAATCATGAATCAAATATGATGCTTGATCGCTTTGGTATCTTACTAGGGTCACTGGATCTAGTAAGCTTCGCTTACTCGGGTACGGACAATGGGCGAGGCCCTGGCGAAAATTGTTGTAAATTGGCCAATTCCAGAAGATACCCAAAAATCGGCCAATCGCAATGTAGGATAATTTGTTTATACGAATTCGAAGAATATGAGAAGAAGAAGTGTTTGAGTTCAGGCGAGTTCTGAAATTCAACAGTAAATTCCATCAGTTCTGTCACTTATGCCTCTCTCTCTCTGTTTGTGACGAACGACAAACAGAGAGAAAGAGGCATCGGTGATAGAACTGACGGAAGTTACTGTTGAATTTCAGAACTCGCCTTTCGTGTATGCTTGTTGAGTTTAAAGTTTAACAGAGTTCAACTTACACAATATTCTTCATTCTGATTTGAAATTAAAAATTTTGAAATGAAAATTTGTTCAGTTGAAAACTGTAAAAACAATGACAAAAGTCACAAACTATTTTCCATTCCTAGTGGTGAGTTATTTACTATTTTTTACTAGATGATCACCGAATATAGTTTTGTATAGAACGCGAATGAAAACAAACTTCACCTTGAATTAAATGGACCTTTCTCGATGTTTACTTGGAACTTGGGTAGAAGTTATTTCTTCAAATGGGAAATTCTGAGAAAGAATCACCGAATACACAAATTTACGAAGTGAGCATTCACTATAAAAAGTTCAACATTACTATTCCATATGAACAATTATTATTCAGAAAGATGACCATTTCATCTTACTTGAAACTGTTGTATAAATCTACTGACTTTCATCTGTATATGTTTATAAAACGAACATTCTTGAAGTTTCAAAATTTTAGTCGAAAACCCTTGTGATTGTTTACATTTTGCATCGAGCATCAAAATGTCAATGTCACGTCAATTTGAAAAATGACAGTTTGTCTTCTTCTTTTCTAATTTGTTTAAACAAATTACAGTGCAATGCCATTGGTCAATTTTTGGGTAATCGTTCCGATTAGCTCCACCCAATGTCCGTACCCGAGTAAGCGAAGCTTACTAGATCCAGTGACCCTATTACTTACATCCAAATAACGCTTGGTTGTCGTGAAATGTATCAAAAGCTTCCAAGTCGTCAGATTTTTCGTCATGACTATGCATTTTTCTAGTATGGAAGGAATCAATCCTATTCATAAAATATACTACTTCATCCATGAACATAACCAAGGGCAGATTTTGGTCCTCGCCTCGGGGGGATTGAAAAAATCGTTGTGGGAAGTCAATAAGGTGTCGGAGGGTTAGAAGAGTGCAAGGATTGTTCTTTTCCCAACCCAAGATTTTGGAGTGCAGGGGGGTGATTTCTCCATTCCCCCCAATAAATCCTTTCTTGTAGGTAACAAACTACATCTGACACTATGTCCTTTGTCCACGAATCACGTTTCCTGAACGCTCAGCGCTCCACGTTTCAATTTCCGATTAACCCTCACAAAAAACCGCCCATCCAGTTCTTTCTGTAATTAAACCGTCTCATCTCGGAGATTCATTAATACCGATCCTGTCGAGGAGTTGCTGAAACTGCAACTCCATCCAAGGAGTTCCAATTAAAGTGTTCCCCGGCAGGAGATTAATGGAGAAACAAAATTAGCCTTCTGTGTGAGTTGCATTTTTAAACGGGCCATTGCGGAGAGTTCTCTTTCTTCGTAGTTTTCGTTACGTTTTAATTTGGTTTTTTGAAATTGCTAATGCTTGCCTTTGTTCTCTACCCGCTGATGATAATGACACTTGGAGTATCATTCACAGTAATTTGTTTTGAAAGGAAATGTATGTTAAATATATATCTGAAAACAAGTGTCTATTTGTATTTCAGTGAAAGATCTTGTTTCGCTCCACAAAAAAACTCAAGTTCCTTAATATCAATGAATGAATGAATTGAACATCTATGAATGATATACAAGTACCTCTCAACGAAGAGTGTTTTCTTTTATTTTACTCCTTCCATTGAAGTTTGGTATTTCATTTTTCGTTGATTTGAAGGAGAAGGGGCCCAAAAAATAACCTTTCACTAGTGACTTCCGTAGCTTTTTGAAAAAATGATTGTTTATGTAGAGAGAACGGAGCTTCGAGGAACAATTTTGAAATTCGATAATTTAACTTAAAAGAGAACATAGAACTCCTCTGGCAGAAGTTACATGATAAATTAACAAATACTCTATAGTGATTCTCTCATAAAAGTTATTTGATCCCACTTTCATTCGAAGAAGTTAATGTGAAAACTGGTTCCTCAAGTTTCTTTACCTTCACTATTCAATTTGATTACAACAAATATTATTTTTCTAATTTCTATTCTATCTGTTGATTTATTTTTTTTCTTATTATATCATCTCTCGTTCCAATATTTCGTGATATTTTTTCATACTTTCTACCTTATACCAGTTACAATTTCAATTCGTTTATTTTCCTTTGGCAAAGTTTGATCTTTTATTATTGAGTTGAATGGTTTGGACACTAGAGGCAGATTTCCACCAAACGGACTCGCTTGCGACTAGTTTCAATTTCAAAAACAGAAACAAAAAACTTGTTGTAATTAGTCTGTCGCGTGTTTTATTTAAATGTATTATCTGCCGTTTCCACCTCACGATTTTTTCATCATGCCTTCTCTAGACGATGTTTTTATAATGGCGTGCGGTGTCTTTATAATCGAATCTTTTGAGCAAAGAAGCGGAAGCGAAAACAACCAAGATATTGGATGAGATTATTTTTGAGAAGACGAATAGATTATGGAACGGTCAAAATTATGGCAGATTTGGAACATGATGACATATGCATGAATGGAGAACTGGGATCATCATTTCACACATTCACATACCAGAACAAAATAGTGAACTATTGTCGCCAACCCTTTCCACATAGTAGACTCTGTTTCGAAAACAGGGACAAAACACCGAAACCCTTCGATCTTTCCGCCTGGCGACGGGACTTTTCGTTGTTGACAAAAACAGTAACTCGGGACACAGAGTCTTCCAAATGTTTCTTATTTTGACAACAAAAGTTTTTGTTGTGTCGATATCGACATAGTTGCGGTTTTGTTTCTGTTTTGTCCGTTTGGTGGAAATCCGCCTTAGGAGTTTGAAGTAACATATAGTTTTTTGTCTCTATAGCCATTGAAAACAGAATTAATGTTCCACATCAATTATGATAGTAAGTTTTTATAGTTGTAGATGAAATTCACTTTTTAAATGAGTCACGAAAAGTAATTGATTTTATGAATTATGAAATATATAATTATATATGACAAAGGGGAACAACTTTTTTGTCCCAAAAAGTTATTTATCATTTCTCAATTCAATTATTTGGAGGTGTTTTTACCACAGAAAGCCTCAGCGGTGTATAAATTGACAATATGGTGTATATATCAATAATATATCAGTTAAGATTTGATATATCTTATGATTTTATAGTTTAAAATTGGATTTCTGGATATTCATCTCCCCTTTGAGAGGGTATATCCTGCACGAAGAAATTGTAGAACATGACACGTCGTAACTAGTTTTTTTTTCTAAAACTCATAATCATCCACATATGAATTTCGTGTAAATACGTCACTATTAGTATATTTTCTGGTAAATTTCGTGGTCAACCCCTAAGATGAAAGTCAATTGCGCAGATTTTGAAATTACACTTTCAATTGAAAAATATATAAATATTTAAAATTCATTGATTTTGAATTTTAAATATTTATATATTTTTACGTTTATTCCAATAACTTACATTTTTTAATCGGAACTGAAATTTCAAAATCTGGTTTTATGAAGACATTTATATAAGACTTTCCATCTTGGGGGTTCATGATGAATTTTAGCAATAAAATATACTAGAAGTGACGTGATTATACAAGTTTTATACCTTCTCTATAGTCTTCTGGGTTTCTAACCTACCACAATATGAAAAACTAAGTATCAATGTTAGAATCTATACAAGTGTAGAAGGGCAGATTTTCAATCTACCCCGAAAAGTTGCTGCGTCTATTGGAAAACAGTTTCTTTTGGATGGATCAAGTTCAATTCAATTCAGCAACTTCTCGTATGAATTACATTTGCCTATCAAAAAAAATTACGTGAACTAATGTATTTATGAAAATACTTATCGTTAACGTTTCGGAAACTAAATCCGCTTCCGTTCTCAAAACCTATACGCAAATTCAATTTTCAAATTTAAGTATTTGTTGTTGACAATTTTCGTAATTGACATTTGTCAAAAAATTTTGACAAATGGAACTGTTTTTCAATAAATGCAGCAACTTTTCGGTGTAGATAAAAAAATCGGGCCTTCTACACTTGTATAGATTCAAATATTGATACTAATTTTTTCAGATTGTGGTAGGTTAGAACCCCAAAAAACTACGAAAAAAATATTTATCCATCACGAATCAATGACGCCTAAACAATATTTAATACTTTTTTTTTTACGACATGAGTGTACCGAGATAGGCCTTCTTGATGTTGGTGCTTCAAATGCTATATTTGAATATCAATTGTTAATCTGTCAAAAAAGGAAGTGAAAGCTAATATGAAAGTTGAAATCGACTAAATTCACCTTTGATCCCTAATCAACATGCCTGAAATATTCAACAGCTGATGGATCGCTTTCATACTACCCCGATCTCGATTACACCCTCAACAGCACCATCATGCTTCGTTTCGAAACATGTTGAACAAACAACAAGCGCTGTCAACATCAATTCCGTTCATTTCAACAAAGCAGGGAATCCTTTATTCTCTCTCCTTATCCATTACTTTATCCTTGATCTACGCAACCAGAAGTTCGAGACGTCTCTTCCATAACCGATTCCATAACATCGTTTTCGGCGAGGTAATCTTGGTAATGTGCCTGCGACTTTGCGAGAAATCCTCCATATTATGCAGGAGCGGCTTCGCCATTTTGTAGCCCCTCGAAACAATTCTCGGTTATAATTGCACGAGTGCATAAAAATTACCGATGATTTTACAAGAAAGCGTGATATCTAAAAATTGCAAGAGTTCATTTTCATATTTTGTGCCCGAGTCCGAAGGACGAGGGCTCTTTTACAAAATATGAAAATACCCGAATGCAATTTGTATAAGATATCACGCTTGAATGCAAAATTATCTGGTCATTTCTATCCACGAATTCAATTCAGTGGAATATTTCACGAATAAAGAAATTCTCAAAGAAATGTTATTTTTTGTTCATTTATACTTTCCTCTATAGATTGTATGGAGCACTCACCAAAACGCGAAATGTTTTTCTAGTTTTGAAGTCTATCTGACATTTATTTGTGTTGTTTACTGACGTCTAGCGATACGGTTTCAAATGTGTTGTTATGGTGACTTGATACAATGCAATTACCGCTGTAAGTTTTCGATAATTGCATTGCTCTTATGGGACATTTTATATATGAGGGAAATATTCGTAGAAATTATTCCGAACGAAGTCAAAATAACAACTACTCACCTGGCTAATACCACGCCAGACATTGAATGGAATCTGAAGAAAGGAGTTTCTTTTTCTGGAAAGAACACTATTCAGGAAAACCGAACCATTTGTTCATTTGGAATATTGCGCATACCAAACAGTTCCATAATATTGTTTGAATCACATAAATAAAATTCAATAAAGGAGAGACTAATAATAATAAAGTACATGTACGATTATTTGAAGGTAATAATAATAGTTCTGTGATTGAAGTCGACAACTTTATGTATGTTGAATGGTGATTGTCGAGATGGTGAGACATATTCGAAACATTTCAGGTCGGATTAACAAAAAAAAAACATTTGGATTATCTGCCGACGATTCTATAGATACTACTATCTTTTTCAAGGCTACCTATGAATGACAATGAATTTACTGTCTTCGGAAATTTGATTTTGGAAAAATTACTCACCTACTTTCTCACTGTTATGAAAAAAAGGGAAGCTACCAAAACAAAAATACACTTCAAAACCGTGATAGACGGAAGATAGATATAGTTATTAATGTAATCTATGATATTGTAAGATGCATGAAACTCAAAGTAGACTTTTCGATGTACTATAAAGCGTATGAAATCACATGGTACAAGTGTCTCAGATCAATGTACCTACAAAGTGTCAAACAGTAGACAATATTCAACACCGTTTAACTTTGTGCGGTGCCGCTAAGATGTCTAGAAGGATGGTGTACTGAGTTATACCTGGGCATGTTTGGGGTATACTTGGCGACACATACCTAGGTACTATGATAATAAGCATGTCAGATGGCGTTTGCAACGAAAAGAGTTACAAATTTCCTAGGAAATGTATTAACGGCCGACCTGACGGCTGGCTATACTTTTACTTTTGGACGCTGACTGATCAACAACCTATATTATTTGCTTAGAATACTGGCCAAATTCCCTATAATTGTGTTCCTTTCATTCGATTTTGTTTTTTATGGGGATAACATTAGATTTTGCTCATTTTGTTGACTGCTCGAATCAAAGAATATAGTTTGTCGATCGATCGGTTGACTACGCACTTCCAATTAGCGTCAACTAGCGATGAAATTGAGAAACACACCACGATACGTAAAAATGACACTAATGACAGAAAAGTGTCGCCATAAATTTCTAAACAATATCGCATCGGTCCCAGCACCATCATTCTAGACATCTTAGGATCCGCAAAGGTCATTTGGGACTGGAGCAGAACATGCCTAAAAGAAATCAACAAAACTGTCAAACCAGATCACAGGGAGCTTTTTCAAGTTCATTTCGTAGACACTACAGATTTTTATGTTTGGGTTTTCAGTGCCGTCGTTCATAATAATATGGAGTCATCAAAGGCTTAGGAACAGTTCAGAAGTGTACTTCGTACAGATCGATATTAGAAAAATTACTGCTGGATTCCATAACAATTTTTCTAAGAAAATGATTTTTTTTTTCAATTGAAGTGAAACGTTTCTTATAGCAATCATATACGAGTAAAACACTTTCTTCTAGACTGATTGGTACAAGAATCTGTACGAGTGTGGAAGGACAGATTTTCAATCTACCCCGAGAAGTTGCTGCGATATAATCCAAAACTGGTTCTGAATGAAACACGTTCAATCAATCGGCAACTTCACGTATATCTCAAATTTGTCTATAAAAAAATACAAGAACTAATATTTATCAAAATACTTATCGTTGACGTTTCGGAAACCAAAACTTTCATAAATATTCTCTTCTAGTTTTCGTGTTCGCTTCTCGTAAATGTCAGAAATTTGAGATTTGACTAAGATGTCTAGGAAACCCTGGTGTATCTACTTATACCTGAATAATTTTGGGATAAACTTGGCGAAAACCGACTGCTTAATTTCTGAGATCGCAAAAGCTACAGATCGCTATTGTAGATGGCGATCAGTCATATACCATATGAAGCTTAATTTTCAGTAGAAAGGAATGTGCAACCGAATATACTACCACTGATTATTATTTGCCTACTGAGATTTTGACAGCCCTGACAGTCAATCAAATGCGTTTCAGAAAACGTGCATGTAACGTGGAAACCTACCGTTAACAACCTGCCAATACTGTCACTGTCACCTGCTACCTCTACAAGTTTCTAGTGTTTATATCAGTTTGTAAGACTAGACTTCCGAGAAAATTTATTTTGCTCATTCACCTGAGAATGTACGAAAAGTTCATGCTAGTGTATTGAAAGTGATAGACTGTCTTGGAATCGGGGATACACACATCAGTTATGCAACGGTTCAAAATACGTATCACATCGATATTTCCTTTATTTGAACAAAACTTTGTTTTCAATATCTCATTGATAAGAGCTACAGGTGTTTCCTCCTCGATATGAGACTTTCGCTCAAGCTGAAACGAATAAAATTAGCTACAACGCCACATTCATGGTATTATTTTGGGGCGATTTGTTTTGTACTTATCTTAGTTACTGAATAAAAAAGAATATTTGGATCCCCAGATTTTGACTGACCACACAAAATACGAAATCTTCTACACATCGTGAAAAAGTACTTGTAATGACTTCAAAACTTATTATACTTATATAGACTTTCAAACACTGTTGAATGCGAAGCAATAATTTCAGAGTTTTCATTGACAACAATAAACCTCAAAGTTACGTCAATCTGACAGAACCGACATTTGACAGATTTTCGAAAATGCTCATATAACGCCCCCTATACAAAAATTAGAAAGCTTTTGTAATCGTCGATTGTTTTTCGCCAAGAAAATCTAAACAATATCGAATCACTAGATACACCAGGGTTTCTTAGGCATCTTAGATTTGACATAGGTATATTATGCAAGAATCCGCAGACAGCTTGATAAAAGCAGATTCTTTCGTCTCCTGCTATTGCTCTCTCTTGCTATCATATGAGTGTCATTCCATTCAACTGTATGATCTCCATTGGTAGTGAGAATGTGTTCTGATAATTCAGAACCACTAATCTGTCTATGTTCTCTTTCGCACTTTTAGAGATCTGGACGTTTCACCGATATATTTTTTCCACAAAATAATGACATTCAATCAGTACTGAGAACAACCCCTTATGGAGTAATGGATTTTTGTAGATCTATAGGTAATTGGTTTGCTCATATAAGCTAAAACCATCATATTTCAATCTGTGATATATTTCAGTTTGTAGTCGCAAATTTGTTGGAGCATGTACATATACTTTATACTGAATTGCACTCAAAAAGTTTCATCAACTAATATGACGAAGTTGCTAAGCGTTTTAGCACGCCCTGGACATTTTTTGGCTGATAGTTCAGCTAATGATTACTGAAAGAATATTATACAATGCTTGGATAGTATAATGAATGCGATAGTCAAATAGTCACTGATTGATACCAACCGTGAATTGGTGTTATGAGACTAGAGTAATTAGTAGGAGAGCCCACGATGCTAAATCGGGATTTACTCGAGCGTCATAGAGACCTATTGGGTTGCGAAGCTCAGATGATAAAAAGAAAAAATGTTATATAATGTTAACCTTTCATCGGTGGGGGAAGCGGCTATAGACTTTCAAAAATGTAAAAAAAAACTGTTGCATGGACATACTCGAGCGCGTCAGATATTGATATCATCTATGTCCTACATATTTTTAAAAATGTACTTATGTTAATCTGATTGTTTCCATGATGGGGGTGGTCGTAAGTGAGGGTTGAAAATGAAAAAAAAAAAAATTACCGAGCGCGTCAGATTTTCTGAGGGGATGTTAAGTGAACCTAAAAAAAGCTCTTATATTATAATTTGATGATTTGGATGTGACGCAGACTCGCGGCCGTTATTAGAATGTGAAAAAAAAATCGTCATTTTGGAAAACACAAGCGCGTCAGATTAAGATATATATGGTTCATCTTTACGCCCTAGACGTTGCAGTCTCATAATGCAAATGAAAAAAGTGTATGTTTTTTTTAGTAGAATACTTGTATTGATAAGAAAATAATTATAAGCAATTGAATTTTCAAAAATTTAATACGTTGGAGTTAGAGAGCAATAGATAGAGAAAGAGTGAGAGAGTAATAGAAACGTGGAGAAGGGAAACTAGGCATCACGTAGCTGCACGCATTAAACTTTATCGATGAATTTTTATTGTTTCAGCTTGTGGAAATCGTCAGATCATATATTTTTTGCAATTCTTGAATAATTCTCTTCAGAATAAAAATAAAATTAGCCACGCTCGAGAATGTCGAGATGACGTTTTTTTTACAACTTTGTAGCCCTCCTAGGTCACTCTCGAATTGTCAGATTAGTGGAATATACACGTTTCATGATGTAACTAATGCCCGATTCCACCAACATTTTTAGGGCTCACTTAACGCTAGGTAGAGAATATCTTTGGGTAAGGGGTCTATTTCATTTCCACCAAGTCAAATCTTCACCTAAACCGGTCTAGGGCAGCCTTATATTTAGGGGCCCGAATTTCTCCACCTAAACAGATACCTAGTAAAGGAATGGTAGATTCTAACATCATTTGTCAGTGTTTTGTGGAATATTTCTCGTCATATCATTTTTGTGTATTTCTGTATAATTTTTGTACCCATACCGCTCTTTTTCGCTTAAATATGATAATGAAAATGTTTGACGATGATTTTGAAATACCCTACCTTAATCTGACGCACTCGAGAATTTCAGATGATCAATTTTTTTCTACTAAACCGATCCTTTATCCTTGAAGGGCGGCCATATATATAGTGCTCATATATGGTGGAAGTACTTAACCGAGTACAAGGTATTCCCCCTGTATATTAATCTGCCGCGCTTTAGTAAGTCCCGAAATCCCCGCTTGGGCTGCCCTTTTAAATGGATCTCCCTTCTCAAATAGCTGTGGTTCGTCTTTGCCCAGTATGAAGTTTGGAGAAGAGTCCCCAACTCCGTCATCCCGTTGATCGTTATCCCCGGTAAAGTCGGTTACGATGGTCGGGAATTATTCATAAGCACTCCGAGATCATGAATAAGGAGGGCATAAATTGCTGTTGTGAGGAGGCCGGGACGATATTATGCAGGTGCGCGAGACCTACATTAATTTAGATTTGTTCCGAGTGGAGAAACCCCTCAACATAGAGTGATTTATGTTAGTGTGTCATACGGAGAACTAAGGAAGGAGATACAACAGATGTGCACAGGAATGTATTCTTTTTTGTGGTTATCATATCTAACTAGCACTAGGAGCCCGTCATGTTGACTCCGTGGAAGACGTCTGACCCGTTTTTTGCTGTCGAGTTTCCGGAAAGCATTCTTACCTCTAAGGCTCATTGCGCCATGCTTCCATATATTTCATGTCAGCAACCTTGTCCCCTCCGCTGCACATAAGTCATATTCTTCTGGATCCAGAGTTGGTCTCCATATATCATGTTGCCTTTCGTTATCCAGAGCAACGATAAATACATTGGCTAGAGCCGATGAGCAATACAAGTCCGTTTCAAAGAGAGAGATTTTGCACCCATGAGATACGGCAAGGTAGAAAAGTTCAGTGTCACCCATAATGCTCTGGGCAATGATCACAGAATTGGTGAAAGCAATCTTGCTTGAGCATGTGCACGACACAAGGCTACTCGATGCATTCGAGAGTCTAAAAATAGCAAAATGTAAAAATGGCATGAATGGTGACCCTATTAGCCTGCTTTTCAGTT
The DNA here is from genome assembly GCA_032362365.1 of Zygogramma bicolorata. Classification (NCBI taxonomy): domain Eukaryota; kingdom Metazoa; phylum Arthropoda; class Insecta; order Coleoptera; family Chrysomelidae; genus Zygogramma; species Zygogramma bicolorata. Next base: position 898,524 of record JAVJAQ010001353.1, read on the forward strand.
TATTGTTGAGAAATTATTCAGAATAATCAGTAGTAACAGACGAAGTTTATATCGAACTAAAAAACTTTGCAGGTAGTTTTTGGGCATTTATATTGTAATTTATATAAATAGCTAACCCTGAATTCAATATCAATTTTTTTCTCCTGAAGATACTAACCTTGTTACTGAAATGCGCGTCGAATCCAAATAATATCAGGTAGGTGTCATGGTAATTGATCTTACAAAAAGTTTCAACTACTACACTAATCTCATTGTTCATCCAGAGCAGGGGTTCCCAATTTTTTTTTTCTTGTAGACCACTGTTAAAGTTTTATTATTTTCGGCAACATTTCTACTGTATTGCCAAACTCCTGAAAAATATCACCCTAAATCGGGGGTGTTGAGAAGAAAAAAGTAACACATCATCTTGGGTCCTATTCATTGAAATAATATTTGTGGTTATACAAAATTATAAACATTCATTATTACAAACAATCAACAACTGATAAAAAATCAACAATGAATTTTGAAATGTAGATCAACAATAAAAGATGGCCATACTTTGGATTAGACGGATGTGCTTGATGAAGTGACAGCAAATTATCAATATTTGGCTTCGGTTTTGTAAGAAGTAATCTCAAATCTTCCCGATCTGTGATATTCAATCTGCTCTTTTTTTTTGTTAACAGTTTATTAACAGCACTAAAACTTTTTTTGACAAGATATGACGAGAGAAACGCTTTCAAAAATTTTCTCACAATTTCCCACAGCCCAGGATATTTTTCGGGTATTTCTGCCTGCAGCCAGAATGTTTAATACCCTCTTTCAAATTTCACCTTCAGCTCCTCATTGGTAGAAAGTTCCGTTTCTTCAAATGGAATTATGATCCATGGTGGTATTCCCATTGTAAGAATATCTTCAAATCTATTTTTGAAGTCATCATGCAGGGTATTTAAATATAAAATGATTGATAAATAACAATATACAATAAAAAATGTATAAAAATAGGCAAATACTTACTTTTTCCGGCACTGCAAACACTGACATCCATTTACTCACAGTCATACTTTCATGTTCAAAATCCCGGAAACAAATCAGTAACGTTTTGTTCCTGGCATTCGTATTTATACTAATGTAGATTGCAAGTATAGAGCAAGTCGCATTTCATCCCTTTGCGGGTCTAAACAAGCATCCCGGACAAGCAGGCTCACGGGCGGCACTTTGCAAGTCTCGACATGTGGTGTTCACTTGTACTATTTTCGATAATTCTATTCAATTATGTGTTTGAACTGATTCTAGAATATTTTTAAGTACCTATCTAGTGAATGATGCTACCTGCTTACCTTGATAGGAGAATCCAAGCCAAAATTTTTGTTTTTCATTATGAAAACCAGAATTTTTTTCGTGTACCCCCACTTACAACTTGTGAACCCCTATTTTTTTTTCACGTCTACGTGGTCCTCCGTGTGGTCTCCTATGGACCCTGGGGAACCTATGACCACTTTGGGAACCTATGATCCAGAGCCTCACATTCGCAAAGTACGAGTCGAGCTGTCCCTTTGTTACATTGTCTGCAGGTAAAGTTGCCGTTGAGGTGTCCTTTGAATGGATAGTATCCAGTCAGTAGCCCTCTTATCACTCTCATCTGATTCCTGTTACAGTGGAGTAGATTCCCACTTTTTACCTCGACGTTCCTTCTATCCTTACGAAAGTTCTCCCGTTAGCGTTACTGGGTAGTTTTTTCCAGTAATCTCTATGTTTTGTTCTCACCCAATTCGGTTTGGCCCCACTCCCTTCGGGTCCAGTATATGGTGTCGATGATGCTCGTCTAGCAAGCTCATCATCATAGGTAGATGGCGCAATAAATTCATGTTGTTCGCATCAGCTTTAGTCGAGTCTTGATACTATGAGAGGTGTTTGATTTTTAATTATGGAACTTTATGTTGATGGTGGTACTACCTTGTTTTAACTAGTGGCTAAATAGCTCGAAACTGGTCTGCAAGTGTGCCCATCCCAATGGTTGAAAATGAATTCCTTTATCTGTATCGCCAAAATCAAATCCAGGATTTTCTTCTTCTGTGAAAAAACCTGTACTAGCACCGGTCGGATATTATGCGATGCCTTCGTGGTATTAGCCAGGGGAGTAGTTGTTTTCTGACAGGTGCCCGCCAATTACATCTTGTAATTTTGTGTAAAACTGACTTGGATTCTACTCAACTGTTTCTTTGAGAGGGGCAATTTTTTTTTTGGAAATACATTGAAAGTCAGGAGACTAGAAGGACTTTTCATCAGACGAGGAGCTATAATTTTTTATGACAACACTCAGTCGTCTCACGATAATGAATTATTTTTCTTAACCTATAAACATCGCAGAAGTTCTATTCAAATTTTTCCAGGAAACATATGTTTCATTGCGCGGAAATGGAGGTTGAATTGGCTTTTTTTCTGAAATTCAAAGAACCATAACTACCGAATGAGAGCACCGCATTTTGACTTCGAATTCATATTCGAAGGCACATTTGCCACATTGAATATTGACCAACTTTTTCCTGGAGCATTATTGAACATTTCTGGGCGAAAAAAGTTTTTCCGGAGCCTCATTCAATGGAGAAATTTGATTGGTCCATACTAGTACAACACAACTAATGTGGTGTCCATTTTATCTCCTCTTTCGAAAGTCAAATTTTATATATTTCTATTAGTATAGAAAACTCCTATTTTGTGCCAACTCAATGTATTTTATTAATTATATGCCAGAGTCGATATAATCTATTGATTTTTCACTATTTCTATTGAATTGAAAAAGGATAATGAGATAAAATCACCCAATTTCACCTATTTGTATGAACCTTCCAACTTGAACCACCGTTTTTTCTTGTTTCAGTGGTCGCCTCAAGATTCCCACGTAGCCCCCCATTGTCAAGTACTGCTCCTACCATAGACGAAGATGATGATGATTGGGACGAGCCAGAGTCTTCAGAAATCGATGATGATGGAAAAATATACAAAAACCCAAGGAATTCCCCCTCTACGCTTTGCCCTAGGGACGAAGAACAGGCTACACTCTTGGTGAGTATTTCATACAACAACACTGGGTTCGTAGTTTTGAAAACACTGTATTGAAATTCATGTCGAGACATAGTTCTCATTCATGAACAAACTGTTTTTTTTTCTTTGCTTTGGTATTCGACTTTCGTCTCCCAAGTTGAAGTCATTTTCGAGAGCTCATAGACGATCTCAGTCAATTGTGTTCCGATCAGTCGAAACCCCTTGCGATTCGAACAACCATGATACAAATTCGACTTTTGACTGCTTTTTCTGCGTCCGAGTTAAGGTTTTTGTCCCAATTATCGATAATTTTGAGTTGCCTTCTATGTAACAAGTTGAAGAGGGCTCTCATAAACATTTTTATATGTCAAGTTTCTAATGTAGGGTTTCCTGAATATATTCGATTCACCACTAATTTCTCCCTAGCGTCCTCATCACAATAACTTCTGTTAATTAGTCGGGTGACAGTCGTAGTTCAGTAAATACTGTTTTCCTTGCAGATCTGCCGAGTGCGTAGCCTTTACTAATGTTCCTTCAAACCCACATAATTCCAGTAAAGTATACTATGTTGAACACAAACATACTTCCAAATACTTGATTGTCTTCGGTTCTACGGAAAATTTATCATTCATATCATATATTTTATGAGCAAATTCGAGTGTCGATAATACGTACATCCGAAACATGTGTTCAAGATCACTTTTGACATGCTATTAGAAACTCTTAATCAATGTTCCTACAAACAATTGTTTCCTTCGCATGTTCAATAGACTCACAGTTTCCTATGTAGCAATTATTTCCCCCAACATTTATCGTAATTTGATTTCAGTGTCGAACATCGGTCCTCTTACATGTCGACGATTGGTCATTCTTATTTTTCAGGTGACAGAAATTGGGACATTTGCTTTGCGTTTTCATTTATTTGATTGAGATTATTTTATAATTTTATGATTGGACTTTTTCGTCTGTTTGCTGGTAATGAGAGTAAGAACATTAGGAAAATGTATATTGTCATTCTCACGAACATGTATTGTGTCGATAACTGAGACATTTACCTTGCTACTACTCTCTCTGGTGGTAAGGACTCTTTACGATTAAATCTGTCATATAATCACCAAAATGACTATCCTCCTTGGGAAACGAAAAGTCAAAGAACAAAATTATCTCGTACATGGATTGATTAATATAAAAAATATCTTTTTCTACAAACGTCAGTGAAAGTATAATTGTTGACGCATGGTGTCAGTATCCAAAATGCCATTTTATGACACTGGTGTTGAAAGTATATCATTTTTAGCACTAGTGCTGAAAGTGATTCATTTGTAAAGAAAATACAAAAACATAATTCAAAATGAAGTGTTTATTCAATTAAACGTACAATTAGTGAAACTACAATTATGATAAGAATCTCAATGGCTAGCTTCATTGGTAGATGTAACAGAATTTATTTTGGTGAAGCTTGTACCAGGGCAGAGAACAATGTTATCCGCCAGAGTTTTGGACAAAATTTGATCCGCAATGTTCTGTTTCCTTTGTAGCGATTCTTCTATTTAACCCTGTGTCTTTTAATTGTAGTAAGACTAGCACCAGAGTCCGCCAACAAACTTGCTGAGGAACGTCGGAAACAATGTCCAGTATGAAGATGGGAATCAGGCAAATTTAGAGATTCAGCAATTTTGGCAGGCATCTTACCAAATGTGTTGATTCCAACTGGAGTCCTCGCACATTTATTTTAAATGCATTTCATAAAAACTCTTGAATGATTAATATCCACTGGACGAAGGGCTATGTACTTTTTATAGTAGCTCATATACAATGTACCACTTACAACAAAGGTGCGTGACACATTAGTTTATGTGTCTGGTATATGCATGTATAACTAGTGAAGTTCCGGAATCCTCGATATTATTTAATGTCAAATCGCACAGTTCCTCTCGACGACAGGCTCCAAAAACACCACAAATCGCAGCATCTTTCTGCGTTAGATATATTTCATCCGGAGCTTCTGCGAAAAATTTTTGTCGATTTGTTCCCTTGTCAGTACTTTTTACTTTTTCGATCGATATCCTTCACCCTTTCGCTCCAAAAAAGCCACAAGCTTGTAGGTAATACTTCGGTCGCTATGAGCACCTTTTCTTTGAAATTTTTTTTTGTGGAACTTACGTAACTCGGTCTCCTTTACAAAAAATGTAAATGAAATGATCGGCGGTCTCTTATACTTTCGGAGATACAGGGCCTTTTTGGTGTAAAACTTCACAATTTTCCACATCAAATTTCTGTTGTTAGAAACACACAAAATTCCTCCTTCTTCTGATCAAACGTTAGTCACTCTCTTATTCACTCGTTTTCAACATTTTTAAGCAGAAAAAAACATTATTTTCTCAAAAAATCCAACTTTCTCCAAAATTCAACATTAATGCATTCAGTTCTCAACAATAACAATGAGAGCGGCAACACTGCAAATACATCACTTTCGACTGTCATTGCACTATGACATCACAACAAATTGTTTATGGTTTGAAAATAATTGCATTTTTTGGAAAACTAATGGTTTTTTATGCTTGAAAATGTTAAAAACGAGTAAATAAGAGAGTGTGTGGTGTTTGACAAGAAGAAGGAGGAATTTTGTATGTTCAAACAACAGAAATTTGATGTGGAAAATTGCGAAGTTTGACACCAAAAAGGCCCTGTATCTCCGAAAGTATAAGAGACCGCCGATCATTTCATTTACATTTTTTGTAGAGGAGACCAAGTTACGTAAGTTCCACAAAAAAAAATAAAAAATTCAAAAAAAGGTGCTCATAGCGACCGAAGTATTACCAGCTTGTAATATTTGCTTATGTCATAATTATTTATGTTCATCATCGACTTCAACGTAGAGTAATTCGACCAAAGCGTTGACGATTTCCATATTTTGGACTTTTCTTCAAAGTATGCAAGAAACACTTTCTCACTGGCCTCCTTGCCACTGACACTTTTCTGATCACACCATTTCAAGAGAAGATCGTATGAAAACTCGTACTGTCGCTTTGACTTACTAGTTACTAGGCAATAATTCAAAAGCGGCTTTATTGGCAGCTTCTTCAATTTCCGACGGTAGAAATTCATTTTCTGGATCACTTTCCATCGAGGAACGAAGAAACGAGAAAGAATAATTCGTGATTTATTGACGTTAGCTGTCAACAAAGACAAATCAACAAATTCTGTTTTTGATTACCTTGGCAACTTGTTTCATGAATTGTTTAGACGCCTTCGGCGTCGTGTCCCAAACTTCCCTTCTCACAAAATAAAATATCACTTTTATCATTTATATCATCAATAACTATTCATATTCAACGACTGTGAAAACACTCACATATTCCTTTTCATTCGACTGATACTAATATTTTTAATTGACTACCGACACTTATATACATTTTCTCTGAACTTTTTTCTACAGGGGCAGAAATGTCTAAGAAAATGCTCATCAGATGAGGACTGTAAGAGTAAAAAGAAAAAGTGCCTTTGTGATGGATCTTGTGGACTGTCGTGTATAAAGCCAGGTAAGACCGCTGGTTGCGTGAAAAGAACAAAGAAGAGCTCTTATATATTCAAAAATTTAGGTCGAGTAGTTGTTGATACCCCTTTGAACTCACATAAGATTAAAAAACGATTACATTGTAATTTTCTGAGAAGATATGTATTTTCCTATGAAAAGGTGCAATATTTGATGCATCTATTGGAATAACTCCTAAGAAATTACAGTTCGAATTTTACAATTATCTCACGATCGGGAATTATTTTCGTTTGAAAAAAAACTTCTTTCGAAATTTCAATGCAAGATTCATGCATCTACTACACAATTAACTGTTGCGTTTGAATCAACATTACTGATTATGAACTGGCCTATTGAGTTAGTAGGTAAAAGTCACAAAGAATGAACCCATACAACATACAACGAAAAAAAAAAAAAAGAAAAAAAAAGCTTCCCATACCGGGAATCGAACCCGAGCCTCCTGGGTGAAAGCCAGGTATCCTAGCCACTAGACCATATGGGATTATGTTTAAGAAAGGGAAAAACGTTCCATACGTAAGAAAATGTATAAATAGATCTTCGATTTCATCGGGCAGGTACTATCAAAAGCAATTTGTTTCTCATTAAGTTCTATCAGACTTGAATATAAACGAATTTAACAAATATTTGCCAAATTTTCGGAGATAAAATGTCATTTTCGCATACATGCGACTACAGATTCAGACTAATTTTAGATTATTACATTTCAGAAAGGATTATACACCACCTATAACGAAACATTGGACACGTCCATGAAATAATCACATTCAATTTCGTCATTGGAGACTCAAAATATGTCACATGGGTTTGCATTTCTGCTATACCTTTCGGCTTCTTCAACGACCCTACTAATTTTCAATGATATATGATTGATTTTTTCAGATCGTGAATGTCCCGAACCAGAACCGATAGCTTTCGGAACAGTGACCGCTAGTGGTAAATTATTCGGCGCGAGAGCGATATACACCTGTGAACATGGATACCACGTTGTGGGCCTTCAGAGCCGATCCTGTCAAGCTGACGGACAATGGGCCGGAGGTGCGCCAGCTTGTAAACAGAACAGTAAGTTGCTTTCTTCGATTTCAACATCACTCTTAATTTTAATTATTGCTTGGAAGCCATTTTTTCTTGATGCGTTGACACGTTTTTTCGTAGTATTTCAGTCTATCCCAATATAAAAATTGATTCGGAATAGAAACCAGTGTAGAAGGGTAGATTTGCAAGTTAAACTCGAAAATTTGCTGTGCTAAAAAATGTTTCTCCTGAATAAAGTAAACCAAACTGGTCACCAACTTGTCGTGTTTGCTCAACAGGAAATGAAAAATAAACTTATATAAAAATGCTCATCTGTGTTGTTGACGTTTCAAAATCTGCGTCCATTTTCGATACCAATTCAGATATAAAAACTCAGGTGTTTCGCAACTATCATTTCGAAAAGGGTAGCCAAGTATGAGCCTTCCAACAGAGTTGAAATGAAGTAAGGAACAAAATAAAACAAAACAAGAAAGTTAAGGAGAGTTTAAACTGCAAATAAAACGAAACAAGAAACAGAATAAAACAAAATAAGAAAGTTAAACATATAGATCTTTATGAAAGCGTTCATACAAGAAATGATATGAAATAAGAAAAACAACAAAAGATGTCATCTTTCAATTTTTTCTTTTTATTTTCTTTGTAAACTTAACGTTTCATGTTTCAAATTATTCTATCTCCTTATTTTACAATGACAACCTAAAAATATCATTTCCTGATTATCTTTGCTATATGTAAAGGAATCAAAATTCAAAATATCAACAAATAGGAGGTCAGTTACTGTATCAACTGTCAAAACTAAAATTTGATATCCACAGAACACAAAAGTCATTGTCAATAAAGTTGCAACTTGATTGGTTCATTCTTATTTCTCATTTCAGTCATCTGTATAAGCACATGTTTTCTCCTTTTAACATATATATCTTTATGAAAGTGTAAGAATAACAACAAAAGATGCCACATTTTACTATTTTGTTTGTAAACTGATAATGCGCACGACCGAAATATTTTCTGTTCTTAACGTTCCAAGTTCAAATCATTCTAACTTCTAATCTTACAATAAACAACCTGAAAATATCATTCAATGATAATCTTTGCTATATGTAATGGAATGAAAATTCAAAATATCAACAAATAGAAGGTTAGTTATTGTAGCCACCGTCAAAACGAAAATGTGATATTCATAGAAAACAAAAGTCATTGGCCACGTTTACACCGTCGCCTGGTAAGCTGACTAATGACTTTATTTTAACCAAATCGTCTTGGTCATCTTGGTGTAAACAGTACACTTAGTCAGGTGACCAGCTTGGTTTGGTACCCAAAATTGTTGCGTACCAGACCAAAATAGTTAAGTGACCAAGATGGTGTAAACACCTACGGCCTTGACTATCCGCAAGTTGCAAAATTTGGTTTGAATCTTTGCTAAGCATAAGTCTGAGCTCTGTGTATTTCGTTGTTTTATCATTTCATTATCATTTTCCTTACCTGTTTTATTCTCAACTCCTGATATTTTCTCATATTCCTTCTATGGAGCCTTATAATTTTTGATAATCTCGCCTTTCTTTCACAATTCATCATTTGCCAATGTACTACAATTGCCCTCACTCTCAAATCCATTTTTCTATATATTTTTGGTATATATCAACTCAATACAACAACATATATCAAATTCAAATCTGTTGTTTACCATTTCTGACTTTAATCCATGAATTATTTGATGTTTTCATGTCAAAAAATATGAGTTACAGCAGAGTTGCAAACCTGTTTATACTTCTGTCATGTTCTTTGGTATGCTCACCAAATAAGAACCATACTGTTTACTAATTGAAGATGGTGTGAACAGGCAGTAACTTATTGACTTAGTCTGAATTTGGTATGGCCAACTTGGTCAGAATACCAAATTAGCGCACGGTGTAAACGTGGCCATTGTCAAAAAATCTGCAACTTGATTGGTATTCTTATTTGTTTTCTGCCCTTATTCTTAATGTATTTTAATTAGTTTCTTATTTTATTCTCATCTTATTCTATTTGCTGTTTAAACTCTCCTATACAGTTTTCCTCAGCAATCATGATGAGAGCAAATCCTGACAATCCACACACTTCCTGCCATTACTTCCTCTTGTAACCATTTGGGTGTTATTTCGTTCATCTCTGTTAGTACCATCGTCGATGAGAATATCATACATGAACTACTGAGCTGTTATTCTAGATATATGTATACTAGAAAAGGCCCGGATGTTTTCCCAATGTATTCTCGACCGCAAGAACAATGTATTTGATTTCAGATTTTTTTTTTAATTTTCGGCTATGTTTTTTATATTCATGTTGAATAGTATGGATCGTAATGTGTTTGTAGTTTTGAATGTTGTTCTCACGTTATAACTGTTTTCTATCCAGTTTATCTTCTCATATGATCAGGGAACATAAAACCAGATAATTTTTTGCAGGCAGATCAGAACAATAAGGTTTCCGACTAGTTTTGTCTTCCTTCAGGATTTTTCAGCGCAGGCACTGTTCGGACAGACTAGAAGTCTATCAGCCTGTCTTGAAGCCATTTCTCATTTGTGTGATCTAAAATCTTCGCCAAGTTCCTCACAAAATGGCGACAAGAACATAACAATTCAATGAGTTTGAATGTCCACTTGTTATTATCTGCCTCAGATAATTTCATAACATTCTTCTCCAAAGTTTCATGGAATATCAAGTAACTAACTTTACTTCAACTTTGATGTGACTTTACTATCACTTAACTCTAACATTACATGAACCTTTATTTCCATTTCATTTCACTTCTCGACCCTTAACAGCCTGTTTCGACGATGCAAGTTTGTCGCTGCAACTCCAGAAAATTGCATGTGTTCATGCAAGTTTTTCGAGTTGCATGAAACTTTCTTGGTGCGATAAGTTGCAGCGACTTAGTTATTTCTATGGTGAATTTGTTGCCGCAAACCACAAATATGTGGCGGCATCATTGTGAAGAATATTGATTCTGAACATTTCAATTATTTTTCGAAACTTGAGATTCAAGTTGAGTAATAAGGTGATTTAATCACAGTATCAATTATTAGAAATGAATGAAATTATATATCAGTTGTGATAATGTAGACGTTCATCTTGGCAACATTCAGTGCTATTTTTTTTATTGGCAATGCATACTGACAGATAGATGACATATCTCGCAGCGACATAAGTATAATCTAGATTTTCGGTCTACATTGATTTTTATATGCTTGTTCTTAGTTTACTGTCTGCAACCACCAACAATCGACCATGCTAGACACAACGCCCTTTCGGAACAAACGACGTTCGACTTGGACTCAACTCTCCAGTATTATTGTCATACGGGGTACGTCACAAACGGATTTCCCAGGGCTAAATGCCTTGCGATAAACGGGCAAGCTTCTTGGTATGGACCCGATATATCTTGCGAACGTGAGTATTTGACTGTTCAGTTTTTTTATTGTCAGCCAGACTTGTGATAAAAATAAAGACTGGTGATTTTTATTGCATTTAATCGCGAGACAAGTCTCAGATTCAGCTTCCACACTGAAAGGAGACATGCGCATCTTCAACAATGAGTAAAATAAATAGAGTTACTTGAACACAATATTTTCTATATCGACTTGGAAGCAGGCACGTAAAGGTGAAATAATATTGTGATTGATTTTTCATTCATTTATTATATTTTTTGATAACTCCCTATATTTTTTAATATATATTGTATAATGTTATGTGATTGACTGATCATGGGGGGGAGGGAATAACCCCCTTTACACCCCTTGTAAACGAGCCTGCTCGGAAGTATTAGTATTCCTTTATTTTGCGATAAATATTCACAGAATATAAAATGTAACATTCTAAACTATCGATTGAAGACAATATATTATTTATATGTCTATATTATACTTATGTCTACAATACACAGATTTATTTGTCGCTTACAGCTAATAGGCTGTTAACAATGCAATTGACTGTGCAGATTTGTTAGAGAAATTCAATTTTTTTGTTACGAGACTATCATCCAGAAATTGTCATACATTTTACCTATACATTTTCCACGAACCAACATATAATAATTCACCTTTGAATAAAATGTGTGGTGCATATAACTCAGTGTCTAAAAAATAGACTTCTTTCTTTTATTCTCCAAGCTTATGTAAAATTTAATGCATATGTTTGTGTTCTGCCTTTTTCCTTGTTCTGTAAATAGGGCAACCTGTTGAACAGTGTAATGAATAAATGAATGAATGAATGGATGAATGAATGAATAAACAAATGAATGAATAAATGAATGAATAAATAAATAAATGAATAAATAAATAAATACATAAATAAATAAATAAATAAATAAATAAATAATTAAATAAATAAATAAATAAATAAATTAATAAATAAATAAATAGATAGTTTGAACTGTCACACAAAAAATGAATATCGTTCTTGCAGCTAGATCTTGCGGAGCTCCTACAGAAATCTCCCACGGATATCACGCTGGGGAGTGTTACACGTATGGTTGCAGGGTCATGTATCATTGCGCAGAAGGATACGAACTCGTGGGAAAGAACGAACGCTTCTGCCAAGCCGATGGTACTTGGTCGCCGAAAGAACTTCCTACTTGTGTTCGTAAGTATTTCATTGGAACGAATGTGATTGTTCATTTGCGACTATAACAATGCAATGTGAGTATTACTGATGGTTGTTTAATTTTCAACAAGATAGTGACTGTTTCGATACAGCACAAAAAAGACAATTTTTTTCCGGAATTATAACTATTTTTAATATTGAAATTCAAACGAATGTCCCGGGATGATGGACGTCCGTTTGTTTTTTCAAGTTCCAAATCATCTCGGGAATTTTGCTTCGGGTTCAATAGTGAAAAATGGTTATAACACAAAAAAAATTAGTGGAGAAGGTGGAATGTAGTGTAACGGGCAGCTGACGAATAGAAATGTGTGCCTTCCGATCGTAAGATTATGCAAAAAAATTGCTGAAAATTCCTTTTCTTTTTCTATCTTGAAAAGTCCATGAGTTTCGAATGAAGGAAGAGCGATGATTTTGACTTCAGATTCGTGATCAGCGGCTGAAAAACGTGAATTGTTCCTTTTTCTTCAAACAAGGTTCTGTGCTATAAACGAATATGCATGAATTATTTCAGACATAAAGGGACCACTGCAATAAAGATGATTGTTCTTCATTTATTCTTCTGAGATAATTGATTTCCAAGTTTATAAATGGTGAAAACAACAGCTCAGTCTTGAAGATGAGGAAATATTTTTATTCAACTTACAAGGACATATTGTACCTGCACAAACTTGTGCAGGAGACAAGGTTGTTGGAATGGGTGTCATAAAGTATAGGGAAGCAAAGCGCAATAAGCCGTAGAAGCTGAAGTGCTCACCGGAGATCTGGCAGTGAAGGACAGGTCAGACGGCTTCCGGGAAAGAAAAAGAACGTATTGTTGTTGTTCTGGAATTTTTCGTTCCGTTAACCAGCTGACGAACGTCAACCCTCAGAAGTCGAAATTTGTCCGAGCAATGAATTAACGAGGCCTTACCTTTTAACGTGCGATTACACAGCATGGTAACCTGGCGGGGATTTGAACCCCGGTCTTTCGCTTGAGAGGCGAAAGTGTATAGTATAGTATCCGTTTAGTATTTGTTCTTTGGCAAATTTTATCGTTCAAATAACGATCAATGTTCACTCTGTGCTCACAGTCAATTCTGATAACGTTCTTATTTGTTAAAGAAAAGTTGTAAATCACATTTGAACCTCTAATTGCAGCATGAGCAAAACTATGTCTCTCGTTTCAGGCCTACAGATTTTTTTCAAAAACTACAGGTCATTATACTTCTCCATGGATATAGGCAGCCCGTCGTTATACAAAACTAAATAATCTCGGGATTGTAAGCGATATCACCCAGTCCATAAACGAGATCATTAACTGCATATATCAAGTGACCGAATGACGTTAGTAGTCCAAATTTTAAATTTTTTTTGGACAGTCATTATTATTGCAGTGTACCCTTCACATGCCAACCGACCAAGGGAAGTGCACAATTCTCACTTTACCAGACGTTATGGCAGGTTTCTTATCATCAAAAGTAGAACCACACTACAACAACTCAGCTGTGGATTTATTCGGGACATTGATCCAATTACTGAGTTCGGAATGTTTTTATTGATGATAACTCAATAACTCACATCACTGATGCTCCTCGAGAATACGATTTTGGGTCATATACTGTTTACTCCATAGTCTTTCTTACACAACGGTATCTTTAGATGAAATAATTGCTACTAGAACATTCATTATCATTACGGACTCGATGTTTGATCATGCTGTTCGATTTTGTATTATTGTCGAGAGTTTTGTTCAGAATGGATTTTACAGAAGCATATTTAGGTCTTGTGATGTTACTATGGATTTGATGGGAAGTTACTTAAAAAGGAAGAAGACGAAGCAGCTTATGAGATATCAAAAGATGAAAATTCACGGAAAAGTCATATATAACGATTTTCTTCTCCAAACCAGATATTAACAGCTACAACAAATATCCCCATTTGTTAAAATTAGAAACATTTCTTCCAATAATGGTTTAAAGAACATATGAGATAGCTGTAGGTTATATCTCCTGGAGTGACTTTGGGTACTATTGATGAAAATTCTACTACAGGCTTGATGGAGCACATGACACGTGGAGTGATTCTGAGTATACAGATGAGTACTTCGATGGATAGAATGAGAAAGTTTCCTCATAGTTCTTAAATTTTGTCCATCTTCGAACTTCTCTACCCTCTGGCTTGGATCTGATTTACAAAAAAGCCCCATCTTACCCATCTACCTCATCCATAAAATATACTCCCATAAATCCTTTGCCATCTCGATAAAACTCAATCGAATCTTGAATATGCAAGGCCAGTTTGGTGCCCAGAGCCTACCATGAGGATCCTGAGACAATAATTTGTTGTCAGCACGTCCAGCGTAAGCGGCTTTGGCCTATAGACTACTATCTCAGATACTTGGAAAATAAGAAATGTTGAATTATTTGACAATACTAACTTCTTATGTCCTAACCTCAGATAGAAACAAGCCAATGCATCTGTAGTTAGTCATCCTAGATCATATAAACGAATTTCGTTCTCGAAATGGAAGAAAAACGGATAGAATAGAACTCCAGTCCATAATATCCTGTGAAAATGAAGAATTTCATCATTCCACTCTCTAGATTATATTAGATTATCGGGGAGCTGGCTCATGGCCTGATTCACTACGACCTTTTCAGATCTATTGTGATGCTCCTTGGCTGTTAGAGCTCGTTGTCTAACTTGATTTCACAGCACATGCAGTGCGGTTTCTTCATCTTCTTGACATAATCTGCATTGGGTTTCTTCTGTCAGACCAATGTTGCTAATATGTTTTCTGAGCCGGCTATGCCCCGTTAGTAGACCCACCACTACCCTTACAACCTTACGGTTGTGGTTCAGCAGGTCTTCCGTGAATCTTGGCGCTGGTTCCTTTATGAATTCTTTCGCCTGTCTCATTCCAGGGAGCTTATTCCACCAATCTTTCGATTCGTTTTGCATCCATGAATTTATGGATGTCTTCATGCTTGCTTCCGCTACCCCGCAGAAGGGTTCTGGGCCGATCATAGCCTTAGATGCGCCTTCACGGGCTAGAGCATCGGCCTCCTTGTTGCCCTTGTGACCCTCATGTCCGGGTACCCATGCTAGAGTAACCCTATTTTGGGCACTTAGCTCCTTGAGTGCGCTCAGACAGCTTCCCACCAATCTAGAGTAGGTTTGAAATGAGCTGAGCGCCTTAATTGCCGCCTGGCTATCGGAGAAAATGGCAATGGTTTCATTTACGACCTTCTGCCTGTTTATTTCCCCTAAGATGTCTAGAAGGATGGTGCTGGGATCTTGGTGCTGGGACTGATGCCATATTGTTTAGAATTTTATGGCGACACTTTTCTGTCATTAGTGTCATTTTCACGTATCCTGTTGGTTTCTCAATTTCATCGCTAGTTGACGCTAATTGGAAATGCATAGCCAACCGATCGATCGACAAACTATATTCTTTGATTCGAGCAGTCAACAAAATGAGCAAAATCTAATGTCATACTAATAAAAAACAAAATCAAATGAAAGGAACATAATTATAGGGAATTTGACCAGTATTCTAAACGAATAATATAGGTTGTTGATCAGTCAGCGTCCAGAAGTAAAAGTATAGCCAGCCGTCAGGTCGGCCGTTTATTCATTTCATATTATTTCATTTGTGACTCTTTTCGTTGCACACGCCATCTGAACTGATTTGATTTCAAGATGTCATGATGCCTATTATAATAGTAGGCATGTGTCGCCACTTAGACCCTAAACTTTCCCAGGTATAAATCCCTACACCAGGGTTTCTAGACATCTTAATTTCCCCTATACAGTGTTCGATGGCCGCTACTTCTGCCTGGAACACAGTTGCATTATGTCCGAGGCTGAGTGCGATTCTCGTCTTTGCTCTGCCTCCGTATACGCCGGCTCCCACTCCTTCTTGGGTCTTCGAGCCATCTGGATACCAAGTTTCTTTCGATTTAACCGGTGGGCCATTTTTCCAGTACTCTCTACTTGGTATAATTTGAAGATCATTCTGAGCTGTTGGCAGAATGGCAGTATTTTCAGCTGAACGCATACAAAGGCCACAATCGTCGGCTCATGGGATCTACTCAGAACACATGACTCTCGTACCTAACGATCACCCATTCCGCGGATGTGAGAACTGGTTGCTGGGCAATGACGTCTGAACAAAAATAATAAATATTCCACATACTTTACTGAACTGACGCTGATTTTTCCCCAGTTTATAAAAAATAAAATATTATAACGAGAAGTATTTTTATCGGTCGTTGTTGTCTAGTGGTTACAGCTGTCCAGTGCCCGCCTCCCGAGAACCCACGCCATGGTAAGGCGATCTACACTTCTTGCAGCTACAACTCTGTCGTGAGTTACGAATGCAAGTATGGCTATTCTCTGGTGGGAGAGAGCACCAGGAGATGTGGAGCCGATAGGAAGTGGACTGGTGCTCAGCCAGTGTGCAAAGGTAAAGAACCGATGGGGAATATGCGTGAAGTTGAAATTTGTCTCGAATAATTTTTCTTGAAATTTATTTTCGTCATAATCGAAAGGTGAATATTATGTCAACTTGAATATAAAAATAAAAGATGAGCAATTGAAACAAACATCCTTGATGAAATATCTTGGCATTTGGTTTGATGCTAAATTGAAGTGGGAAAAACATATTGAAAATCTAATAAAAAAAATATCTTCCATCATTGGTGCCCTGAGAAGATGTCCCAAATTAAATCCCGAATTAGCAAATATATTTTTATATTCACATATTCTCAGTAGAATCATATATTCAATTAATATATGGGGATCTTGTTCTGAAATAATTTTAATAAAAAATCCGCTCCATACAGGAAAGCTCTGAAAGTACTGAAGTACTGTATCGTCTACCATTTGATACTTCAACGCTTCAACACATCAACTTTATTCAAACTTGAACACATTTTCTTTGGAGGAGCATTATGCAGTGGATACTCTGAAACTATCATATCATATTATTAATAATATGATGAAATCTAATTTCATACTATTCAGAAACTCATAATCACCTTACAAGACAACATAACTCCCACCTCGATTCCGCAAACTCTGTAATTGGGCGGAAAGGTTCACTCATGAAGCACTTTCAAAATTCAATGAAATACCCGAAGATATGAAGATTGTAGAAATATCAATGAATTTGAAATCAAAATAATTAATAATTTAAATAATTTAAATATTTTCAAGCATATTCATATATTTCTTAGCCACGTCATGAAGGTGTTAATGATTAATTTGTGACATAACCAAAAATCATGCATTTTTTGTTGTGGAAGAATCGGTAGTAGTACCACATTAACAGAAAATACCAGCTCGCCAATTCAAATATTGAATTGAATATACACTTCTGTACTCCACCAGACTTCCAATTTGGGACCACTTTTTGCTACGTATTGACGACACCTCAGAATGAATATCAAGCCCTCATTCACTTTTCACAAACGACTGAAAAACAAGGTCCTCAACCATATCTTCTACAACTCTATCAAACAATCTAAATAGTTACCCTTCAACCTGTGTTCCGTTCGAATCAACGGATCTTCAATTCTGTTTCTATCTGAATATTCAAAAATATGTATTACATCTTCAATCCTGTGAAAAAGCCCTTTGATACTGTTGACCACAATATACTCCTGAAAATATTGTATCATGCGGGATTGAGAGGGAAGGTATATGAATGGTTTGAAAATATTTGAGCAATAGAAAAAAATATAATTACATGGGAGACAAAGTTAGTACAATCAAAGCTATTGTTTGTGGAGTACCACACGGTTCAGTATTAGGTCCTATTCCCTTTCTCATTTACATCAATTGTTCTAAAAATTGTTCTAAAATTGTTCGTTTCCGTTAACCAGCTGACGAACGTCAACCCTCAGAAGTCGAAACTTGTGCGAGCAATGGATCAACGAGGCCTTACCTTTTAACGTGCGATTACCCAGCACGGTGGCCCGGCGAGGATTCGAGCCCCGGCCTTCCGCTTGATAGGCAGATATGCTCACATTTTATCAAAGATTCGACTTTGATACTACTCTCGTCTATTCAGGACATACCATTCAAAGAATAAATGAAGAGTCATAAGATATGATTTGAAACATTCATCATTATGAATGGCTTCTTACAAATGAAGTTTGAATTACAAAAAAACTTCATACACATTCATTTCAAGGAAGCCAATACCTAATAATTCGAAAGTTTCAATCAAATTTGAGAGTGAATCCATTGAATATTCTGCATTCACTGAATTTTTAGGGTTGTACATAGATCAAAACTTAACGTGATCTAAACATATAGAAATAGTGAGGAAGCAGATTTCACCAATTTTAGGTATCCTATATAGAATCAGAAAATCAAATTCCACTACATTATAGGAGAGTAATTTTTCTCTTTAGTTTATTACAGAAGTCTTCAAAATGAAATTCTAAAATGTAAGTTCAATCAAGATCATAAATAACTAACGTCAACCTAGAGGATTTCTAGATATTATTTCCATGTTCAAACATAAAACATTATTATTCATTCATCTTCTCAAATGCAACATCAAGCATTCAAACCTAAAACTGAGCTCGAATGATCACGATCATTCAACAAAAAGAGCAAATGATTTTTCTTTGGCAACATTTTTATAGAAAATCTATTTGATGCGAAAGTGTCATCTGTTATAACAGCTTACCAAAATCCCTGAGGGTCACTAAAAATGTATTTTCATTAAAAAAACTGAGAAAGTGTTTACTATCACGGTGTTTGTTTCGTGTTACATCTTTTAGTGCCAATTCATTTGATTTCTGAGTGTGAGTGTGTATGCACATGTGCCTTATGCATATGTGTGTTCACTATTTTTTGTATACAAATTCTTTTTTACAAACTGCATTCAACTGCTTGAATTGAAACTGTCCCCTATCATAAATAGTTGGGAGCAATAACGTTATTATAATCATTAATATACTCTTTCATTGACAGAAATAAATTGTGGACATCCGGGGCGACTTTGGAATGGGTGGTTGGAGAACATAGAAGCTGGAACAGGTTTGGGAGCGTCAATCATTTTTCGGTGTCACGAAGGAATGTTACTGCAAGGCAATACCTCGACTGTTTGCCAGATTGATGGAAAATGGAGATACCCTCTTCCGAAATGCTTGGGTGAGTAACATTATAAAAAAAGGTTACCTTACTGATCAAAAAATCCTGATATTCATATTCCAAACTTACTATTTCTGAATAACCATTCATTTGGTGAGCCAGACTCGAAAAGTTGTCTCTCATTTAATGATTTAAAAAATATAATCATTATTTTTTTAAATTTTTCTTGAACCGTTTTGTTCCATTCTCCATTTTTGTCGTCTCCAGCTTCTCTTTAGTTCTGCTCTTCCTCTATGATGATGGAGTTCATGTATTTTTTCAGCACCATGTGTTGTTCCTCACGTGACCCAAGGCAAGGTTTTTCTCCTTAGCAGAAACGAAACAGCAGTAACATCGACAGTTGTTCAGCATGGAGAGGCGTTGTCAGTAGAATGTGAGCCTCTTTACGAATTTTTGGCAAGTCTGTCGCCAGTTAACTGCAGCAATGGCACCTGGACTTCCATACCAAAGTGTGACCCAGCACGGTAAGTTGTTTAGGTATTATACATATTACATACATAGCCTTATTCAACATTCTTTTCAAAATAGTAAACATTATGCAACAATAAACAATTGTAAAAATGATGAGAAATTTTCAACAATGGGAGCTCCACAAGGTTCAGTCCTAGCACCAATTCTTTTTTAAATTTATGTTGCCAGTTATAAAACATTGAATATATTTGGAAAACTTCATTCTTCTGCAGACGCCATTGCTATATTTTATTCTGGAAAAAAATATTACAATTTTGGAAAATAATGTTACCAGTGATATAAAAATCATTGAGGAATGGATAAATAACATAAACCTAATCATTAATTAGGACACAACGGTCCTAATTAATGATATTAAAATAAATATAAATGATAGACCTTTCACCGAAGTTCGAGGTCAAAAATATTTGAGCACTGACAAGTTGAATTTTCAAATAAATATAAATAAAATAAAAAAAAGTATGATTCCATTGTTGGGTGCGATTAGAAGAATGCATTTAATAAATACACATGTTCAAATTCTGGTATATAATTCTTACATACTTTTATCACATCAGATATTCAATCACGATTTGGTACCCTTGTAACTAAGAACAAGAAATTGAATGAAGAAAGCAATAAAGGTAATATTAAAAAATCTTGGGACACTCCATCTTCAGAATAATACAAAATGACCAATAATATGACTTCAAACTGCCTAATTAGGAAGACTTATCTAACTAATCTACAAACTAACAAAAAATATCCAAAAAACTATCATTTCATTCCTGAAAAACTCCAATATTCACGGTTATAATTCCAATGTTCATTCCGATAAAATAAAAAATGATCCCATTGCCATCTCAATTGAAATATTCAACAAATTGCCAGAAGACATAAAATCCTCTAGGCCTCTTCATATTTTTTTGAGAAAACTTAAACAATTTCTGTTTCTCGAAACAATGTTTTGAGAGTTTCCTGAGAACATAATTAGCATGTTCTGACCAGGAGAGTTGGGAATCTATCAAAATTCCAACAAACTTTACAAACTGCTTCTGCTCGATACTTTCGTTATTAAATTTTACTAGAAGACTTTTATTCAATTCGCGAGTCGAAAAAATGATCGAATCTATTTTGGTTTCATTCAAAACCAATCCATTAGGCGAACAATAATTCTTCATTTTCTGAACTCAGATCATTGAAATTGTCGGGTGAATATGCTACAACTGTATCATCCGCAAATAGGGACAAATAGTACCCTTCGAACGATATAATTTATGGAGAATATAAAAAGAAGTGGTCCAAGCAAACTACCGGGGCACACCCTTTCCAACTTTGGAGGAGGAAGATTACTGAATTGTTACATATAATTTGGACTATTTGTGTCCGTCCATTAAGGAAAGAGTCTAGCCATATCCCGAAATTATTGATGATACTAATAAACTCCAAACAATGATACAAAGACTGGCTTCGAAAATAGGTTTTGAGCCAGCATTACTGCTAACACATAAAATTTAAACTGACGCGAAGACCAATATTGTTATTTGATACGAACACTTATTTTGTAGATGCAAACTATTGCCAAAATCTCCAAGAAACGGAATGGTTTTGGCACCAAAAACAGATCATGGAATGAAAGCAAGATTTCGGTGCAAAGACGGCTATCAACTCAAAGGGGAAGATTTGATGGAGTGTTCTTTCGGAAACTGGACAGGCGAACCACCAAAATGCGAGGAGGGTAAGGACAATGATTTTATTTGTTACTTGAGAAAGAAGAAAGCCAGCGGGATATCAAGAATGCTATGTTAACATATTAACAATCCTATTTGATTTCAGTGTACTGCCCGTATCCAGGAGCGATCGAAAATGGTAAAATATTATTGGTTGGTAATATGGGATTGTACGATTACAGACCGTATGTGAGAAAAGTAACGAACAACAAGCAAATTATGTACGACTGCGACAAAGGATACGTTTTAGCAGAAGGACCTCCAGGAGCCACCTGCATTGGAGGGCATTGGAGTCCCAAACAACTACCCAAGTAAAATCAACATCTGAAATCGTAATATTTATAACTGCTTGATCGCACTGAATACCACGAAAAATATCAAAACTTAAATGTTATCCAAATAACTAGCTCAAGTGCTATCTTCACATAACTGATTCATATCTAGAACAAATGGATTGGCGCAGTCAGTAGGATATACATGGCTATTTTGTTATGCTAAACATTAGATGAATAACCTTTTGATTTCGACTATATATCTCTTCTTTTTCAGATGCCTGCTAGGACAACATCCGCGTATCAGGTGGAACAGGAAAAAACGTTCCATCATAATGGAGAAATATAAAAGAGCCTTCATTCGCCACCATAAACTGATTTACGATAACTCTGACAGAAGATATATTCATAATTATTTGCTACATCTTGCTCAGAGTGATTTTCCGCTGGTTGAGAAAAGAAGGCATTTTCCGGAATCCTTGTCTGAAAAAATTGCGAGAGCCTTGAAGAACCACAATCTGATAAGACGGAAGAGGGCTCTCAAAGGTGAGATTACTTCAATGTTTCCATAAAAATAAAAAATATCAGAGAATGTTATCAGCAAATCGTAAATCATAACTGAAGAAACTAGACCTCCTCATGAGGTCCATATATACCAGAGGTGTGGATAAATTAATTTTCCACGCGGAAATACAATTTACCAAATGCAATTGTAACGATTTCAAATATTAGAAAGTTCAATCACAATCAAAAAAATTTATTTATTTTTCTCCAGGTTTCCTTTCTTCCTAGACATATTCTGTTGATTTCATTTTTATGTATTGCTTTGAAATATCCCACCTCTGCTTTCCTTTTGAAAACCACACGATTGACTATACTTTCACCACGTGGTCCAGAAGCTATATAGCTAGCGATTTATAGGTGGGAGCAGTAGTAGAGCCTTCGGGTCGAGCCACAAGAGTTCAAGCTCTTCCCTGAACCTCCGCAGAGGCCACAAACAGAAAATCTACGAAGACGAAGAAGAGAAACCCGGCAACGAAGTCGTCGAGACGAAGAAGGTGAAACAAAAGAACAAAAGCCCTTGCGAACCGCTCTCCAGTGAGCCCTTCGTCAACGTCGAGGTCGTCAAATTCGGCAAGGACCCGAACGTGACCTTTAGTGGAGGAACGGTAGTCAAGATGGCTTGTGGAAAAGGATACGGCTTGAATATGCCCGAGAACAAAACGGCCAAATGCGTCAGGGGAAAATGGAGACCTACTAAGCCGATGTGTTTGATATGTAAGTGCATGCATGACGATTGTTTTGCTAGATTGATGTTGGCGTCGGTCAGAAAGTGGGTAAAAATATTCCGGAAGGGAATACGAATGATTTGATTGATGATTTATAAACATTCAATCGAATAGTGCAAGATCCAGAAAAGTGTCATTATTATCATTGATTCAATCAGAGAACAACGGGTGAAAGTCTAAAGAAATGAAAAGGAAACATTGTTTCGTGATCATACCTTCAGCATTAATGTTCATCAATACTTTACTATCGTTCCAATTCAACCATTTTCCTTATAATTTACAAGATATTGATCTCCTGTATATGTAAAACTGAGTTGAGGCTTCATCTTCTCTTCGAAACACATTTTTCATGCATGACTGAATATCAGTGCCAGGACGGTTATCCATGAAGAGTCACAAGATCCTCTTGGATGAAAGAAAACGGTAGATGAAAAACCCCACACCTGACACCAAATGTGAAACCAATCCCCGCCACATTCTGACCGACCCCTAGGACCCTACGTGCATCCATTTCCAATGAATTTCGCATATTTCAGTACCCTGTTTCGTTCCCGTTACCCCAAACGGTATATACACTCTATCTAAGACCGAAACGCCCATTGATCCACTGATTGATCCTGACCAACCCCTCAATGAAACCGTAGATATAGCGAACGGGCAAGTGGTCGAGTTCACTTGCGAGGAAGGTTACGACGTGCAAGGTCCTAGTAACCTGAGGTGTTGGCACGGCGACTGGGCGGTTACTAGTTTCCCTGAGTGTGCTCCAGGTACGTTGAGTAGCTTTGCGCAGTCCGAGAAAAACCAGCTAATTTTTGAGCAGAAATAATGACGTTTGCTGAGGGAATCGAACTTTTGACAATTCATTTTCTAAATTATTTTCTAAAATAAATGAATAAACGATGAGATTGGGACCTTTGGTGTGAAAGTTGATACTTTTTTCAAAGATCAATCACCCTAACACCAAACTGATATTATTCGCACTCGACGCGCGTTTCGCTAACAAGGCTACCTATTTATGTACTTGACAATTTCAGGTAGTGCACAACTACTTGCAAAGTTTTTTTTTTCCGATACGAACTCCTTTTCACCATTCAAGCTATTTTTGCATATGCCTTATCAGTTTCAGATTGCTTCCACCAATTCTGTGGTCAATGTCCAGAGAATGTTGGGCCTCACTGGATTTTCTACCTTTCCATATCTCATGTGTGCTAAATTCTCTTCGAAACGGGTCCTTATAGCTTGTCGGCTCTGGCCAATGTAATAATTTTTGCAATCCTGATTTCGTAAATTCCAGAGTTTTATGTGGTTTCTTATTTATCTCTTGGATTATCGAGGAGCTGTTGTGATTTATAATCGAAGTTTTATATGCAACTTTCATATTAACTTCATCAAATATCTGTTCATATTCAGTATCATTGTTATTCTTTTCATTTTTTTGTTTCTCTCCTTTGTTTCTTACCTATTATTGGGAAATAAAGACCTATTATTATTATTTTTTTTCCTGAAGAATGCTTGTTAGCGAAACGGGCTTTGGATCAAATGATATCAGTATGGAGTTAGAATAATTGATCTTTACAAAAAGTTTCGACATCAAAATGAGTTGAAATAATATTCATTCTTCGATAGTACTGGGAATCGAGTTGGAAATATGTGCATCATTGTAGAACAATTGTTGCAACAATTGTTCTACAATTGTTCTAAAATAATTGTTCGTTTCCGTTAACCAGCTGACGAACGTCAACCCTCAGAAGTCGAAACTTGCGCGAGCAATAGATTAACGAGGCCTTACATTTCAAAGTGCGATTTGTTACATTGTATGCTAATGCCTCTACTACTTTCGTGATAGAAATCTTGAAACTACATGTCGAACTTGTGATCTTGAGCCAAATAATTCATTGAAATGCTTTAGAACTTACATTTATGGTATGTTAACGTTGATCCCAAGCTGAAAAAAATTTATCTCGTTGGATGTCACAATGAAGATTTGAACTTATTTGCTATTTGCTAGATAATAGCTAGCTCTGAGCCACTAGGCAGTTTATGGAATGCCAATTCATTCGATTCCATTTCACAATTCATTTAAGTGATAGTATTTTGGAATTTCGAATTTGTCCCGTTTGCTTGTACCTCAGTTTAATAGGGCTGAAACATTCCTTCATATTTGCTCATACATTGCATGATATCTGCATGTTTTTATATCTTCTTTTCGAAAAGTCGAAGATTTATGTAGCATATCCCCAAATTTAGATTTTCTAATTAACATATCCTATCAATGAGGAATTGCAGTGCTGCCATTTTATGTGTGCAGCAATGTGAGTTTGGTGTTAGGGTTATTGTTTTCAAGAAAAAGGCTGAACTTTTACAGAAAAGCTTTCGAACTCATCGTTCAATGATGGGAATACATTTTATTTTTACCGACGTTTTGGATATTGATAAACCCATCCTTAGGGTTTGATAGTGACCAAACCTGCAATTTCAAATCATAACTAGCACTTGCGTTCACTTATATATGTAGTGGTATTTGAAGAGCCTTGACGATGAGTCAGAGAGCTTATGGCATACTGAAGGGGATTTTTCTTCATGACGGTGCAGCTTGTATTTAGGATATCACCAGCTTTGCTGCCAACCACAGTTTTTGTTCCCAGCTCCTTGCCTGCTTCCCAAAATATCGAACGGCCAATACATGTCAGGGTACAGGGCCGGACTCACGATAGCCAACGGATCTAGCGTCACCTTCCAGTGTGAAGGAGAAACTGGTCAGTCGAATGGGAAAACAGTGCAGTGCCTCCTGGGGGAGCTTGAACCGCCGCATCCGAGCTGCCAGTCTGCCTCGGCAGGTGCCAAAGGTACAGAAGGGGAAACGCATTATCTAGGCGGCAGTGATATCGTCAAAGGTGGGGAAATCACCATCATCCAGTATGGGAATTCGGGTGGGAAACCGTGCGGACCTCCAGCCAAGTGAGTACAACACTTTTCAAGTGATGGAATACTGATTGTCTGAGAAATGCTTTCTGATGAATATTCCTCACACTAGTGAAGAAGATAAAAACTAACTGATTCCAGAACATTTTTTCCATTTCAATTGGAGATGAGGTACTTTTTCAGGTAGGTAGGACGGACTAATATGACTGAAATAAGTTAAGGCATACATGGAACACAAAAAAGTAAGTTTTCATCAGGTTTCATGGGAATCAAATAATGCTGGAAAAACAATTAAAAACAAATAATCCGGTGTAATGTTTTATTTTCAAATCAATTTTATTATTCCAAGAATATTCCTATTTATGAATAGGGACAAAAACACACAAGTATATAGTCAATGAATGGAATTTTCAAAAGTATAAAAGGAAAAAATCCATATATTCAACGAAATTAAATATTTATAGGGATTTAAAATCAAATGACTTTCAACACTGATGAATACCAATGAAGATAAAAATAACATATAAATGCATCGTGCAAAATATATTTTACTGTAGCTAATTAAAAATTGTTTGAATTTTTACTTAAATTTAATTGTTGAGCAAAGTGCTTCGATTGTTTCTGGAATTGAGTTTTACATAACGATGCCATGGTGGTAAATTGACGTTTTTCCGAAATCTGATTTGTGTTTTATTTGTTGCTAGTAATTTTGTTTTCTTGTGGAGTAATTATGGATATTAGCAATTTGAGTGAAAATAATATTTGACTTCTTACTATTATTTTTAATAGAACGGATGAAACAGATAATTTTGAGTTTATGGAGAGAATCCAATATGAAGCTATCAACGACAGCTGTGCAACCTTTCATCAGAGTGTCTTCTCGGATAAGCATGAAGACACTCTGATGAAAGGTTGCACAGCTGTCGTTGATAGCTTCATATCATGGTGTGATCAGAATTCCCTTTATTTCAATACCGATAAAACATATGTTATACGATTTCATAATTATCAGAAAAGATGCAGGACGCCAAAAATAATTACCGAGGGTATTGCAATTGAGCCAACAGAATCCGTTAAATTCCTTGGATTAACAATAGATGCGGGTTTAAATTGGAAGCAACATTGCATCAATTTGATATCGAAATTGAATTCACTATGTTATATGTTCAGAAATCTCAGACATATTCTGTTACGTGAACAATTATTTGCATTATATCATGCACAAGTGGCCTCCAGACTGCGGTATGGAGTATGTTTCTGGGGTGTTTCCACTCGAGCACCTGACGTATTCATTTTACAAAAACGTATATTGAGAATTATTTGCGATATTCCAAAGAAAAATTCATGTCGACCTCTTTTTAAGGAATTCAAAGTATTAACACTGGTTAGTATTTTTATTTTAGAAATGTGTTTATATGTCTTCTCGAATAGAAATAAGTTTACTAGAATACAGCAAATCCATGGTTACAACACACGTAATTGTACTGACTTTCATATTCCTTATTGTAAATATGTTTTATCTTCGAAATCTCCTGACTATTTGAGTCTGAAAATTTTCAATAAGCTACCTAACGAAATAATTGATTCTGCTAATGTGACGATATTTAAGATTCGCCTGAAAAAATATTTGTTGGCCACTACTGTTTATACATTGGAGGAATTTTTTGCTCTTTAGATAATAATTGACTTTTCCTATATGTATCTAACATCTTTGGGAAATAAATGAATTGTATTGTATTGTATTGTATTGTAGTCCAATACATCATGCGGTTTGTATAAATCCATTGTTGATTCTAGATAAGGTGATTAATAAATACATTTGTTTTGTAAAGTTTTCAAAGGTTTGATAATAGATTTACTTGCTGTCCCCCAAATGAAGATGAGATAATGCAATTGTGAATAGATTAGACTGAAGAGAGATATGTAGTTTCTGATTTTGTAGAAAATTCCAATGAGAGGAGATATTTTCATTTTAATTCTTTCAATATGTTCATGCCATGACAACCTCTCATCGATATATAAACCTGAAAATTTAGTTGTTTCTGTGTATTTTATCAATTTATTGTTGAATACTATGGGGTTAGTAGGAATGTTGATTGATCGTTTGGAAATATACATATAAGAAGATTTATCGAAATTTAGAGTTAATTTATGTTGATGAAGCCGAATGAGAATTTTATCCAGATCACTTTTCATATCATCCTTGTTTTATCGTAACTATATGAGAAGTATATGATAGTGGTATCATCCGCAAATAATTTGAGCATTCCATTCTTCCATTCAATGTTAAATTTGGTAGGGAGTTGATACAGATAAGAAAAAGTATTGGACCAAGAATAGACTCTTGAGGTAAATTACAACTTATATTTTGAGGAGAACTCTTTTCATTGTCAATTTGAATAATTTTTTTTCTATTGGACAAGTAATTTTCAAACCATTTTAGGTTCTGTCACTCTCTTTTTGATTTGGATTTCTTCATTATTCACGTTGGATTAACTTCTACTCCATATGGCACAGGAAATACGACATATAACGTCCATGGAACATTGGTTATAATTATTTTATACTTGAAGATAACTCAATTTTTCGCCACTTATGTTAAGATACCTCCCACTACTTTGTCACAGAAAATTCCTTATGAATAAGTGCTTCTTGAAGTAATAATAATAATATTGTTTTTTCCCCAAGAAACTAACAAAGTTCATAGGAGGGAAAAATTGAACTCTTAGAAGATCATAGATCGAAAGGAAGAAAGCCAATGAGATCAGACTCTAGCATAATAGAAGATGAAAGAATAATAACAAAAAAAGATGAATTGTCAATTATCTATTCCTTTAAATGTTTTTCAAGTTGAATTCGAAACAGAGTTTTTAATATTTCTTTATTGCATTTGGTAATCCATTATATAAAATGATCCCTGTTTGATGAACTGACTGTCGTCCTATGTCAGAATTGAATTTTATCGTTTATAAATTTTTGGAATATCTGGTTGAATGATTGTGCTAATCACTACTAAAGTTGAAGATGAGATTCGAATATTTTAGTTTGTTTTCAACTTCATGTATGGAGGTAAAGAGTTCAAGTGTATACAATGATAATATATCCAAAATATTATTAGGTTTATATAAAGTTTCTGTTGGTTCTCGATAATCAAGCTTATAAATACATTCAATCATTTCATTATGCAGGTTTTTCACAGGCTTCACTTGGGTTCATGTTTATAGATGACGGTCATTCAGCTTTCAAAATTTTTCATGACCTCTAAAATATAGAATATATGAACGAGTCAGTCCTTAATGTTTCGTTGAATTTTATGCAGTATTATCTGCAATCCGAAAAAAAAATCATTATTGATGTTTTGATACAATAAGGAATGCAAAGGTACATGAACCCATTTGTTGTATTGCAGCTCCTTGTCCCCTTCTAATTTCGAACACTCGAAACTAGCTTTCGGAACCGAATGTTTGTTTTAGTTATATCACTTTGATTACATTTTTTTGTAGAGTACGTGGATCACTAGTTTATAAAAACGGAGAGCCTGTAGTTGACGACGAAAACAATTTTCCTGATGGAAGTGAAGTGACTTTCAACTGCATAGAAAGTATAATGGGTGAGAAAACGACTTGGAAGATTATTTGTGAAGATGGCAGTTGGATAGGCAGATCCCTGAATTGTGGTACGTGATTTTTTTGTATATCAGAGTTGCTACAAAAATTTAAAAAATCCTATATTGTCCGGTGAACATCGTTCTGAAATCTAAAAAAACAAGTGTGATCAGAAGGTGGAGTTTAAAACAGCTTATGCTGACACTCCGCCTATTCAACATTTATGTATATGGAAAATCTCCTCATTGAATAAATTTATTCTGATTTTTTGTATTATGTGTGGTGAATAAACACCTATTATTATTATATGCTTTTCAGATTCCGAAGATTTCATGGCATCCCAAGTAATGAACAATAACAGTACCTGCATCTTTCGGAATCAAGAACCAAACGTTATTTCCTTTTACAACGATCAACAGATTCGTGAGGATGTTGTAGAATTTCCTGCCGGAACGGTTTTGATAAGCAGATGTGCGGATATTGGGAAATTTGCAATGATTGGTACGTGTTATAGATTAATTTTTATTTTTGGGGTGTGTAACAACAAATGGTCTACGGGATAGTGGAAATCAAACAAAGATTTTCCACTTTGACGATGAAGAAATTATAAATTTAGAACCTCATTTTTCTCTCTGCTACCCAGAACATTCAGCAATATATGTTTGGAAAATGTTTTAAATTATATTTCCCGAAAAATAGTGTTGAAAAATATCCATCTTAAAAGAAGCTCGAGTATAGAACAAAGGAAGACCAGAGAAAAGTTATATACTGTATCAAATCGATGATTGGATCGGTATCTATCCACAGAATCTGAATATAGGATATAACAAGATCATATTGTATAGAGGAATGGCTCTTAATTGGATCTCTTGATGCTCAACGCTGTGAATTACTCGATCAAATCCGCTCAGAAAATGAATAAGATAAATGGAAGGAAGTAAGGGGCGTCTTGGTTGTTCACGGACAAACAGATATATGTTGTTTGAGAAGTGAAATAAAATAATACGAGAGAAATCAGTTCTCTTATATTTTTTCTTCTTTTCCTTTGGTATGAGAGTTTGGAAAATCATCAAAAAATATACGATTTATATAAAGAATTGAGATCAATGTCTCTATGTGAATTTCTCTTGGTAGAATTATATTCACACCCTCAGAAAAAATTTGTGTTATCGGAATATCAATCAATATACGGAATATCATTGTGAGAAATTATTCCAACATTTTCTTCTGTTTGAAGTTTCCCAGAATATCGGTATTCTATCACAGTCGATATGCATCAATTGATTAACAATAACGTATCGAATTGAAACAAATGAAAGCTCATTTCATCGAACAAAAGTAATCCTGATTCATCATCTTCTTTCTGAAATTCATTGAAGATGAAAGTCTTACAACAATACGATCAAGTATATAATCTGATTATTACCATTACATCAACTGACTTTATTAGGACCCAACAATTCGTTCGAGTACTCCAAGAACCAACCAGAAAAATAGAATTTGAAAAAAAGATGATTCAGCCTACGATCCATCTCTTCAAAGAAAAATTCAAAATTATTGGATTTTTTTTTCTATTTGTGAATGCAAAAGAAACAATTTCAAAATTCTTTGTAGAATTCATGAAGTAATTTAATATATCAATAAAGACACTAAAATTTATTATTATTCAAAGCAAATGTTTGAATTTATATTTTTTTTGTTAAATGTTATTTTTTTTTCAACAACAATCATTTATTCCCAAGAAACTAAAAGTTTACACAGGGAATATTTACAAAAATATAATTAGAGCTGAATTTATCAGAACTGTAGAAGATAATGTTTCAACGCAATTCTGAATTGAATTGGAAAAATTTCTAATGATGGTAATTGATCAAATGTAACAACACCCTTATAATAAATAGATTTTCGAGCAAACTCTCAAGATTTTTTGTTGACAGATCGTTGAACTGCCTTGTTTTATGATCATGTATCACATCTTGAAAATTTCATTACGGAGTGTTTTTTAATATTCAAAATAGCTCGTAAAATTATACATACTTTCAACTCATAAATTGAATTGATATCAAGATTATTTGGCTTGTGAATATTTTTTGTAGGTTCTGGAAAAGGTAGATGGAAAATACATTTGAGTGCTTTGTTTTGTAAAGACTTCAGAGGTTTAATATTAATATTAGAAACAGTAACCTGAATAGTAATTAAATATTGAATTTTTGAGAGAATAAGGAAAAAATAAATCAATTTCAAATATATCAATGGAATATAGTTCCTTATCTTATATAAAACTCCAATAGTTGGTGACACTTCCTGCCGGATTGAATCAATATGAATATGCCATGAAATTGACATAAAGTCCTAGAAATTTTATATTATTTGATTTTTTGATTTTTTCATCTCTGAATGTTAAAAGTTTTGATGGCGAAGGGATATTTTTCTTATCAATATACATAAAAGATGATTTTTCCAAATTCAATGTTAATTTATGGGCGTTAATCCAGTTGAATATTTGCTTCAAATCAATTTTCATTTGATGTTCAATTTGCTGAAAATCTCTATCGAAATATATCAATGCGAGAAACAAGAGAGGTCCTAGTATTGATTCTTGTGGGACTCCACATACAATATTTCTCGAAGAACTTTTATTGTTCTCCGTAGATTAAAAGTGTTTCCTATCGGATAAATAGTTTTTCAACCATGAAAATGCTTTGCCCCTGATACCAATATCAGACAACTTGATCAATAAAATGAAAAAGTAAAATATAATGATTAAGAGTATCGAATGGTTTATAGAGATCCAGAGATAAGAGATTTGTTTCTCATAGCTTTACAATTATATTTTCAATTGTCCACAATCTTTTATATTTTTTTCTGATGAATTTCTTTTCATAATGTATTTATTCCTTGGTTCTTACAGACCACGAAGGACGTAAGATGTTTATTTTTCAATAAATGATATATACATAACCCACAGATGCTTTGATCAAACATTTTTGATATATTCATTACCTTCAACCCTGACTACAATTGATTTATATATGATATCCCTCGACAGGACCAAACAAAAGACGATGCATGGGTGGCGAGTGGGACGGAGTGAAACCAGCATGTTTCGGCTTGAACCAAGCCAACGACTATTCCATGGAGAAAGCGCCCACCATTTTGTTCAGACACCAACTGGGTCCGATAGCACAATCGAACGAAGGCAAGCTGATCGTGTATCCTGGAACGATTTTGCACATGGAGTGCCTGTGGATAAGGAGGTTCGGGAATCCGAAGTGGACGGTCAGCCATGATTACAGGTGAGATAAAAAAAATTGGATGCTTGTTTTACGTTGAGGTTATTTCGTGTCCTCCAGGAAATATCCAGAGGGCTGGACTACTGACCCTGGACGCGACTCACAGTTGGAGTACAGGCTGTCCATTCTTCATGCAGCAAAAGACGATTCTGGTTTGTTTACGTGCGTCACGCCTGCTAGATACACGCATTCTGTTGAAATTGAAGTCAAAGGTAAGCGGCAGCCAATATTGAGAATAGCTTCATTCAACTATTCTCAATATAGCCGCTGAAAAGATAGAATGATCACGTTATTGAATTAACATATCACACGTGAATACAAAGCACAAATGAGTACAGTACAGTGTAAACAGTTCTTCATTTATGTCATATTATGTCATAGAAAGCGTGGCTTCGTACGCCGCGCATCCTATATATAGATGCAGGCATTCACTGTTCACGCGTCCGTGAATTCTATCTTTTGAACGGCTCGACTATAGTTCATTCAACGATTAAAAAAGATCAGTATTCACAAAATAACTTCACATATTAGATATTTAGCTACGAATAGCACCAGTTTAAAGATTGCATGTGAATAGAGCAAGACCAAGAGACCTTCGTTATTTTATAAAAGCTGAAAGTTTCTCTGCGCATCTCCCCAACCTAGGTGAGAACTATCAGTGACTATTATGATGTTTGAATAATGGTTACTTGGTTCGATAACAGGTAGCAAAGATGCATAAAATAGTTACTCACTTTCGTCAAGGTATAAACCTGAGTTTTTTCAGATTTTCTTTGGGACAAT